>JAQQZY010000024.1:18534575-18585068 GCA_030068375.1 Ostorhinchus rueppellii | reverse complement strand
CTGACATATAGAGACAAACAATCACTCTCACATTCACACCTATGGGCAATTTAGATTAACTGATTAACCTATCAGTGTATGTCTTTGGTTGGTGGGAGGAAGCCGGAGTACCCAGAGAGAACCCACGCAGACAAGGGGAGAACATGCAAACTCCACACAGAAAGGACCCACCAGTGACTGGTGTTGGAATCGAACCCAGGACCTTCTTGCTACGAGTGCTATCCACTGTACCATCATGTCACCTACTAATTTCCATTTTGGATTAACCTGTCAGTTAATGTTTGATTCATTGATAAATTGTTTGGTAGATAGATTGTGAGCAAATTGAGAAATCAGTATTCTGTAAAGCCCAAGATGATGTCTTCAATTATCTTCTTTACTCCATAACTCAGCGAAACCTAGTGAAAAGGCTACAATAAAAACATTTTGACTTATTATCCATAAAATAATGACTTATCAAAATCCATAGATGGTTAATTTAATAATGTACACAGGGTTATCCCACCCCTTGGTGCACAAGCTGCTTTGCGTTTCATTTTTAAGAAAAAAAACATTAGTTCTTAATCAACTAATGCTACTAAGTGAGAGTTGAGCAAATTTAAGTGATTGATTTATCGATCAAGTTAAATTACATGAAAGGAAAAGGTTGAAAATGGTAGATATCCATGAGGGAATGAGGACCGTCCTCTTCCACCTCCCATGCCGCCTCCTCCCTTCCAAGGCCTCCACTTCTCTTTAGGTGGCAATTTACAGCTACCTTGAAAATGAGTTCATTGGGATGCCCATGTCACTGCACTCTATCACACTCCTGCTAGTGATCTGTTACCAGGAACACTCCCACAATATCGCCCATAAAACTGCTCACTGGCCCCATATTAATGTACAGGCAGACCAGCTCTGGGTCTGTGAAGGACATAGGATGTCTGTGGCTTTAATTTAAACACTCATGGACACTGTTTGAAGGGAACAGTGGGAGAACAGCCATCGTATCAATCAGAACAGCGGCACTGCAGGGAAGGCCAGGGTTCTAGATAACACAAATATGATTTCTAACACCTTTACCACAATATTTTTAGGACCTTTCCTAACTTTGTAACTTGTTTCATTGGTAATACAATACAGTAAATACAAGAACACAAAATACAAAAGGTAGCCATATTTTTCTAATCAAGGATCGCAGCTTGACATGAAGCCTCTCCTAGATGTCTCCTAGATGTTGGCTTCAAAAAGCTTGGACTAACAGACTGTCTCTATAAATATAGAGGTCAGATGTTTTCTAGGAATCAATGTGGTGTTATTTGTTTAATTTGGATACTTAAAGGACCCTTTTCCACTGGCAATTTCAAACAGGACTACATCCACGTCTTTACAAGTTTCGTTGATAGTTTTACTCATCTACATTAGTATGCAAACACTACTGGTGCATTGGATATGAGTAGTTTGATTGCAATGGGCTGGAAATTAACCCAGTTTTATTGGTAATAATATCAATTACATTTCAGCTACATGGTGTGCAAATCCTCCATCCATCCATCCATCCATCCATCCATCCATCCATCCATCCATCCATCCATCCATCCATCCATCCATCCATCCATCTACATTTATAAAGCACACTGTTATCTATCTATACATATCTATTTATCATGGGGCAGCCCGGGCCTAGAGGACTAACGGTTCTATGTTTCCACAGACTGGCAGAAAAAGTTGTTGGCTGATGTGTCCTTGAGCAAGGCGCATAACCCCCCATATGCTCCCTGGGTGCCTGCTATGGCAAGTCTGATGCTCCTAGTTTGCAGTGTGTGGTATGTTCTAGAGATGGGTTAAAAGCAGAGGTTGAATTTCAGTGTGTGGTAAATGTACTGTATACTGACAATAAAAGAGCTTAATCTTAATAATCAATATTCCAATTCATTGTAATACAGCGAATAACATGAAAACATTAAGTGAATACAGGATCATCACCCATCCTTTCTGGGGCTTGACCTGAGCATAGTGTTTCATTATAATAGGAGTTCTTTAAAAGATTTTATGTCCACTGGAATTAAAAAATATATATTTATTATGATGGCTGTTGAGCTTTGATTGACCGTCAAAGCTTCTGCTAATGGAATAAAATTGGTTTTATGGGTAAACAGCTCTTTGGTAGTTATAGTTAAGAGTTTTTCTAAGACATTCAAATGATTTTGTTGGATGAATGTTTTATGAGGAATGCTGTTTTACTGCTATACCCATTGCCCCCCCCCCGCTGCTTTAATTTCATCCTCTTGTCCAAAATTGTTGACTTCTGCTTCCAAAATCAACATTTACTAACAGCCAAGATGGAAAGTTATCCTCATCCACGTCTTTTGTATCTGTCTCTATTTTTTTCTTCCAAAAGAGCAACTCCCACAAAGTCAGGGATAAAAATTTGAGATGGCACCCAAGGTGGCCTAGCTTTCAGTCACAAGGGTCTTGCCTGTTGAATTTCCCTCAGAGTCAGACCACTGAGCTTCCAGGGCAGCATCGGAGGCGAAGATATACTGGTGCAGACAGGAGCTATGAACTAGAACAGGGTGCAGGAAATGTGTATGTCTGTTTGCGTGTGTTTGTGTGTTTCTGAATGAACAGTCTCCAGCCAGCTGGAGTGTGACTGGCTGACTTTGATAAGGTCAGCCGCAGGGGCCCCTATTGTCACACTGTTGTGGCCCCCTGCCAGCCCCACTGTCATCAGCACTGGCAAACGGCTGCTCGATGGTTTACGCTTTGACACAAACACACAGCAAATTCTGGGACACACAAACCCAAATACAGAGGAAACACACAATCCTCGTAAGCTGACACACGCTCAACAGTAAATGTGTTTTCTGGCAGACAAAAAAGCCAGTAAATCTGTTTGGCTCGGTGGATATTGTCTAAATGGCATCTCCACTTCAGCAAATTCCCCGGCTGAATCCATTTCTGTCAGTCTGTCCATAAAAGTCTCTGTCTGATAGTCTATCGTGTCCCTCCAGGAATTCGTTGAGGGATTTTTGTGAGTACTGCCAAAATGTTTAATTTAGTCGTGGTTTTTATGAACCACTGAAGTGCAATTTGCAACGTCTTTCAAGTCCTTAAAAAGGATGACTAGCAATAAAAAAGGGCAAAGAAAAAGAGTTGTATGCAGTTTGATTTACCAACTAAAGCATTATCATTGTATGACAACCTTTTCTTAGTTCAAGAGTTTATTTTTAAATACAGTGGGTTGTTCTTGCCCTCGTCAATTTTCAGACTAGTGTAATGCGTATACGTTGTGTCTTTAAAATATTGTTGACTTAGTACTGTGTAGCTGTGACTTTGCATCGGGCTGACTTATTTGAATCCTCCCTTTTCCTCTGCATTTCTCCAGCAACAGCTGCTAATTGCATTTTGACAGATTATCAGCATAAGGCTGTAAATCACAAAAAAAAACTAGAGAGAAAGGGAGTCAGAGGGTGTTTCTAACAGACAGAGATGAAAAAGATGATGAAGAGCAACATAAGACTAAAAGTAAAGAGGAAAGAAAATGGGGAGAGTATTTTATAAAGGTAGGTATATCAACCCCTACATGGGTTGAATTAAGGCCATATAAGCCTCTGCAATAAATCGAACCACAACCAAGCAGAAAAAAAAAACCAAAAAACTTGCACACCACCTTCCAGATTGTTCTGAATGAAAAGTATATTTTATGGCTCCATTTAGAATTCTGTGTAATATATGATATGACCTGGAGTTTTACTATCACAAACTGTGTATCGGTGTAACACCCACCCCTGGGGAATGGGTGGGTCCGGTCAGTCACTCACATATTTTCCAAATAGAAGACGACAACTCCCATTCAGGGAGAGGATGAGGATATTTCCGTTGATTCTCAATGCGGCAAACACACACCTTCACACCTGTCACTGCACAGGCCATGTCAAACAGGGTAATTACATACACACACATGTAGTGTAACCTCTAACTATGCACACTTTTTCTGACAGGATGACCTTTTTAACATCCTTTTTGTGGCCATGAAACAGAGGACACCACCCATGATGTCAGCTGATAAGCGTCTCTCTGGATCCCTCGGTCAATATGCGACCACGAGGTCATTGTGTGGCCATTCAACATTCACAGATCGTACTGTTAAGAGTTTATGACTTTCATGTGCACCGTGTCAGGGTCAGTTGTGGCTATGAAGGCTTAGTTTGGATTACAGGAGTATTTCATTCCTTTCCGTGCTGACATTGTTCTCATCACATGAAACACTCAAGTGCACATACACGGATACACTTACAGAAAGTTGACACAGCCGGTGCCAGGTGGTGGAGCAATCCAGATGAAGCTGAAGCTGGTGGAAGGCTGGTGGCTAACATGGGAAGCGACCACACTGCAAACAAACTGGGTTCCACCAAACTGACGCTCTGGCATCACACCTGCAGTAGAGAGAAGACAAATTAAGAGAATAAAGGGGACAAAAGAGAGGAAATCTTATGTAGAAACTTTGATGTAGATGAGAGCAATTACAGTAGCATCTTTACTTTTCCATGTGAAACTTAGAATATCATTATATAATAATATAATACTGTAGTTAATAACACTGATTTCAAGTCTTTTTCATTTACTTCAAAAATAAATGTCTTCCCATTAAATCCTGCTAAACCAACCGGATATGAGCATTTATTATAATATGTATTATTAAAGTCCAGTGACCTAAAAGGCTCATGGGTCTGCTTTGTCTGTGTATTCGCCGCGTCTCTTGAAATGCTAGAGCTTGAATTAAATATATTAGTACACATCCAGTGTTAACACAAAAAATAATGATGCTATGGATTATCAAGACCATTTCAAGGTAATCGCTTTGGCTGATTTAGTGCATTATTGAAATTAAAGTGCGATAAGAGAAATCCATTAATATAAAAAATGATGTGCTGAATGAGATGGTTGGCATTTACAGAATGGAGTGTAAAATCAAAGTACACATTATAAAAGCTATACTTGTGTGATAAAAGCAATACATCAGGTTGCTAAGTCAAAGTTCTTAAAGACAAATAGTTAAAAGTAGATGTGATGTATAGAGAGAGAGGATGTGAAACTCAACATAGAGGCTGTTCATATACTCCCCCCTCCTCTCTTATTTCACTTTGCTTTTATTTCTTCCTTCCCTCGTTTGATCTGCTGCCATCCGTCTGTTATTTTTTCCATTCACTGGCATTTTAAAGTCTTTTTCACCACCAATAGCTTCCTGCCTTACTTTTACAGCACCTTCTCTCCTTTACTCATATCCACTCTACTTTTCTCCTTTTGTCATTCATTTATTTTGAACCTCTCCCTCTCTACACTTGACACAGCATGACGGTGGTCTTATTAATGATGGCCTGTGTCCGGCTATGATTGCAGTGGTGGAATGACATCATGTCACACAATCTTTCCTTCATATCACAGAGGGCAAGGGCAGGACGTCACCGGATTCATCAGTCACTGCACAGACATCCAGAATGGTTTAATAATTTACTTTAACAAAATGGCTTTGGAGCAAACAGGCGTCTCAGCTGTGCAGTAAATATTGCAAATGGAAACACAACGCTGCACGGCACTTGTGCTTCACCTAGACAGGCAATTGTCATAATTCTGCAACACTAAGTCAACATAATGAGTTCCAGTGCACACATAGCAAACATTCAGCCAGTTTAAAAATGAATGTGATGTCCCATCTGTGCTCCAAGCTGCAGTGTTGTTGCGGCTGGCCTCCTCTTATGAACTACAAACACACTCCTCTCCTCTTCTCTCATATCTCAACTTACTTAGCAGATCATCAGCAGTGATTTAATTAGTGCTTTAATCTCCTCAAAATCAATGTGTACATCACTATGCAAAGATACTGTCCATGAGAGTATGGAGTCTGAGTGAAAATGAATCATTTAAATACACTCCTGCCAGTAGTAAATTTGCCCGTCTATATGTGTTCCGTGAATGAAATGTTGCATGAAAAAAAAAAGTTTCAATTAGATAAAGTAAACTGTAAAGATATGAAAATGTTATATCATGGTTACTATGACCAAAATTATCAGTTATTATTATGGTGGTATTGTTGAAATGTGTTCAAAATGTTCAAAAAGTACTAACACGCACACTGAAATAATTTAACCAAATTTTATTTTGAAAATTAAAACCCTTTGTGGAGACTTTTTTTCTACAGATAATTTGATCATCTTCGTTTAGTTTCCTCTGAGCATCCTTTAAAAATCCAAAGTATGTCCAGACTTCTGACTTTATGCTTTTAGTGGGGGGAAAAATCTCTGGAGCGCTGTCCATGCAGGTGCCTTCCTCCATATTCTTTCCGAGACAAAACATTGCAAACTGCACCTGGAGTGTTGCTGCATCTCCAGGAAATGATAAGTATCACCATGAGTGTTTCAAAGTGCAGTAATTAAACACAGTTTTAATGATAATAATTAGAATTTGAAACAGTTATATTAACCGTCTGGAATTTTACCACGGTTTATCATGATACCGCTAATCGTTACATCCCTAGTTTCAGTTCTATGAATTTGTAAGTTACTCCAATGTGATATCAGCGATTTCATTTGCCTTGTTAAACAGACCTACAATTTAGTTTTTAATTGGATTTTATGCAAAATAATCATCAAGGCTGATGATTTACAGGGGTTCACATGGCAGCAACATATTGTGCCATTATGTGTGAATGCACTCAGCATGCGGGCCTAGTGTGTCAGATTTACGAGTTGTCAAGCAAAGCAGCCTTTTACCATGCTAAGGAGCTGCTGGTGTGTAATAACAGACTGGGATGTAATCACCCACTAATAGTACTGCTGTTCGCCAATCACCTCCGCTACAACCTCTGAGCAACGGCCAAGATTTATTCTAAAGCGAGCACATACACACTCACACAGAGAAGCAGACACAAACACACATTACTGTCTTGGGTTATTGCAATGCTGTTTTCCAGAGCAAGATCTCTCCTCCTCGGTACCCTGTCTTTACCACTGACATACAGAAGAAATTGTTTCTGTGTCTTTCTTATGCTGCACTCAGGAAAGCACGCATTGACATACCCAAACACCTTTCTGTCTTTTACCCCGTCTAACACAAAAGACTGCCAATTCCACAACAATTTCAACAAAGACAGCCAAGACAACGGTTTTTGTACTAAAGAAGAGAGGTGAAAGAAGCCTGTCTACCACATTGCCATGGTGCAATTTGAGAATCCCTGCAGATGTTCATAATACAAGCTTAGCTGTCGTGGCAATGGAAACAGTATCTGGAAAGCTGCAAAGACAAACAGAAAAAGAGTGAGGACGGTGTTGGGAGGCAGAGGACAGAGCAAAATATGAAGTAATAAATAAAGACCACAGGCCACTGTGGAAATTTTGTTTTAATCAATGGGCTATTTACATTTTCACTGAAGATGTTTATCACAGAAAAAGCAAGATAGTTGAGCAGGACGCCAACGACAACTCAGTTTGACACAACACAGAAAACACAACCACAGCCAACTCTAATTTAACAAGAAACATGAAGAAATAATCAGTCAATGTAATGCTTAAACAAATCAAATAAATATTAAAACAAAAATCTAATATGGTGTGTAAAATTTGGGGAAATTAAAAGGAGATAAATTAAAAAAAAAAAAAAAAAGAAATGCAATGAAGAGAAAAAATGCAAAGCGAGGATGAGAGGAACTGAGGTTATGGCTAAAGAAAAGCAGTTAGGGTAGGGTGAAGATGAAAAGGCAGACTGATGCACTCCAGGACACAGCAGCACTGGGACTCAACACCGCTCACAGAATTTCTATTCCCACTTGAAAAATACACTCAGGCGTAAAAATGCAAATAACGAAACTAGTCCCTTTCATGTCCGGGTGTGGAGAGTGAGAGGGGAAAAAAAACACTATTATTCAATGAGATCCAAATCCCAAATGTTCCAGTAAAGCAACAAGCTGCCGTGAACCTACAGAAAGGGGAAAAAAGCTCTGACATTCCTGGTTCTGTCCAGGGAGATAGATGAGCAGCAAAAGAAAAGACAGGCCTGTTTCATCATTGTAAAATGCAAATGTATAACAAAGCCCTTCCTCTGTCCTTACATGCCGGTGTCACACCAGCTGACAACACTTTCTCTGTTAATGTGTAAGTTTTTTCTGTCATCTCTGGTAGCTAACAAATAAAATAGATGAGGCACTGCAGGTGATGTACTCACATGGCAACTTCATTTTATGTGCTTGTGAACTTTTCATTCAACATTTTAAGCTAAGATCAGGTTCTTTTATTAATTTGGTTTTTCTCACTTCTCATAACCTACAGTAGTCCTTTATCTATATATAAATTGAAATGCAAATGTATTTGTTAAAAATCATAACAAATTCTTGATTTCTAGGAAACCCAAACATAATACTTGCATGTACATTTTGGAGTTAAAAAAAAAAAAAACAGACCCGAACTATTAGTTGGGCATAATCTTATGTTTTATTAACCATGAGTGAGCGTTTTACACATCTGGGCTTGTTATCGCACAATCATCCTCATGTAACTTAACTAATGAACTGACAATGACAAAAGTTGTTGCTGCAAAGCAAATGCCACTGGTGATGCATTCAGGGTGTACGTCTCAGAGGCCGATCCTAATTCAATAAGCAGCCACAAGGGGATCTTGGAGGACTGTTGCAACTGCATATCCACAGTCAAATGCACACATGCTAATACATGCAAACTAACACACGCACACACACACGCACGCACGCACGCACACACACACCAAACACACACAGTTCTTTCACATGCAGATTAGAAACTTATGAGCTGTCGGCAGTGATTAATGACAAGGGAAGATGACCTGCTAACTCCCACGGTATGACTGGGCAGAGCATGTTTCAGAAATATGAACACACACACACACAGCCATGAACATTCATGCAGATGCCCACATGCACTCGGGCATGCCCACACACAACCTCTGAGATATGCAAAAACACAGGAAATGGGCGTGTCATGATTTTAAGGGTCATATGTTAGTTGTAAGACCGTCACCCCGACATCAATCTCTGCTGGTAATCGTGGTGAATTTTTAAAGTTCCCATTAAAAGGAAGTAGGAAGTTGACTGCCTCTTATTTATTCATATTCAGTCAGCCCATGTCTGTAGTAACAAAGGCTCCTTGCATTTTCTCTTCCGTCTGGTGTTTCATCTTTTAAATATGTAAACGCCTCCATTCACATCTGTCTGTATCCTCTTTAACATCTCTGTTCTGGATGCAGCTTTTTTTTTTTTTTTTTTTTTATCTGTCTTTATATCTCACTTTGCAAAGTTAATGAGCTTTTCACAGCCAAGCTCAAAACAAGTCAAATAGATGGAGTGAGAATTCTCCCTGATGGAGCAGATGGGCAATTGGTGGCTCAGGCTGGCAGCGACTTCACACTGTACAACCAGCAGGAGCTGGTCTAACTGGCATTAGAACTGATAGCGAGGCTTTGTGGCCGAGTTACGAGAATTTGAGAGACACCATTCAAATTGATTGGTGCATTTACCAAAATCATTTAGAGTTTATACACACCATTTGACATCTGGTTAGTCCCAAAAAGATAGTGGATTTTGCACTTATTGACAATGTCCTTTGGATGAGTCCAGCTTTGGGGGCCACGGAATGATATTAGATTGTCTGACTGTCTGTGTTTGATATGAATGCATTCGTTAATCATAAATGGGATGTAAAGCAGTTTAAACAGTGTGATTCCCTTCTCTCTGTTGCTTCACAAGTATACATATGAAGGTGGTGGGAAAAATTCACATCATGATTCAGTCCCTAAAGGCACTGAGGAATGCGGGTGTTGCTTGCTTTGTACCTACAGAATATTCTGTGAATCAATGCAGCTTTTTTAAAATTCATATTTAATACTGATATTAAAATTGTTTAATGAATTTATGTACATATTTTATTCTCTATACAAATACTTCCATAACCATAGTCGTTTGCACATACTTTAAAATAAGCACACACAAACAGAATATTAAAACACGTGTGTGTGCACAGCAGTCTGTTTCAAGCATTGATGGAATTACTATGAAGCAGCACAATGTGTTCTAGCGAGATTAGGTTATTTGATATACTGCGCATCATTTATTATATACTTTTTGATTAAACACAGAAAAATGGATCTCATTTAGTAGCACAGATTAATGTTAATAGAGCACACTTTTTGTCCTATAAGCTTACTGTGTGTATGTGTGTGTTTTTAATGTGTGTGTGTGTGTGTGTGTGTGTGTGTGTGTGTGTGTGTGTGTGTGTGTGTGTGTGTGTGTGTGTGTGTGTATACATTCAGATAGATAATAGTCTTTTAACCAATGAACATTCTATTGCTCAAACTTAGAAATGCAATGAATCCCACCCCCTATAATTTGGAGAGCGGGCCCATTAAAATCTCATAATTCAAGCAGTAATTTTCAAAACGTGTCATAAACGTATTGGAGCATTAACATGTGTTATTAAAAGCTTGCGAATGTATGGGAATGTGTCAGAATCCAGAATAATGCCCCTGTCAACATGTTTCAAGAGAAGGCCACACAATGGTGACATAAATGATACATCACAACAGTAGTGACAGCCAGAGCAGGGACCCCTTATGCTTTGTGCTACTGAATGATCCCATGCTATGTGGTTGTGTGTGTGTGCGCCTGTTGTGTTTTAGTCACCCCTTCTTCCCAACATCATGCTCAGCTGGCTGGTTGGACCACTATGGGGAGTCGCAGTGCATGACAACCTGACTCCGATATGCCATTGGCTAAAATGGGCATCCATCTCAGCATCTGCCAATCACACTGCCATGGAGACGCGCTGGCAGCGTTGTGGTGATGGCAGGGAACCGGGACAGTGTTGCCAGGAGGAAGCTGTGTGTTAATATGGGTGGTGAAAAATGCCAGTGGCCAGGGGGAAAGAGGGTAGGAGACTCTGTGGGAAAATGTGAGGGTGAGAGGGTAGCCACATGAATGAAAGAGTTTAGCTGTACTGTAGCGGACACCTGGTGGTCCGCTGAGCTGTATATGTAGGTAAGTATACAGCAGAATGTAAATAAGAGACACTTACTGGACATATTGCGTACATGTATATGTTTACATTATGTTATTTTTCCATGTGTACATGCAGCTTCAACTGAAAATTCCATGAAAGAAGTTATTTGTGTGTGTATTCATGCTCTAAACACCTGACCAATTTCACCCATATGCATACATTCACAGCACAATTGCTCTTTCATTTAGGCTTCCATTGTATCTCACAGCATCCATCATCCATCATCCATAAACTCCTGAAGGCACAGCCACACATACACCCACACACAAAACACACAAATACATACAAAGCTAAGGCTTATTGTAAGAGTTGCCAGTATGGCTCCAGATGAAACAGAGAAAGCACTGTTGCAACAGCATATGGTTGTATAGGAGGAGCATTCCTGAAACAAATATTTTAATGTAATCATCATTTTATTTCCTATATGTGTTACATTCATTAATAGCTATAAATGAAACTAAAAGTATAAACCAAATAAACATTTTGCTTATTGCTCAAGGCTGCATACTGCTTCCATTCAATGATCAAGAGCAACAACCCATACAAGCATGAATGATAAATGGAGTACAAGAACACTACTGGAGCACAGTATACCCCCCGAACTAATGTGTCATAATTGAAACAAATGTTGCTCTGAATCAAACAAGTGTTGTGTGTTTTGGAGTCCCACCGTGTAAGATAGATGAGTCTTCTATGCACAGCCCTGCAATCCATCTCTAAGATACACTCACATACTGACACACAAAAAATATACACAAAACCATGCATGAATGCATGTGCAAATATGAAACCATGCAGGCCAATTCTACTGGGGAGTGCAATAACCAGTGAAAGGGAAATTATTATGTCAGTTTTCTTTGGTCATTTTTTTATAGGTTATGGTAATTTTGTATTCAGCAAAGTACAGTAAAAACCACAAGATGGTCACACACATTCTGAACCTCAAGGTACATCTACCACAAGTGATCTGCAGATCAATAATTAATAAATCTGTTAGCTTGTGGTCTAGTATGCGGCCATAAAAGCATCTCATACTTCATGTAGAACTATTATTACTCAAAGTTTATACAGGACATAATGGTTTGCTATTGGATTGCTAAGGTTTACATGCTGTTATTTGACAAAAAATAATCTATTTTTGCACAATTCTGAAAGCTATATTATTGGAATATTTGGACAGTAACCCAAAGACACACCAAATATATCTGATAAGGTCCCTGACTAATTCAAGAAGTAACTCCAGTATAATTGCTGTAATATATTACCCCTACTTTTAAGAAATTTATATCTAGAAAAAATAAGATTACAGACATAAGATTTATAAGATTTTCTTGGTTTATTAAGGTGATGCGCTGCCTTGTTATCTTACAAGTCTACACACAATAGAAAGTAATGTTTTGTCTTTGTGTCCATTTTGCTTTTCCCTTCTCCAAATAAATTTAAATAATTAAACAGACAGACAGGATGAATTAAAACATTAACATTTCAAAATGGAATCAACCTGAAATGCACAAACCTGCTTTAAACTGGATCCAGTCCCAGAGCGTGTGTTACGTAAACCTTTTAGATGACATGTTGAAAAGCCTAATTGGAGTGACGAAGTACAAGGCCCACAGAGCGCTGGTGAAGGGAAGTCTGTGGACCAACCTCCAGCCAACTCTAAGCCCCAGGAGAAGCTTACCACTCTGGGTGGCAAAGTCACTAAACTTCCCTTCCCCAACCACTCTTGTCCTTGAGCGCCCACCCCTCTATCTATCCATCCATCCATCTATCCATCCATATATACATCCATCCATCAGTGAAGCCCATGAGCGGCTGCCTTCTGTGGGTGTGTGTCATTGTAGCTTGGCAGGCACACACCACAGCTTTACCAGCAGGCACCAGTACTAATTTGATTTTTAATTCAACACGACTCCTCGACTAATAGTTTGAGTTGAGGATTAATTAATCTGATTTGACTTGTGCTAATTTCTTGCACCCACGTCCTGCTCCCCACCCATCAATGCACCAAACAAACAAACTGGTGGTCTCACAGGATCTGTCCTGACACACATGTTGACAATGAGAGATCGAGACCTGAGGCGACAGGTGAGAGACCAGTGGGAAGCACAAGGAAAGCAAGGCATGGTCTCTGCGTGGCATTTGCATGCATGTGTGTATACACAATGTGTGTGTATTTAAATGTGTAAATAGAAAATGCTGGAGCTGAGCCTGGTCTGACAGAGGAGTGCTGGGAGGCAATGTACTAATCATGGCAACAACTCGGCTCTCATAAGGAGGGCAAGACACAGAGAAGGTCACCAACTATTTTCGCTGCCAAAATATGGGTCAGCTTGGATCTGGGTAAACTACTCACAGATAACTTGCAAATAATGTAAAAAAAAAAAAAAATGGGCCATGCACTCTCCTTTTCTTCTCTGAAACTGTAAGAGGGAAGAGGGCCAACTCCAGTTAGGGCACTACTGCAAGAAACCAGTAGAACCACTAAGATTCCTGCTCCCATAGAGTCTCAGAAAGCACTTCCACTGCACCTAATACTCTCCACAAGGGAACTTTAAAAATGAATAGACCTGAGAGTGCAGCTGGATGACATGCACTTTGTGTATAAGACTGTAAAATCACTCTCTCGGTGTGCACACCAAACCCACAGATGCCCACACACTTGCAAGGTGCATCTGGAGGTATAGAGTTTTATATCACAACACAACAAAGGAAAATGTCAAAGTCAACTTGCCTCTGTGTTGAAATGATGCAAACCCACTAGTATTCACAGAAATATGTCAAACTGAGCAGTCTTTGAGTCAAAGCTTTCTCTGTCTTTATTCTATCTTTATTTCTCTCTCCCCTCTCATTCTTACTGGCAGCTAACCAACCTCTCTGCATGGCAGAAAATAACATTGCTTTGCACAAGAGAGACCACACATGGGAGAAACAGCCTACGCCTGCTGCTCTCTCCTGCAGGATAAAAAATGAAATAAAATAAAACTGGCCAACATCTCACACACCACTTTGAAATCTCTATCACAGTCAGTCCAGCTCCTGCGTTCTCCTCTTTCTGCTCTATTGGTCACCCTAGACCCTTTTTACCATACATTTGGATGCAAAAAATACAACAAGTGAAGCAAAAGGCACTCCAATGCTCAACATGTGCATATAAATACATGTGCGCCTTCAAAAGACCAAACATAAACACCCACACTCACGCATACATATACACCTTCACTCACAGACACCAATACATTCGCGCATATGAGCACAGGCACACATACAGATGCAAGCACACCTAGCGAAGCTGTGGGAGTTCAAACAAGGGACTCTATTTTCCAAGAGAGCTAGTGCACACCTAGTGAACCAGTAAATTCCCAGCAACAATGCTCCTGATGGCCTACCTTCCACCTGAGAGGCAGGACCTATGCTTTTGGGATGTATGGCCAACACTAATGCACTGCACTGTGGATATAGCTTCAATTAATAATGGATGATGGACTGTACTTTTAAATTCTTTGAAGGTGGGGCTGTTTCTCACTTCTAGGGATGCTTTACACATGGAGAGAATACATGACTTGTGATGCATCATCACCCAAGCATTCCTCTGCACTCTGAGAGCACCCAAATGTCTAGCCACCTGTTAGCAGCCCCACAGCATTGTGAGACTGGTGGGGGAGGACATGTCGGGCTGCAGGAGGGACAGAACAGAGGCTCTCAGTCTGGGTGTTAGTTAGGGGCTGGGGGTGTCCTGTGCCAAAGATGCAGGGAGATTTACAGCAAGCCGACCCAGCCAATCTCAAGTCTGATCTAGCACTGTGCCGCAGAGAACACAAATCACCTCCCATACATAACCCTGCCCCTGACAACTCATTTCATCTTCTGCACTAATGAATTCATCATCAGGAGGGATCTGCCTTTGGGTGCCTCAGCCCTGAGCAGAGAAGGAGTAATGGCTCAGATAAGTCATCATCGTCATTATTAACATCATCACCACCAGCACCACCTTGCATCTGTTCTGACCACAGTTCAACAGTTTGGTACTGTACATTGCCTTTGACACAGTGATGGAAGAATTATTCAGATGGTTTACTTAAAGGAGTGATATTTTTGCTTTATTTTTAATTGAATTATACATTTTAAAACATTTTCCTGTGGTCTACATAAATTGTAAATGCTCTGCTTGGGTCTGAATTCTTCATTAAACTCCACAGGCCCATCTTCAACCCTATTTCTGAGCAATGACGGAAGAAAGGTCGTTTTGAGCGCTGGCCCTTCAAATCCAAATGTCCCAATTTACGCCCCACCCCCTCCAAGTTCATGACTGTGCTTTCTGTCCTGTTCAACCAACAACTGAACATTTTAGATGATTGGCTTGAAGTTTGGACATATTTTTCAGTTTTTACTACAACCATTGCTGCTGATAAACAATTATGACGTACTCAGAGAAATGTCTGTCAGAAGTCTTGACCGTACATGTACAAATGTCGTAATGTAACTAGTTATAAAACAAAACAAATTAAGCAGGAATTGAAATGGTTTGTAGAAATCCAAAATTGTTGAACTTCTTTTCAAATGTTTTGGGTGAGGATGACCATTTAGTGAAATGAAGCTCTGTGTCAAAAGTTGTTGGAGGAGCTGTTAACAACTTGCGGACATTTGAAAGATAAGGTGAAGTACATGCTGTTTTTTTGGCCAAAAAGGATGGAAATCATGGGCAAAATAATTTTTAATATTTGTTTTATTATCCATTGGGTGCAATCTTCAACTGAAAATAACAAAAGCTATGAATTCTCTGAAATGATATGGAGTACAACAAACAATAGTAAAATAAAACTGAAAGTGGTGTAGAAGTATCTGAAGTCATACTAAATGAACAGTACTTGAGAAAACTACTTAGTTACCTTCTACCGCTGCCTTGACAAAGTTGCAACCAGAAAACTTTGCATTTGTTTTGACTATGTTCAAGGTTATTATAAGGTTGGATGTCAGAGCAAATGTGTCACAGATGCACATTTTAAGTGTAAGAATTAGCATGAGTGTGTGTATGTCAATGGAATTTGAATGTGTTGTGGTATGAGTGGATAAGTCAGTGAGAGTAAGAGCTCTTATGGTAGCAGAGAGGTGTATATGCATGTGTGTATGAAGGAGTCTAAGCGGCACAGTCAGGGAGCTGTCAGCAGAGAGCCAGGGAGCAGGCTGATCACAGAGCTGCAGAGTGTTTGAAGTCTCCTAGGGACTGACAGCTTCTCTCCCCATGGGAACCCCTTCCCTCACCCCATCTCTCCTCCCTGCACCACCCTGTTTCTATATCATTTCTCTTTATCCGCCATCTCTCCTAATGCAGTGCCTCCTGCTCAGTCTTCTTCCCCATCCCATTGATGAGGAAGTAAGTTTGTGGTCTCCTGGGACTGCTGAGAAGGCATCGAGGCTCAAAAACAAGACTTTCAGTTCAGTAGGAAACACACCTGTGAGTTTGTCTCTGTAAATACTGACATGATGAGCTGCCATCTCTCATAGTCTGACATTCTGGTTGATATTCAATCTGCCTTGGTGGCAAGAAGGTGGCGACAGCCGACCTTCAGCCTGGAGATGGATGAGTGTACGGATATCGAGATTTGAATGCATAATTGTGCATAATAAAAAGAAAGCCCATTTATGATTGAGTGTTTCTATATGTTTCTATTAGTACATGAGTCCTTGTGAATGTGTGTATGATATGATTACACTCTTGGCTGCACACCTCCTGTAGCCCCTCCTCCTCCTCAGGTCAAGGTGCAGCAGGATTTCATCTCTAATCGGGCTATGTGTTAGCATGAGCCCATCCGTCATGGGGACAGAGTGTCGGCTGGATGTCCCTGTCACTAAGCTGTCTATTTTGTCAGACAGCCAGATCTATCATATTGGGATGGGGACTGATACAAGCAAGCTGAAGCCAACTGCCCTGTAAATACATACAAATATGCAAATTAACGACAAAATAAACATCACCCTGCAAACGAGCCATCCATCAATGACCAGTTTCTCAGCAGCTCAGCACTGGCACAGCAACACCAATCAGCCATTCCATCAGAGGGAGTGATGAAACACCACCCTTTTATCTTCCTTTGCTTCTTTCCCCTCCTTAGATCATTCATATACTGTCTTCTTTTCATTGGGCCCATTTTACTATTTTTCATGCATACTCTCTTCAATTTTCTCCCTTCACTTTTCAGTTGAGCTCAGTACCTCGACTTTAAGAACTATGACAGCCCCATCTTGGCATTTTTGCCCATTCATTTCCCTCTCCTGTCTCTCTTGAAAACTCTCTTCTTCCTGCAATTTCCTTTAGTTCACAATCATAATTGTAAGTTGCCTGGAGACATTAAGGATGAATGCTTGTTCTGTCTTTGAGTTTGAATGGTTAATGATGTGACAAGGACCATTTTGTCATTAAAGGACCAATACAAATCAGACCACATGTGACATTTCTTTCCGTGTAGGCCTAGGTCTGTGGGGTCCAATACATCACCTCGTTATTGCTGTGCAGCATCAACAGCAAACTACCCTTATGTAAACCCTGACTAATAAATCAATATTATGAGAATATACATAAGCCATTGTTTTTCATCATAAAATCTATGTAGACACCACTTTGAAAACTGTGTGGGTCCTTTCAGAGAGTCAGTGAGGCTGGGATGGAAAAAAAGAGCTCTTAATGGAATAAAAGTCAAAGGAGGGAAAAACACGAAGCATTTGGAATTCTTCAGCCGCTGAGTCAGAGCAGACTAATGTTACTTTTTTGGCAGCATACGTAGAAATCCCCACTGAGCATGTTACATATACATGTACACATGGGTAACCTAAATATTATGCTGTAAAACTTATTATAGAAGTCTCAAATGAGCCATCATGTTGCCTATAACATATTGAAGAAATAAGGGTAAATGAATCACTTTTTCACACATTTTACCTTACTAATTAAATGTATGTAGTGACTACTAGAACCAACAATGACATGAGGTCTTCCCTGACAACTCCTGGTAACTTGAAACACAATCACTGCTGCAACTCTGTCTCTTCCAAGCAAGTTTATATAAACCACACTCAATTTACACTCCTGTCGTCTCTCTCTCTCAAGTGAGTCTGGCCCCTAAACATAACATTGTTTTTAGCTCAAGTTTGTCTGATTCTGCACTAGCCATAGCAAAGCAATTATGGCATCATAAAGGTCTGTGGTAAGCCACCCGGCGGCCTGCTTTTAGGCAGTGGAGGAATGATCCTTGGGTAACTGGAGCCACAAAGTAGCCCAGTAGCTGGAACTACAGCCTTTCTCCAGACTACCCTGATTGCCACCCCAGCGCTCATTCACATTTCAGCTAATTTGACAATGAGTGGGTGTTGAGTTCTGACAACGCAGTAAAGAAGTGGATCCTGAAATATAATGTCAAGAGCAATGTTTTTGTAAGGGAGTGGAATCCAATAAAATGCTCGCTTTTCCGTCTTGCACACGGTCGCGACATAAGGGCACATGACAGACCACAAAGAGGGAAAAAAAAAAGACAAAGACAATAGACGACCACTGATACAGAATTGTGTGTTTGCATGTTGTTCAGGCATGCACATGAACACTGGTTGCGCTGCACTGGCTTTATGAGTTTTCCGTAAAGAGCAGTGAAGGGTGACACTGACAGCCAAGGGGAATTCTCTCTTTGGAGGCCAGCATGCAGTCATCCTGTCTGGTCGCTGCTGTAGCTCGGACCACACCAACCACAAGACATCACCACACAAACACTAAGCTCTCTGTCTGCTCTGCTCCTGGCCTTTATCCGTTTCATCTCCTTCCTCCGCCATTCTTTCTTTATATTATTCAATGTTGTCCTTACACAATTTTTCCCTATTACTATCAACCAAGCAAAAATAAAAGAACCAAAAGAACATTTTCCCTTCTCTCTCTCTGCTTAGTCTTGTGATTTTGATTTTCTGAAACATGTAGCAATAGTTCTGGACAATATTAATTTATCACTAATCTCCTCTGTGTGTGCAGTCCTGTGGTTGTAAGGCTTTGAGGTTTCATTCTTCCAGTGCTGGGATTTATGTTGCTTCCTGCACAGATACATCTGTAAGGCACATGTTCCCCAACTCCAACAGCTGCACACAGCTGGAGTGCTGCACACAACTCTGAGTGCAAGTGTGGGTATTTCTTTTTGGATTCTGTGTCCATGCACATTACTGTCTATGTGTATATGCATCCCCTTCTTGCCTCATTTGAGGGGATTAGAGACACACCCCTCATGAGACACTCTACACTAAACACTAGGCTCATAAAACTCCCTTGTGGAGCTGCATGACCCTATTGTCCTCACAGATGCTTTATACTTGTCACAACAACAATGCGTATTGAGTGCCACATCATTCCATTGTTGTTGCGCTACATTTTCTTCAAAGCATCTTGTTCAAATACTCAGTCTCCTATGCACAACAATGTAACTGGGATTTCATGAGCTGAAGCTGTCTTTAAGGTAACATCAATATTCAACCCCACCAAGCATCAGGAACCATCTCTCCCCAATACATAACCCACACTACTAAAGACAAAACGTAGACTATATAGGATACTGATGAAAATCTGTGATGTTGCAATAATACTGCAATGACAACATAATTTGTAATATCACAAATTAACCTTGAAGACACAACCACACTGACACCGGGTCACAAATGTGAGGCTATGGCTAGCTGAGGCATCATCTGATAGACAAAATGATGTTAATGCATCACCCATGTATCCAGGACTCCATCTGATAGATCAAATGTGTTTGTGAATACACAAGATGTGTAAATAAATAGGTTTTTCTTATTCATTGCAATTCAGACAGGCTTTTGATGTGTTTTTAAACATGCTCCTATTGTGACGAAGATGAAAATGTCATTTATTGGTCAGGAGTAATTTCCTCCAGACCTATGAACGTGGTGTTTGTGCTTTATTATATGCATCTATCTTATGTAAAACAGACACTATACAGAATGTGAAAGTGAATGGTTGTTCATCTGTATGTGTCAGCTCTGTGATGAACTTGCAACACATCCACACCTTCACCCACAGGTAGCTGGGAAAGGCTCCAGCACCCCCGCGACCCTCACAGAGACTAAGTGGCTCAGAACCTGGATGGATGGGTGGACACTGTACAGAGAACTGTGGTAGCACTAATGGATCATTGTTAGTTTTATTCCATCTGCTCATAGGTTTATCGAGACCTAGAGCTTACACCAGGGGGGAAAAAAACAGAAGAATCAGAGCAGAGCAACAAACTGCAGAGCGCTCAGAGGAGACTGAGTGACTGGTGCTGCAAAACCTGGACAGCATCACTGCTTAGCTGATTACACACACTGTAAGAGAAGACTTATTTAAACACACACCAGGCAGAAACTCACAGTTCCACACATTGCTGCCTATCAGTCTGTGCAGCACTTCTCTTAAAACTTTTCAAATTAATGCGAGTGAAGCAAAGGTGACGCAATTCTTGCTTGGATGCCTCCCCAGTAAACAGGGCTGCCAAGACTGAAGAGCTGCCCTGGCCGGGGTGAAGTCAGCGTCTGAAGAACAGAGGAGTTAGTCAGGATAAGTGAGCCCGCTGGGCAGCAGTTCTGGGCCAGTAGCCCTGTTCTCTTAGGAGTTCTTTATGGCTTACCCATTGCCCCTAGAGAGCCCCTAACCCTGCACACAGGGACTCCATCCGCACACACTCCATCTGAGTCTAAAAATCCTCATTGTGTGTCTACAAATGGGACACACTTCAGTTTAATTTTTGGTTGTATAATTTGACTTAGATTAATCAAAACAATTTATAGAATAAACAACAATTTCTATAAAAGTAGTAAAGCTGTTAATTCTCAGTCGTAGTAACCACAGAGAGAAAGTTCAGTTAAATTATTTGTGATGCAAGAGAAAAAGGTTACCCTAGAGTTCCAAATTATTTTACAAAATATCATTTACAGATAGCACATTAACTAGTTGACCTGGTGACTATTAAAACAATCTTCTTTGTTATTAATTCTTTCTCTCATCAAGGTCTCACACACTTTTTTCTCTTCTCCAGTGTCTTTTTCTCATCTCATATTCAGTTTTCTGTTTTTCTTTTCTCAAACTTCAATAAAAACCCTTCTAGCCAAACCCATGGTCACATCATCCCCACTCTTCATCCATCATAGCCTGTCACAACGGGAGTGGGGAAATGGTCTTACATTCATTCTGGGAACGGATGTGGATCACTGAGCTGGGTCAGGCTCACTGTGATGCTACACAGTCCCAGCCCTAAGATACTATTTAGAGTATCTAAGGACTTGTTTGTGCTAAAAGGCGAAACTAAGTTGAGCATTTAATGAGAAGCTTCTATTGGCTCAAGGAGTGGGGGTCACAGGGTCACTCTAAACAGCCTTAAGTGATATCTCTTTTAAGACTTACCAAAGCCAAAGGCAGCTGGAGCGGGAATGGGAGCAGACTGGACTGGTGTGGAGGTGTAGAGGCCAGTCACCAGCAGACCATCAAAAGATACACTGGTGGAGATGGTTACTGTTAAGAGACAAAGAAAATAACAGTTTTAACATAGTATAAGCAGAGCTGTTATATATTTGATTAGAGTTGTTTTTACTTTTATTTTGAGAAAGGCCTTGATTTTACAGATGCCAAATACAGAAAGAAAAGATTTAAGCTCCCATATTGTGCAAGGTAATTGTCATTCTTGTACAATGTATAGTGCAAATATTGTGTTTTGGTTTTAGTGTCATTTATTTATTTTTATTAACAACAAAGACATAAAAGTGTAGGTCTTTAGTTGTTTGTTCAGATGATTACAAGCCATGTTATGCACTCAAGCAAAGCTAATACTGTACCACAAGCACTATATATAATAAATAATACATGCATGTTGTATATAAAATTATACTTTCTAAATTAATCGGAAAAGCTCTGCAGTAAGAGCTAGCCAATATGTCTTGATTACACCGCATTTGCAGGAAAAACTGATAGTTGGTGCGATATACATCTACAAGTGAAATCTACAGCATCGTTCCTTAACATCCTGTGGCTAATGCACTAGAATTTAGGTGGTAACAAATATAAATGTTAAGTGATTATTATGAGAGCAGTATGAGACCATATGCCCTAGAGGAGTGGAGCCAGATGTTAAAGCAAAGGAAATAATGTGACACACAATGAGTGGACCTGATAAACAGAAATGTGAGTCATCTTTGAAGCAGTCTCTGAGGAAAACAATACAATAACTTCACCTGCCTTCTACCAGACAACACTTCAAGAATGAAACTTAACTCATCCTGTACAAATTGCAGTGTTTTATTCAAAGCCTGTCCTTATTGACAAACATGTTAGAAGAGACTGATGAGTTAATTGGCTGAAACCCTGATAGCCTGGCTTAGCCTCTATTCATCACAGGCCACCACAAACAGCAGCAGAGCAGAGAACTGCCAGAGGTCTATTATCTATCCATACAGATCTACAGCTTAGTGTATCCAGCAGCAAGTTAACTATTGATCCACCCTGTAAACAAAGCCCCTGAGTGACGGGACCACAGAGCCGGCTGCATCACCGGAGGAAAAGAGCTCAGCCACTGGACCGCTTCCAGCCAGACAGATCAGGGCACAGGGGAACAGTCTGCGGCTCAACCGAGAACACCCCCCCCCCCAAAAAAAAAAAAACTACACTTCTACACACTGAGGAATAAAATCCTTTGCAGTGGGGAAAGATGCGAGCGGTGTTATTTCCTGACCCTGGAATCCCCCTGCTTTTGGGGGAAAACTGAAGGGGAAAAGGAGGAGACACCAGCAGCAATGGTGTGTTGTTAGTAAGAACAGCAACTTGTCAGTATGGTCTCAGGGCATTTATTCTTCTTGGCTTAGCCTGTTTCGATGTAGGAATCTGGGCAGAGCAGACTCCTGTGTGGCCCAGTGTCTCTGGCTGTCTGACTGGCTGACTCCATTAACACATCCTCAAACAAAGCACCCAGCGTATATGTCTGCATACGTCTGTGTATGTTGGTCCCACACCATGATTTAGAGTGAGTTCAGCCCTGTCTGTACTCCATATCAAAGCCACAATAATTTATCCCACAACCTCACATTATTACTTCCAGACATTTCCTGTTCTCTTCCCCTGTCACAGTTTTGTACAAAAACATTGCTAGTCCATAACTGTCTTAAGCTTATTTAGTCCACCGCTATGTTTGATGTAAATACTTCATACTTTCATGCCTATTTCTTAACATCCCCTTAAAGGTACAATGTGAAAACCTAAGTTAATGACAAGTGGAGCATGACAAGTGCACACAGATTTTGTGTTTCACTGAGAGCTGGTTGTTCGTGGATGTAAGTGGACACCATTTCTAAGAAAACACTAATATTGTAACAGTAATGTTGCACACTGCTGTAGTCATAGAAGAGAAAATGAGAACACTTAGACCCAAGCACAAATATCATTCCTTTCATCCCCCCGCCCCCCCTAAAAAAAAGACCTATAACTTCTACATAGAAAAGAATCTGCAGTTTGAAACTGACATGTAACCCATAAGGACCCAGTGTTACTTTTGTGGCAGTTCCCAAATTAATTTTCTGTTTAACTTTCCCTAAGGGACTTATCTTCTGTATTTTGTGTTTTTTCAGTGACAATCAGGCCTGTTCCTACATTTAAGTTAGTAATCATGTGGATGTTCATAACAGCTAAGAGTTAAGTTGAGGGTTAATATATTAAAAACTTACTATTTGATCAAAACAGAGAAAAATGATGAAAACGTGACTTTTCCTGTAAAATCTATCATTATATGAACATAACCCAAGTATCTCCATCCACTGTCACTGACCCAACTCCAAGGGTTTTACTGGTAAATCAATGCTGTTGTTGGTGTTTCCACATTCGCTACTGAGCCTCTGAACATCCAACTGGGTCATATCTGATGACCATGAAAAGATGACAAACTGCATTTTACACCAATTATTTACATGTATTGATAGGATTAATGGATCAACAGGTATTAAACAGTTTAGATCAATAGATGGTTTTAGTTGCTGATGGGTACTTGGGTCTTTATGGGTTAAGACATGTTACATGTGCATACGCTTCAATAAAAATCTGCATTAAAAAGGTGATAACAAAGAATCATGGGTTAACAGAGCAACTACAAAAAAGCTAGAGGTCTGTAGCTTAAGTTATAGTGTTTTGGGGGAAACAAACAAATCCACAGACTCATTTGTTACAGATTAGTCAACTCTGTCTGCTTAACAGCATTGCCTAATTTAACAATCAACAGCTAATGACAGATCAGAGCCCAGATGGTAAATGGTAAGGCATTGTTTAGAAATATTCAGTGATGGGTATATAGGCATAGTTCTCATTAGCAAATTAAATACTTGGAAGTCATGTGTTTGCACATGCTAATCTTTTTCTGAATGGCTGCAAAATTACAATATGGACAGCAAATCTATTCTCTGCATTTTCTGCTGCCTTGTCAGCTGTAAGCGCTGCCAAATTCTGATTTTACATGTGTATAAAGAGAAGCCATATTGTGAGAAACAGATATTTTCGCTTGGCAACAGAAGAATTATCATATTCAATCCATGATGCTCAGAGTACCTCGAACACTCTGTGGCGTAAAGGATGAAGGCAAAAGGCCTTCTCATTCAAACAAGCAATTACTATGTTCATCCTGAGCATACACATCTTTTGTGCTATTTTTGCCTCAGAGAATACGGTATCTATTGAACAAATCCATTCCAGAATGTGGAGGGACGCGTTATCACTGTTTACATCATGCCGGATTGATTCAAGGCCATGGTGTGATGCAGTATTTAATGGAGTAATGGACTGGGTTCAATGTACTAAGTTGGTCTACCTTTATTATCATCCTTACACACAACATGCTCGTATCTACATTTGAACTGACCTGCATCACCAAGGTTACACACACTCCATTACTCTCCACAGACCACTCGCATATGTTCCTCACATACAAAAGATGTTTCTGCCTTCACTGTGCTGATTCTCTCTTTATTCACTGCTTACTCTTCTTTCTCCCTCTTAGCCTCACTTCCATTTGAATCATGATATAAAAAAAAAAAAATGTTCTCCTCTGCACTTTTCCCATCTACTCCCTTCTCATGCATTTTTTGCTCCCTTGCAGCGGTGTACCTGCACTCTGTTTGATGTTGAGGTGAGGGGAATAAGAGTGGAGGGAAAGCAAAGCTGGGGGCACAAGGTTACAATCGAAAAACAAGAACAGGGGCGAAGAGGGATGGAGGAAAAGGGGGGTAGTGGAGTGGCCCACGGAGAGCAGCACTACCTGATCAATACAAATGCAAGATCTAAATTATTTAGACAGGCCTCTAACACCCTTTTCTCACTCGCCTATGGAACGCATCAGACGAATGAGCCAATCAGAGGAGATGAGATCAGATCAAATCCAATCACCTGTGGGGGTACTTTTTGCACAGACACACACACACCATGCACACACACACACACACATAGATCTAAAGCAGGAGGCTGACGGTCTTTGATGGTAGCCCTTAACATTCTTGTCCATACTTCTTTTCTGAGTACCGTTCACTAGGCCGAGGGAGATGAGAAGCCATAAGGTGGGAATGAGGTTGGACTTTATAACAAACACTCTCATCTAACACTTTAGCAGGTTCTGCATGTGAGCAACAATATCCACTGAAAGTCCATCTTGTTTTGTGTCGGATTTTATCCAAATATCAGCACTGAATTGAAGCCTTTCCCTGACATGAACCTAAAAGCTTTAGTGCAAAGCATGAGGTGGCACAAACCCACATTTCGGACCTTTTTAAATAACAATAAGACAAGCTCTTGATGTTTAATAATTTATTTGCTCAGCTTATAATAAAATATTCTGCAAAACATAGAACAGACTTGCCTACTATGTGTTTTAAAAATGAGGTTGAAAAAATACAGATTGTTGCTTTTTTGTTTTGGAAAAAAAGGGGCTTAGTTGGAATTTTTTCAATCTATAGTTTTGTGTGAAAGACTGCAGTGAAAATAGAAATGTTGTGTTTTCTTTGATCATTTATATTTCTGTAGTGAATTATCCTCTTTGCTAATTATTGCTAATTTGCATTTCTTAGATGTTCTGTATAATTATCTATGGTGCCCAGAAAATTAACTGACTGATCATTTAAGACATAAACATAACACCATGATAGCAAACGTGTGATGAGGTAAATAAAACGTGATTGTCTGGGTGAGAGTAATACTTCACTTGCAATTAGGGTGCCACTAGTTAGTGCCTTGCATTACATGTGTTATCAAAGAATTTAAGAATTACAAATCAAGCTGCACAGAAAGTAAAAAAAAACTCCAACGCTTCTATGACTTTTGTTAAGCATAAGTATTAAATATTGTAATGTATTCACCATTTCAGTATTAATTACCATGTTATCATTTGGTGTCAGAGTAACATGAAGGTACTTACTGCTTATGACATGTTAACAGGAGACACAGTTCTCTAACACAATGAGGTGTGTCTTGGCCTCTGACCTCAAACATCCCATTTCACCTCCACATCATGACAAGTCTGGCATCTATCAGCGCACAAGCAGCTAACCAGCATCTTGAAAATACTCATTAAACAGTATAGTGCTCTCATACACATGCACACACTCATACTTTATACTTGAGCACACCACAGAGCACATCCCCTGGCCCTAAGCCAGCATGTAATATTGATGATGTGATGTGGTATGCCTCATTACAGACACACACAACTGTGCTCTATTCAACTATTGATGGGCCTGGGGCTTTCTTCACTTCTCTGGATCTACCAGGAGTAATGTTAAGGCACAAAGTACCAGCAAAATAACACAACAAAATACACATCCAGTATTGGCTATGCTGAACTGAGCTAAACCACACACAAGCAGACACATGCAGATGGTGATTTACACCAGCCGTACACTCTGAATACACACAGACTACTAATCAGGGGTACAAAATTAATCTTCCGCAACAATCTATTCCATAGTAAACCAGTTAATTACACAGCCCATTTTCAATATATGTTTATGCATGTGTAGAACAGTACATTATCTTATTTCAGTTTTTGATGAATTTTCATTTGGGTTTGCACTGATTGCTTCTGTTCACCTGAAAATCTAGAACAACAGGACAACATTATCTCCTTGACTGCATGATTTGAATGCTGTAGGGAAAAAAAGAAAAGAAAAGAAAAAGAAAACTCTGCACGGGACAAGCAAGATACTGGAAGAAGACAGTGAACTGATGTTTAAGATTTCATGCTTTACTAGAGTACGTTTTTATACCTAACCAAAGAGATGTGCTGCTGTCAAAAATGAATGCATCTGAGGCCGACAAAGATTCTGGCTCTTCTGCTTATCTCTTTCTTTATTTATAGTACAAGCAGTGAGAGAGCCATGATTGATAGGTAGTTTAGGCTGATTCTTCGACACAAGAAACAGCGTTATTGGCAAAAAAGTGCTTCTCATATCAGTAACTGGAGACTGGGTGAGGAATCATGTTAAGGATCTGAAAAATTGGGCCCAGTGGATTCCTATGAACAACATTAATGTCTCCTTAAGGTGCAGCAAAGTATAGTGGCACTGTGGTTGGCAAGACTTGGTGACATGAGCTCATTCTTAGAAAACAGCATGGGGAGGGATTAAACTGGAGCTGGACAGGAAGTCTGGGAGCTCTGAAAGAAGACCTGATTTAGTTTGCAGGCTATTCTACTTGCACCGAAGTGCCCCTGTGGTTGGCATGGTCTGAACAGCTCCTTTCTGCTCTTTGTGTACAAACACACCCACCCACCAGTCTTTACCACACCCACTTACATGACCTTTACACAAGCTAGACCGCCTTGGAACACTTAAATATACTGTAGACTGAGAAGACACAACCACATAAATATGTCTTCATTCACAATATCAGAGTTCAGTATGTTATTTCTAATTAGCATTGATTTTTTCTTTTTAATTTAAGTTTTTAATTTTGTAAGTTTCTCATTTATATTCAGTCTATTTTGTAATATGGGATCGGTGCTTGTAATAATAGATAGAAACACTTCTTGTGATCTGATTGTGTAAAAAGGTAAGGCAAAATCAGAGAAATTATTAGGCTTATGCATGAAATAACTCAGAATTCAGTTTATTTTAGTTTGCTTTGTATTTTAAAATCAGTTGATAAATAAAAAATGTTAGTGTTCTCTGATTAGAATAACCTTGGGTGCCACAGAAATTTATTTATTATTCTATAGGAAGAAAGCACCATCAGCTAGGCTGCAGATAGACAAACTTATGTGATCTGCTTAATTAAACCACAGAAAAAGAGAGTATTATCAATGAAATCCCAAGTTTCCTTTCAAGTGAACCAAGAGGACGCCCTTTGTGTTTCCAAATGGATGGAGGTTTTCCTGGCAACAATCTCGATAAAGATAGCCGACCATCTGACCCATATCCCACTGGCAGACACACTCGTGCCCCAGAGAGGACCAGGAAATGGAGGCCAGACCATAGGGAAGCTATAGTTCCATCTGTTTCCGTGACCGTGCCAGTGTTGGGGTGCCACTTCCTAAAATGTTTCAAACTGTCATTCACCTGAGCATAGACCTGTAACACAATGCACATATTTCCCCTGACAGGAAAGAGTAAACAACTGATTACAAGTTAAACAAAAGCAGACAAACTGTTTATATACAGGCTGTATGAATGTTTTTCACCAGTTTCCGAAAAAAAATGTGTGGGAAGAGTGTTTCTGCACATATATGTGGCATGCGGTGTTCCAGTCAGGTCTTAGAGGCATCATTCCATTGCGTAACCTTCTGGCACCATCCTGGCCTGCTGGCACTGCCATCTGCTGCTGTGAAACACTAGATCACAGACAACCTATCAGCCACTGAGCTTCTACAGGTCTGTTTAACTACACCATCTCCCACATCTCTGCAATGGACTGAATGAAAGCGACTTATCACTTGGGACCAGTTGAGCTTTTCACGATTGCTGCCAGAAATAATAACAGCTCTTGTTCTCGGTCCAGTTTACGCTGAGGTTCTCCTCTGTTTACAAGGAGAAGAGTTGAAGCCTTCCTGTCTGCCTAACTTGGCTTCACCCCTGCAACAGCCGTGGAGAAAAACAGGAGTGAAGAGGCAGTTCTGTCACAGGCATCCTGTTCCTCACACATAATCTGTTTCAGAATCACACTTTATTGTGCTGTGTTCATGGGATGAAATGTATGGGTGCATGTCTTACATTTATATGAGCTTATTTGTTGGATGGTGAACAGAAAAAAAACAAAGGTGTGACTGTTATTCAGCACAGACTTATGGTTTGAATCTCTGCTCATAGTCTTAAAATATATCATTTACCCAGAAAATTCTGCTCTAGGGCCATTTTTCCTTTGTTATGATGTTTTATGTGCACATTTACCTGAGGGTTTTATACAGCATTTACTATATATCCTCAGACGCTCTGTTTAGATAAGGATACACTCCCTAAAACACTTTGCAGGAATGGGAGGTGAAAGAAAAACAAAAGTTCAAATTTTTTTTATCAATTTTGACAAAAACATAATAAATTGTGACAAGTCAAAAGTTCTTCTATTTACATGAAATTGGCTTTAATAGTAAGTCATAACTCTAGACTTTTAATATTAGTCAATGGTTTAACGTTCAGAATCTTCAAATAGCATGTAGCTCTCCATGTATCCCTTATGGCTATTTGAGATTATACTAATTAAAAGCGTTCTGAAAACATTTTATTTATAAAAGATTTAGCATAATGGGTTTGTTATTGAGCATACAGTGTTTAATTGGTGGGTTGTGTAAGGGGTTACATTATAATAGGGTTCAGGAACACCATGATTCTTTCCCTCTGTCGCTTGGTGACTGCCAGGAAACTGAGCTGTCCTTATGATCAACACCATGTGTTCTTCAGACACAAAAAAGATTTTAGCCATCCAGCCATGACAAGCATATCATCTTCTTATCTGAGCCGTTCTGAAAATGCTAACACAATCAAGAGCCAAGGTGTTTAACAAGACAATAAAGATCCAGAATGATGGAACATCCTCATGTAAACTTGTCTATATTATAGAGGCTGGCTGCCAGTGCATTTGGCTTAGAAAATATAAGGAATGTAAGAAAAGAATAAAAGCATGGTCAGCGTCGCCCACTGGAGTAAGACCCAAACCACAGCACACACAAGTGCAAACACATACAATGCACTCAAACCATTCCAATGACACCTTATACATCTATCGATATGTGTAAAAAGATACGTCTTCATCACATGGTAATCTAGTAACTCCAAGCTGACCAACAAGACAATTATGAAAGTGCACACAAACAAACTGCAGACACTGGATGTATTGCAAGAGTGTTGCATAACTCCTTTCCCATCTCACCTGCTCTGCCTGATATGAAACAGGAAGGAGGTAATGAGGGCCAAGCTGTCAGCCTCAATGTACAAACTTAACCCCACAGGCCCTCTTTTCACTCTGAGGGTCTGACCTACCGGGTCCCTCTGAGGAACACCAAGCTACTTAGCCTCTGTGACCTCCACCCTTTCCCCACAGCTGGTCTGCCCCCTCAGACTGGTTCACAACTGAGCAAACTATGACCGGAAAACATCTGTCAAACCCATAAGCAAGGCCTGAGACACTGGAAGACCAGGGCTCTGCACAGACATGTCAACAAAAGGCTCATGTCAACTAAAGTCACGTCCGTTCTTTCCAGTTGACCTATGCAGTCAGATAAGTTTTGTCCATTTAATACACAACTATTCTGAGTTGAAGGAAAGAGCTCTTAAACATTACATGTTGGAAGGGGGTCTGCAGTATCAGCATGTTTGAAGTAGCCAAATTTATGACTTTTCAAGACATTTTTCAAGGTATCATTGATGAAATTTAACCTTACAGTCCCATAAATAACAGTAGAACAGTCCTCACAGTTATAGCCTTGAACCAGTCTTAACTATGTTTTAATCCAGCTAACATTACATTTACAAATCTCCATAGCTAATGTTTCTGACTCTGGCATTCAAGCTGCTGAAGCTCATACCTGCACCCTTCCATTCATGAATGACTGGTGATGGCTCCAGTCATTGCCAACTACCATTACGCTAAAATGCTACACACTAATTACAAATACTGACAAATTCTTTAAGAAGATTTCAAAAGCAAATATAGTGATATCATTTATTGTATTTGTGGAATTTGTAAGACCTTTGAGTTTGAACCCAGATTCAAGGATTAATTACAGCCTAAATTTACAACTATTAAATTCAAGACCTTTTAGGTATTTTTAAGGATCCTCGAACACTCAAGGGTCTAAGTGCTTCACAAACACACAACTACAGAATATTATCTCTTAACAGCACACTCAGTGTCAAAAGACAGTCAAAAATAATCAGGAGTGGTAACACTAACCTGTAGAGCAGAGGTTAGTAATATAACCTTGATATAAACATTTTAAAGTATTAAGAGATTGCCTTGGTACAGCAAAAAGGGGCACTTAAAGTCTGACACACTATAAAGACAAACCAAAGCTTAATTTTTCTATGATTTTAGTCTTTTCTACCATTCACAATTACAGGAGATTATTACAACAACCTCATGATCCAGCTTCAGGACAGGTAAGGACTCTACATTTGATTTAATTAAACGTATAGTAATTTTGAGCCTGAGAGTGTGTTCATAATGCTCAGATGAATTTGTAACAAACATAGATGTCTATATACTAGAGATTGTCTGCCCAAACTCTGTTTTACTTCAAAGATTAGTATTACAAAACATAAGAAAAAAGGGGATGAAATAAATACATTTCTGTGTTCTGAAGCAAAACAGCAATGTTTTATCAAAATGAGTAGAATGACTGTGATTCTAGTGAATAATTTCTATCAGAAAGAGGATACCTGCAATAACTAAATATTTTTCCATCCAACACTGCATATTCCAGGCTCACTAAGGTTTATGAGATGAAAGAGAATAAGTAAGGAAGTTAGCGCCAGGTGCACCTGCCCTCCTCTTAGCCATCCTCATGGGCTGACACTTCAAACTGCAGTTTTTATCAGCGTATCAATCTGGACTTCTGAACTGTTTTAACATTTGTGGAAAGTAAAAGACGTGATGCTCACTTTATGTTTGACAGTAGCTGTTACTAATATTGAAAAAGAAGTCAGCTTTCGTTTCACTTTTGTGGATTTTTAACTATATTGATGGCTGTTACCTTATACAGTCATGTCCTTTACAGTATGGGCCATAAAGGCATCAACCAGAAGCAGTGTTTCTGTTGTTTTTGTTTTGTTGTTACAAAAGGCAATTGCCACTATAGGAAAAGAAAGTAGCTTTGGAAAATAAAGATGTATGTTTTCAAGCTGTCATCCAAAATTAGTCCACACCCAGTCTATCTACCTGTTCCTGTAGCGTAACAACATCTGTACCTAGTTTTAAATATCTACTGTCTGGAACATCTGGACACATTTTTCTCATACAAAACCAGACAGCTGCTCTCTCTGTTAAGTCGTGCTACTGTATGCACACAAAATGTGCACAGGAAAGTGGATGCACACACACACAGTCTCAACATGCTCCCAACTATTACAGCTATAATAGCTCTTATATTAATAATGGGACTGTCACTTTACACTGAGGTTCACTTTACATCACCCACTCTGCCTGTCTCAGCAAGTCTTTCATACCCTGTTTCCCCGTTTCCCTTCTGCATGTTCTGTATTTAACTAGTAAAGCACTTGGGTTTTTTCTGTGTAGTGTGGACAAGTAAAAATCTCAGCCATTATATATGTAGAGGGTGATAATTGGCTGCATTGAGGGTGCATTATTTATTTAATTAATTAAAATAGTAAAATTTCTTATGGTTATCAGATTAAAAAATTTAACTGATGTGATATGGAGTTCCCCTAAACATAAAAGTTATTGCCATATGCTCTTTTTAGTCAACACTGAAAATATTCTGAGGTCTTTCGTCTATCCAAAAAACTACACCATCATACACAGATAAAATTGGGAGACAACAGATTCTGGCAAATTCTTCAGAGAGCTGAAATACATCCTGTGAGCTGGGAATGAAGGCAGGATATTGTGCCTCACTTTTTTGCTCTCTACTCTCTGCTCTTTCTTGGCGTGAAAATTACACATTACAGCCAACTAAGTGAAAAAGTACTGACATTAGTCAAACACCAATGTGCCGTCATAGCTTTTGGTTATGAAGGCCTGGGTGGGAGGAGAGTGGCACAGGGTGTGGAGGGGGCTGCACGGTACAGAGGGGAAAGATTGATTTCTAATTAACAAGCCGGTTTCAGTAATGAAAGACTAGATGGTCTCTACTGGCAGTGGATCAATGTGGAGCATTTCCCCTGACATCTAGTCTTAATCACTCCAGCTCAGCATGGTAAGAATGCACTCATTGCTGTAATTAACTCTGTCACATCCCCTCCATCTCCTTTTATTTATCCCAACCCCTTTTCTGTTTTAACCTCTATCTCGGACCTCTGCTTTCAACAGATAGCCAGGATGACTTTATCACTCCGTAACCCCTTCTACTGAGACGTAGTCACTTGTGTCTTGAACTGGTAACAAAGACATTGTGATGAAGTGTTCTGTGATGATTTGCCTGTGTTTCTATTTTGTGAATTTACCCTGAAATATGGTCAGCGCTGCAATATTTTGCTGATTCTTTCACATAGTTTCCATTGAAAATAGAAGACATACATGACTGTCATCCCCAGAGGAGATGTGGTAAATGCCTATATATGAACAAGGGTGGGTCTTATTTCACAGAGTGGCACAATAGCCTTAACTTTGTAGGAGTACTGCCAGCTGAGGAGCAGAAAGGTGATATCTCACTTATTCTTTGTACTAGACCTTTCTCGTTCTGAATTTCAGAACCAGACTAGCTGACAAGCAAGACATACTCAAACCCCTGCTGTACTGAAGTGTAAGACAAGCTGTTCTACCCCCCGGCAGAAACAGACAAAAATCTCTTTTTATAGCTAAACTAGAATCATCATGTTGTGGTTGTATACCTCTGCCAGCCATTGCCGTTTATGTCCATTTCTGTTAAGATTCATGTAACAAATGTAGTGAAGCCTGTGAAGGAATTTATCCATTTTAATAGGCCTTTAAAGTAAGGGTGTAATCTGTCTAACTGTTGTGATGACATGAAAGTGCTTCTATGAAACATTATAATGTCAAGGTGCAGCTGACCTTTGACCTTGTAGATACAAATTGTCCTGACATCATCATTTTGTGTGAAATGTTGATATAATTATAATAATTAGCATTATGAATAAAGTCCATTGTGTGAGGTCACAGTGACTAACCTTTGATTGCCCAACTCTAGTTCATCCTTGAACCATAAAGAAAATTTGGGCCAGATATAATGAAATTACCTCTATGTAATATACATGACTGCCCAAAAATTTTGAGTATGATATTTGTGTGAAATTATTGTGACAAGTATGTTTTTTGTTATGTGTTGTGTATTATTGATAAGAAGTTACTGGAATTCAGTATGTAATCATTACATCTGATCAAAGGTGATTAGTGATGTGTATAAATAGGAATAAAAAGAGGAATGTGACTTTTTTTCCTCCAACTTGTCTTGTCCAGCATCATAACAGCAGAATGGTAGTCTGGCTGCCTTTTGGTGCTGAACAAATTTGCTTTGCTAAGGGAAACTTCATAAAGTATATGAGGCTCTCCTTGAAATTCTCCTGTCTTTATTTTGAGTTTCGTTGAACCACATTTCAATACCGGACCTAACATGAAGGAACAGGGGGAAGGAGAAGAAAGGGGGAGAAGAGAAGGAAAGAGTGAAGGGCAGAAAAAAAAGGAAGAAGATGGCAAAGACCTTCACAAGAGAATATCACCAGTACCAACAATAACAATCATGGTGATAATTATAGTGGTAAGAATAACTAGGACCAGAACTGAGTAAACTGGGCAGATGAAAAAAAAATAATAATAAGGAAAAAATTACAATGAAATAAAATAAATAAGACATTAAATGAGAGATAAAGAGGAATGTGTCTGAAAACTAAATTATTCCAACTCTATGGGCAACACCGTATTATGTTTACAAGAATTGTGAAGCAGTGGATAAATAGAAAGCCAGAACATACTGTAATGCCTCCAGCTACAGCTGTGGCTGGTGCAGAGGCATAAAAATATGTTACTTGTTCATTGATATTATATTTTAAATTTTGGTATCTATGAGAACTGAGAGTTGTCATATTTTCTGTAGGACTTTTAATAGTATGAATTGCATCAAATTTTGAAATTTTAAGGAACCTAATAATGTAAAACAGTCAGATATGCTCAGAAATCCAGATGATAAAGACACATCTACAGCAACAACAAAATAGATGCACTCATCTCCATTGTAGGCTGTTGGGAGAATCTGTAAGAGGGTTTTAATCCTGAGTCAGAGCTCACAGTTGACACATATACCGGTGGGAGTGGAAAGTAAAAGGTTTGATATGTGAGATTGCATGACAGAGCATTAGGGTAATGAAGTATTTGCAGGGGCTCTGTATACACCAACCCCCTCACCCATGCTGTCATTTTCAGCAGGAGTACGTGCAAGGTTGTGCATGTGCGTGGATGTGTAATCTGCCTTTGCCAGCTTACAATGTCTCTTTGGCCAGAACAGGCATAGATGTTTGAAGGAGGCTATGGCTGGATGGGGGGCAGGGCTGGGGCTAATCCGCCTGTGCCGCTGTGTGCCCAGCACCCAGCCAGTTGCACCATTTTGCCTCCTCTGTAGTGGGTCCATTGGAGCACTACAAGGCCCATCTGAATGCTATCAGCACAGACGACACACTGCCCCCCAAGCAGGGATTACAGCTCTCTCAACGAAGGCGCCAGGAGGAGGATGCAGAGCAAGAGGAGGAGAAGGAGGAGGTATAGAATCCTCTAACAGCAACTCCATTCTCTAAAAGGAAGAGACTGTCCACAAAACTGACATGGCAATCAACAGTGGTTAGGTTACAACCCCATGAGAACAACACATCCAGCCCAGAGGAGGTGGAAGAGGAAGAAAGGATCCATCACTTTTCAAAATACAGCTTCAAGCCACTTAGTTTACCATAAGACGGGCACACACTGGTCCATTGTTACAAGTTAGATAGGGATAGAGACATTAGCAAGAATTTGCATAGGCACAGCTCTTAATGTGGTATATGGACCTGGTATTTGGGCCTTGTAGGATGGAAAACTTTAGAATTGTGTTTAAAATCTGTCTGTTAGAAACAGTTGTAAAAAAAAAAAAAAAAAAATAGAAGCAGAGAAGGACGGGTATGAGCCATTTTTTAGTAGACGTTAGAAGGGTGTGTCTCCAGTGTTTTCCACTGAAGAACATTGAAAATACCATATTTTTGAGATTCATCATCACACCCTCAGGGTCTAGAGTATGTTGTGTGGGCTCTAATGTGGGCACTGGTTTTCTGTTTTTCATTATGATTTATTGATATATATATATATATATATACACAATAGCTGAAAGAGACCCTTCTCTATCAAACTTAAAACTTCAGCAACAAACAGCAAGTGAATAAAAGAATAGAGAACACTATCAAATGTTTGAAGCTTCAGGCATGGAAGAAACTTGTAATGCCACCGTATTTTGTGTGGTTATATGTTTCTGAAGTTTTGCCAGTAGTAGATTCTCTGTTGGTGCTTGTCTTCTGTAAAATGTAAACCTGCAGAAATGAACACAAGGGAACCACAGCAGTCATGTACGTAGTACGACAGCAGGAGCTTAGCATCTGCACAACTGAGTTTGTATTATCAACAGAGAGGCACTCCAAATCAGGCAAACCCCCAACAGGCAAGCACACACTCAAACATCCTGAAAATACTTATGCCCACTCGTCTGCCCACTTACAAAAGTTAGTGAAAGCACAGCTCGCATTTGCTTGTTAAAAGCTTTCTTGTTTTGGCTGGAAAATGAATCCAATGAGGAAATTGAAAATAAAAAATGCAGAAGCCCCTTGTAGCTTGCCGAGATAAGACTGGCACAGGAACACACCTCTGTCTGGCAAGGATCCACACACTGTCTTCATTTTTAGCTCTTTCTGCCACACCTGGCACAATGCTGGCACCGTTTTGGCACAAGCCTGACAAAGGCTTGCAATGTCACTGTTATCTGAGGCAATTCTCCATGTTCTGATGCAGTAAATCAATTTTCCAGAAATGCAGCATATATGTGCCATCTCAACTATCAAGGTTTCATATTTCCTGAGCAGCACAGCCTCCATATGACAAGACACAAAGGCACAAACTGAGCAAATGTGCCCTTCAACACATGTATGTTGCAGAATTACACTGTCACAGATTGGCACACTGTTAGAGAGCCTACAACATGCTCCGGTGAAAACATGTGACATTACCTTTCAGCACCTGATGGGAGATAATGCTGGGGATAATACTAGCCCCCTTATCTGAGCCATTATGCTGTATTCTGTTGTAATGTCAATGCTAAGAATTGTCATAGGCTGCTGATCAGGACATTTGTGTTTAGCTAGCGGAACATCTGACCTGTCGTTGTATCTTGATGGATCACCCACTAAGGGCTGACTGTTGTGTGCATGGCCAAGCGTGCTTGTGTGACAAAGAGAATATTCCCAATGAATATCCATTCTCATTTCTCGCCCATCTGCTTCCTCATATAAAGGAAACTGGCAAATCTCACTGAATACAATGCTGTTTAAATGGTTCATCATTCAATGTCCTCGGAGACAGAACACCCAAACACACCCAGTAAGCCCATACAAACAGTAATACACTTGACACACTTCTCTCTACTCAGTGAAGTGACCTATTCAGACAAAGCAGCAGGAGGCAGAAAGGCTGAAGAGCTGGGGAGCTAATGAATGCATGGGTTTGGACCACTTGAAAGTGCTAGTGCCATCCGCATGTTGCTTTTGCTTTGCTCACAAGAGAGTCTATTAAACCATTAGCCCCAATCCCCTCTGCTCTTCCCTCACTTTCACCTCTTTTCTAGTGTCTGTACTCCCCTAAACTGGGTATCCACATGAAAACTAGGCCAGTTTTTTGTTGGTTCACTGCCCAACGCCTGAGTTTTCCTGGTCTGTTAAATACAAAACACCACAGTTAAGCTGATCAGAGATACAAGGGGCAACAGACAGGTGGACAGGAATAGTAGGGCCACCGCCTAAATCTAATCAGTCTGGAGGAATTGTGCACCAAGCAAGGCAACATGGGCAAGAAGTGGTCAAAGGTTAGAAGGCAAACCCTTAATGATCAGTCAGAGGTTAAGAGCTGGAGAAGGCGATGCTGACATCCGACGGGGTGCTGATGTCGCAGCAGATTAATGACATTTTGGCATTCAGTCTACAGACAAACGAGTCTGTGAGTGCCTGTTTGTGATGACTTGAGGATGGGGCTCCCCCTGTTTCCATGACGTCTCACTGTGCTTTTATTGATATGACCAGGTTAAGGGTGAGATAATAACTGCTCTTCTGCAGTCCTGTGTCTGTGGCCTTCTCTTCAACATGACTGACATCTTATTCTACAGATATCCTGTCAAGTCACACTGATAGAAAAACTCCCTCAACCCCAACAAGTAATCAACTTTGCAGATAAATAATAGCTTGCGTCCCACTGCAATCTGCGCTGAGTTGTTTCTGTTGGTTGCCAGGAGAGCCGCTACAGTAATTCACAATGTCTAATCTGATAGGTTATCACTGAAAGAGCTGATGGCATTTTGTAGGGAGGAATTTATCTCAAAGTTCCCATTAAGAATGTCATTTAGTGGTGAAGTCCAAATCTCCTTGAAATGTTGATTGTTTCGTGGGCCTCTTCAATCATTTGCACATGAAAAGGTCTGTGGAACAGGGACTGAGGCAGAGACCACTGACAGATTAGCGAGACCATTTCAGCATATTGTCAACTTGTCCTCTGAGCATCACCCTTATTTTAACCTGTGTCACTTTCTCTGTCTGCTATGATACACCAGTGAAGACGAACTGCTGAATCCCTCTGAATAGGATTGTTCCATTTCCAAGATCATGCAAAAATGCACACGGTGAGAGTGAGAATCAATGCTGCCTCAGTAAAGTAACACTTCATATAGCAACATAAAAAAACAGATGTAAAAATACTCACTGTTTTTAAATACCACAAGCATTAAAGTGACAGACTAACCAATATTAGACAAAGTACAGCATTCTGTGGCAAAACTAACATAACATGCAGTCTATTTGAAACCACTGACATGCTTTCCTCACAAGTGCAGATGCATCATTACAAACTAGAATGAAATCGACAGAAACTACAATTTACTAGACATACAAAACCTCTTAAAGAACTATACTGGCCCCTCTCCATGTATCCACTCATTCAGTCCAGACTTGCAGAAGACACCGCACTACCATTCCAAGCTCTCACCAATCTTTTCCATTGTTTTTTCTAATCATACCGGGTAATACTGCAGAACAAGTTGTCTTTTCTACTCATAATCTGAATCTAATGTGCTTTACTGGCAGTGCTTTTTTTTTTTTTTTCTAATACTAAAACAAGCTGTTTGGAAGAATTTTGCTTCTTCCTGTCCCCCAAATGTTGTGTCACTCTCCCCTCTTGGACACTGCTCATCTGTGAAAGTGCACATGTAAAGTTTCCAACACACGCGACAAGGAACATCAGGAATGAAAGCAGAACTCTGTGATTAACTGTGTTTAGAACAGGGCTCTGGGTTTTGTATTCTGATGTTGCTTCCTATAAACATGCGGTTGCTGTATGGACAACATCTCACATTCTCACAGCAGTGTTAAAAGAGGTTAGAGACTGAATGAAAAAATGCTCTGACATTGCCGAACTAAAGAACTGCTTACTGAGTGTAGCAAAAGTGGTTTAAAAGGGTCCGTCATTTATTTAGAGGACAGGCTCAAATCCCAGTATGACCTTTTTGCTTCTCTGTCTCTTCTGAAAGATAAGGCTGTATGTGGGCAGCATGTGAGTGTGTGTGAGTGACACTTGGTTTCCATTTGTCTGTTACAAGGGCTGACCCTAGAGTCTGAATGCAAGCACACAAATCTTTTCATTTCTCTTTCTGTTTGCCAGCAGTTCAGAGTGTTTCTACAGTATTTCTGTTTCCATTTTGTCCACTATGACCCAGCCAATACACCCACCCTCTCAAACATTTCACAGAGAGAGTAACACAACCTCTCTTGGTCATTTCATTCTGTTAGCTAAACAGTAATCTTGTCTACAACGCACACACCAAACACTGCCCACACATGGTCTTATCATTCAAAAGCTATGGAGAGGTATAAGGCAGTGAGGTCAGGTCAGAAACCCTATTACTGTACGGGAAATCAGCCATACATCTTCCATGTGCTCTGGACTAAATAGTAAGGTGGTGTTTGGGACACTCACCTTGTCTCTTTTATAAGAGGTCATATGCCTCTTTTCCTTTCCCAACTTTCCCTCAATCAACTAACAGCCTCTTTCTTTGCACTCTTTCTTCAGTTTTCTTTTTTGCAGCTTTTCAACACCACACAGCCAACATGGCTAATGCCATACGCCCACCATTTCCACATGCAGCTCTTTCAGTGGTTAGATCACACATTGCTTTTAGAAGATTAAACCAAATGTAATCCAAAACTAACAGCCACAGAGCACATAAAAACAATGGGGAAAAAAAACAAAAAGATGAAACCAAAGGCACATGGAGTAAGAAAATTGAATATCAAAAAGTCACAGAGAAATGAATTAAAATGGTAAAAGAGCACGAGTGCAATCCTTGCCATCATGTGATTTAATGTGTAATAATAATAATAATAATGGTTCCTCATCATTTGTTTTAGTAGAGCAGCCAGTTACATGTCCATTCACAAGCCAACATCTGTGCATGTAACCCTCACATCACATGCTGTTTGATAAAGTAAGAAGTGGTAAGAACATTTTAATGTGGATGTAACCATTTATATTTGGGGATCAAGGGTGAAAAAAAGAAAACTAGAGAGTGAAGAGAAAGACTGGGGATTGCTTCTGATTGCACAACTAAGGACACAGCCAGCCACGTTTCACTTGCTCACTTGCCATTTATCCTTCAATCCTAATGCAGACTCAACAAAACCCTAGAAATGTAACAATGAGCTGCATCATGTGCCAAAACATGGGACGGGAGAAAAAAAGTGAGCAGCTTGGAACCCTGTCATTTTTTCCGTGCAAGCCCCAGTGTTGGTATCTTATCTGCTCAATCCTCTCATCATCATTTAAATCTCCCCCTACTCCATCCGATCCCAGCCGTGGCCCTATTTAAATCTCTCCCTCCTCCCAGTCCACCACATTTCTAATGCTAATTATTTAAACCTCTCTGTGTGCTCTATCCCTCCCATCCACCAGCTAGTTATTCAAATCTCTCCCTATCCGCTATCCCTACAAGCCCGGCCCCTGTTAAAAGGTGCTTGAATGAAGGGTTGATCCGGGCTGTTATTTTCAGACAGAGGATAATACGGTTTCTTCCAGACTCCTCTGTTTTCTTGCTCTATTTTCCCTGGACTTCTCATATTCTTTTCTTCCTATATACAATTACACAAACTCTGCTGATTATATCCCTTTTAAATTTAAGAGGTTTATTTACCATGATAATGGAAAGCTGCTGTTAACAGCAGAAGGACAATGTAATAAATCCAATGCTGTATCAAAGAAGGAAACTGAATACAACAACAACAGATCCCAAAAAGATATCAGCAATGCACAGTTAATATGTATATTTGTATATATAATGTGTATACATCCAGCCCTTCAAAAACAGGATACTTGCATGGGAATGTGACCCCAGTCGGTCTGTGGTGGCCTGGGCAGGTCACTGTCCTCAGTGTTAACTGAGCAGTGAGACTGAGTGACTGAGTGACAGAGTTTTGGAGGTCAGAGGGGATGTGTTTTCCAGGACTAGATACAATCACACCAGTGTGGGAAAGGGAAATTAATCTCTGTCACATCTGACACTAACATGGTTAACAGATTTGTTAATTTCTGTCAGTAAGAGCATCTCTTTCTCTGGTGCTCTGTCCATCCCCACTTGCTGTTTTTACACTCTCTCTCTCTCATTCAGTTGGAGGGATCTCGCTGATAGTCCTATGGAGAATCCACCTACACATGGAGCATCAGGATCACAGCTCAGTAAACCACCAAAGCTGTTCACAGCACTGAACAGGAGTCCCACTCAGCATCACTTCTTATTACAGTTACATAAATGATTCTAACAACAGCCACTTCAAACAAACTACAGTGAACACTCCATGCACAGAGTACACCACACGTGTGAAGCAAAACACCTGCACTGAATGCACGCAACACGTGTATTATTATAATGCCGATGGTTGTCTTTTAATGTTTTCATATACATCATATGTGATCATTTTAGCAAAATTCAGCAATGTGTACTCATCAAGAAAACATTAACAATTATAAGTGTTAAAAAAAAGAATGGGATAACTGTTTTTAAAAATTACAAAATTACTAAACTGTTTGTCACCTGTGAAATTTGCAATTAAATCAACTTTAAAAAAAAAGAAATGTTTTGTTGATATGAGTCAATGCAAACATTACCAGATTGCTGAAACAACAGACTGTACAGACCCTCTTCAGCATGCAGTTTAAAAAACAAGTGGACACCTAAGGGGTGTGCTCACCTTGGTACTCCTGTCCAGGGGTGTAAGCAGTGGGGTTGCCTGTAATTTGGAGGGTGAGCAGCACCTCTCCCCCACCTTCTGCCACCCCGGCTCCCTCCAGCTCCCCATGGTGGGTGCACAGGAAGAAAAAGGGGTTGAAACGGGGGTAGAAGCTTGCAGGGGGGGAGCCCAAATCCACGCTGCTGCTCCCCAAGACTAGGGCCAGCAGGGCACAGCCTAAGGCACCCCCAAGAGAGGCCCACGCGATGGCCATCTGCCCTCACAATGCGAGGGACTGAGAGAGTGGTGGTAGGTGAAGAGGTGAAGAGAGTGATGAGTGGGAGCAAGGAAGGCACAGGTAGAGTTCCAGAGGGCAGCTTTTGGAGTCCACAGATGAGTCCTAAGTCCAAAAGTGCGTGCGTGAAAGTGTGTGTATCTATGCCTGTGTGTGTTTGTGTGTCCAGTAATGTGTGTGAGTGTGTGGGCTTGGCCGTCACGAAAACTACAGAGCTCTGTTCTTCTTCTTCCTCTCCCTGTACTACCTTCACTCTCGGGGAGTTCAGAGCTTCGCCTGTGCTGTCCTGCTCCAGCGTTTAAATACCTCACCCCCTCCTTCTATTTCCCTCTCTCCACCCACCCTCCCTCCCTCTCTCTGTCTCTCTTTCGCTCTAACACCAGCTCCACGCGTGCTGTATGCGCTCTACGAGACGGCCTCCCTCCTCTCTCTTATACAGCTCTTCTCTCCTCCCTCTTCTCTGTCAGTATATCACTCTGCCTTTTTCCTTAATCTCTTCCTCCCCCTCTCTTCTTCCCTTCTCTTCACCTCTACCCTAAACCACTGTGTTACTCCACATTGCACTCTTGTATCCCTCTCTTGAGACCTTGAGCTGTCTTATCTCCATGCATCTGTTAGTTTTTTCATCCTTAACAGCCCCCTGACAGATCCCTTTCACTCTCCTCTTTCCTTTGTTTTTTTGCCCATCCACCAGACTGTCTCCTCCACTCCCACCCACTATCACACCTCCTTTCTCCCTCCCTCTTCCGCTCTCTTCACCTCCCTCTCCTTCCTTCTCTCTGCTGCTCTTCTACTTTGTTCCCCTCCCCTCTTTCGATTCCTCTCTCCCTCTTTTTCCAACCCTGTACCTCTCTGACTCTCCTCCTGTCTACAGCGCTCAGATTTGTTTTTCTTCTTCTCCGCTGTTGCTTTTTTCATGGGTTTTCCATCAGAATCTCCTTTTCCACAGGATTCTCCAACTTTTTTCCCCGTCAGAGCCGCGTGCGCCGCCGCTCTGCTCTAGATTAACCCACCACTATGGTGCAGACACCAGCCATAATGCCTCCCCCCACTACCACCACACTGCGCTCCCGCTCATCTAATGATGGATAAGTATTTCTTTAACACCATGTATAGACTCTCCTGAATCTCTCGCCTTTTCCATCTGGGAATAAATGCAAACAACATGAATCTTAACCTCTAATATTTTTCAGACAGACACCCTCTGTCTTTTTGCTTTTGCAGCTCATCCTTCTCTTGTGCTGTGTCAGAGATACACTGCCCCCCTCCAATATTCTCTCAGCAGACCTTGTGGATACAAAAAGATTAATTTTCCGAGCGCATCACAAACACACAAACATTCCCAGTGGCTATGCAATCCCCTCTATGGTACAAGGCCAAAAAAGAATAACCACTTTAAATAAATTATCACGGTACACAGGCAAGTTAAAGAAGTTGCTGTTAACACAACTGAGTGCCTCCTCTAGTGTTTCTCTTTAGCTGCCCGCTGGGTTTGTGTGGTTAAGTACCTATTACAGATATAAACACTCCCAAGCTACAAGCTGCACACACTCACAGCCATTTCATGTCCAAACAGCCTTACTGACCCACAGCAGGAGCGCACAGCTAGGCCGCTATGGCCAGATGCTTTCACAGTCAAAACGCCAGACACAGACACTACTACGACTACACATACACACACACACACAGCCTCACACACACATACACACATATGCCTCTTTGTGCATCCATGGATATATATACACAGAAAAAGGAGCTTACTCTCTTATCAACAAATAAGCACATATTCAGCAAACCATGTACTGAAGCGCTGCCTGGTTCTTCTTTCTCTTTTCTCTGGCATTAACAAAGATTAATATTTGGCTCCAGTCATTTAACTCACCTGCCAAGCCAGCTGCTGCTTCGCTACCAGCACGTCAGCATGTTTATCGACACAGCACTAAAGACATCCAGGAGAGCTGGGCAAAAGGCAAACATTCTAAAGGAGAACTTCCATCACTTTGTGAATTACAGTGGCCGATCTAAAACACACTAACTGCCAATACTCTTAATGCTAAGACGAAAGCAAAAAAAAACAAAAAAAAACAACCTAGAAAATAAAATTATACAGCCCAAAGGTGATTCAAATACACTCACTCATAGTTTGGCATGAGGAAAAAGTTTTGACTTTTAAAAACATCAGAGCAGCCTTACACTTGCTAGTCTAATGAGGACTTAATATCCAACAAAACTTCCTCCTTTTTCCTTTAACATACACATATGACAGAAATGAACAGTTTAGTGGTGATTTTTAGTTTTTTATTTTGGGAATACAATAAATGTTTAATGGATGCATATACTGTAGCAATGATCAACTTCTCCAAAAGCCTTAAAGAAATAAGCTCTCACAGAATCCAGTACACAAAGAACTATGTTTTCCTGTACATTTACAGAGTTCACAAGTAAAACTGTGACCAGACTCCTGCTGTTTCTTTAGCCTGTCTGACAACACAATACAGTAAGGCAAAAAAAGTGATGTGGAAAGCGTGACAGCGGCTTCACATGGAACAGGTGTGTTGTGATGTTATGTATTTATTTAAGTATGTCAGTTTAAGACCATGTGTGCATGACAGCACTGTGAGAACAGCCACAGAAAATAAAGTACAGTGGGCAGTAAGTTTTCAGAAGCAATTTGTCCTCCCATGTTACTCTCCGAGGTCAGCTGGTTGGTGCAGTCTGCTGAGACTTAGAGTAGGGTCACAGGTTATCTCATTCTTTCTCACAACCAACTCACAGCTCCTCATTGGCTTAATTAAGCACTCTTAATTAAACTAACTGCATTAACTCACCTTTGAGACTTCCTAAAAAGCTTAGGCTCAAAGTTCTTATATGTGACTTCTATAGCTTTCAATTTGTTAAATTCTGTCACACTTTAGTTGCAGCATTAAATCTAAATTAAAGTAAAAAAAAAAAAATAAAAAATAAAAAATCCCTCTTAAATTCCATATCTTAGCTTATACTGCCTGTATAAAATTTAAATTTAATTCAACTAAGTGAAACTTGTTGAGAATTTACAGCAGTAAGTCCAAGTTCTTCTGTGTACTAAGTTTTGTAACATAAATCACAAATTACCAACTATGATAATAAGAAAAAATGTTAACACCCCATGAATGAGCGGCCACAGCATACACTTCTGTAACTGCTTAACCCTCTGGAGAGTGGCCGAGGCTGAACCATATCCCAGCCTGCATTGGCTGAAGGGAGGGTACATCCTGGACAGATTGGCAATTCATTGTAAGCCAGAAAGTGGAGCTGCCATTTGCACTTATAGGCAATTTAGAGTGACTAGATAACTTCTAGTTACAGTCCATGTCTATGAACAGAGAGGAAGCTGGAACCCCTGGAGAAACATGCAGACATTGGGAGAACATGGAAACTCGACACAGAAGGCAACTGTGCTATCCACTGTGCCACTGTGCCAGCCCATGCACTTCCTGATGATATGAAAAGATGATAATGTGATACCCAACAGCTGGAGCAGCACAATTCTATCATCTTTTTTTATAGATGGAAACAGTCAGGTCTATTAATTAGCAATGTCTCTGACCTCCATGCAACATTAAAGACATATGCCACCCAAAACAGTCAAAGTCAACCAACAGTGATCCCTTTCCAAATGGAAGCATTTAAACAATTTTCGTGACCTTTGCAACTTCCTCATCCACTCTGGTGTGTCAGAGATTCAGAAGTTCCTGGAGATGATTCCCTGTCTGACAGTTTTCCTCAGCTTTGCTCTCAAACTGAACACCAGTCTGTTGGAGTTCAGCCCAGTCACCAAGTACTATATATATGTATTATTTTGTTTTTGTTGGTTGTTTAATTTTAAAGCCTTGCGCCACCAGTTCTCAGGAACACTGCCATTGTTCAATATTTAAGAAATCTTTGTTTAAACAGACCATGAACATCCTGGAAGACCTCCACTAAAGATTATAATGGACCAAATACTCCGTCTCTGATCCCTGACTAGAAACCGATTATATTAAATTAAGTTGGTCTGGTTTGGAAATGAAATACATAAGTAATAATTAGAGATTATGTAACAGGGCAATAGGCACAAGTAAATCAACAGCTTCCATGACTAATACAATGACAGCCCACACATACTTATTATATTATATATTTTTGACTACCTCACTTATTTATACCATATCTAGTCCAACAAAGCCTATTTATTTTATTACAGATGCTATGTAAACACAGCTGGTTGGAATATGACTTTATTAAGCAAGTGACAAGTGTATAGATGTAATCTCTTTGTACCAACATCAGAGCTGTAACATTAAATACACCAGCTCTTCAAATACAGGCCTGCATCTAAATAGGCTTATAAAGCAGTATCAGATCAGTCTGGGCCATTGACAAAACCACAATCTTAAAATGGGAAAAATGTGTGGTCCAAAGGTCATGAAAGTAGGTAACTGTGCCATAGCTCAACATTATAAGATGTGTTTGTGGGTATAATCTACGTGTGTGTGTGGGTGTGTGTGTGAGACCTTCTGCAGCCTTCTCTGACCGGAGCTGCTAGCAGAGATCGGTCACAGCACAGTGTTCACCGTCTGTTCCCCAATCCCCTGCTGAATAGACACACTGTTCATTGTGGTTGCTATTTCACTCACACACACACACACACACACACACACACACACACACACACACACACACACACACACACACACACACACACAAATAGATTTTCCCAAAATCAGGAACCTTGACACAATAAGCACTATCCCAGAGTCCCTGCAGCACAAATGTTTTTGGATGTACAACAGACAGAATGAGAGAGTAGCAGGTAGTATGTGCCAGGGCAGCCACCTGTTTTACCTGCAGCGTCTTTATTACCAACACACATCTCTGTGTTTTCTTCATGTAAGTCCTGTCCTACATCCATCCCTGTTACACCATGGCCGTTCTGTAGCCCCTTCCCTTATGTGCATAAATACACACACACTAAAACACACTTAAACACACACACATATTGTGCGACTGGGGGCTATCGTTCTCCATTATGAAAACTAGGTCGAGGAGGAGTGGGTGAGTGGGGCAGTAATTATTTTTATCATTATTAATTTCCACCTCAAGGTTGCGCCAGGGCTTTTTTGTCCGCTTCAATCTTCATTTCAGACCCCCTGCATCCGCACACACACACATCGCCACCATCACTACCAGTGTCTTTGAAAAGGCTGCGTGCCAAACAAGGCGGAACAGAGGGTGGGGGCACAAAAGAGGAAAAAGCTCAAAGGGATAGAAAGAGTATGATGGCAAGAGAGAAAAGGAAGAGGCAGCAGCAGAAGAGGCAGGAAGGGTTGGATGTGTCGCTTCATCACTCACTGGACCCTAATTTACACTAACAGGTTGTTTACTCGATATGACAAATGATAATAAAAGCCTGGGTGTTGGAGGAGGGGAGAGGGCAAGAAAAGAGAGAAAGAGAAAGAGAGGCCCTGCGGGAGCACTTCAGCTGTGATGGCTTGCACACTCCAATTAGTCCCATGAAAAGCTTGCCCCCCTAGAAGGTGGAAAAGGAGGGGTCCAATGCTCAAAGTGTAAATAAAACCAGTAAGTATCACCCCAAAACCTCAATGCTCTGCCACAGACAGAGGGCTGCAGTCACACACACACACACACACACACACACTGTGGCTCTGACTTTGCTCAGGAACAACTGTGCTTTTTCTTTGAACTTAGAAGTGGGCACATGCAATTAAAGCACAGACAACTGACTGTCTTGAGACCGTAAATGAAGAAGGGAGGATTTTTACTGTATGTGGGGGTTTTGGGACTGGCACCAAACCAGCATCTATTTACAGTGCAATTTCCATGTTGGGCAGACACTAAAACCACACAGAATAGTTTTCATAAAAGAATATACATAGATTTTTCATTGTAAACATCAAAATTGACTGCACCCAATAAAACCCCAAAAAAGATATTACTGAGAAATCCAGAAATGTTTTGCCTGTTGGTTGTTACCCTGCCCTGTTAAATTCCATGTGTCCTGTTCCACAAAAAGTCATTAGACAATTCAGAAAATATTTTTAGACTCCTGAAATGCAAAAAAAAAAAAAAAAAAAAAAAAGGCTGCTGCAGAGGTTGATGGTATCTGAGTGTCACTGAGCAAAACTTCCTTAATTAAAGTGGTCTGAGAGGACATGAGACTTCTGCTCCTGCTTCAGCTCTTTCCCTGCATTTTCAGGCTGTAGAAAATCTACCCCGTGATAGTCAAATTTCCACTAAGCATACGGTTTCAGAGAGGATTGTTAAATAGGTAAGTGGCAGCTTTAATTACCATCATTTATTTTGAAAAATCTACACACTGCTGACATTACCCTTCGGCCACATACCTGCTGCACTGAGGTGAACGTCACGCTGCCATCAAGTGGTACCAGTGTGTTTGAATCGGAGCATGTTTACAAGAATAATTACTTAATTAATACACATGCTCAGTATCAGACCAATACACGATGCTGGTATTGGTATGAACATGAATCTGAAACATTGAATACAGATGTATAAATCAGTGTATGACTTGTGGTAGATCTAACACGTTGTTGCTGCACACCTTCATAACAGGTTAGAGTCTCTGTTTTTTCTATGTCTACTATTATTACACAGTATCAGTACTTTAATTTTATTGTTTCTGCATTGCTGTATGGGTAGATTTTATAAAACAGGTTGTATGGATGGGACTTCTTAAAAACAGAGGAATAAAACATCTGTTTAAAATCATCTATGTTAGTGTAGACAGGGCATAAAATGGTACCAGCAATTAGTATGAAACCATATCTTCACTGAAATATAGTTTGAAGTCACCTAAAATCAAGATATCACAGCCAGAGGTTGAAGCCAATTAGAAATGAAATGAACACTGAAACATGCAATACTCAACTGCATGGACTAAAAACAAGTTACCACATTAAGTATGAGCACTCTGTATGAACATAGCCTGTTAGTTTTACACAGATTTAAAGGGGTCACATTATGAAAAATCGAATTTTGAGCGGTTTCCTATCAATAGTAAGCATCACTGGGCTGTCTACAATTCCTCCAAGTATGAAAAAAATCAGTGTTGTCCCCCTTTAGTTTTCTCCTTATCTTTAAGATATGAGCTTCAAACGGGCAGATTTGCACTTCTGTGACTTGGTGACGGCAGCAAGTCACGGAAGTCCACTCGACCCGTCCCCCTCAGGTTAGAGGCACCGCCTCTGATAAAGGTTTGCCACACCCACAGAATCCGCGTGATTTTTTTTCTGCTCGCAAATGCTCCAGTGAGAACAATGGTGACAAGAGGATCAGGAAGAAAGCATTACTCTGTTTCTGGCTGCACAAATGAGCATCCCAGTGTTTTTTTGACTCCATCGTCCACGTCTTTGAGAAGACAGTGGATTCATTTTGTTTTTGAAGGACGTGTACCGACCGCAGTTCCACAACTGCTATATGTGT
>JAQQZY010000024.1:18400426-18413215 GCA_030068375.1 Ostorhinchus rueppellii | reverse complement strand
CTGGACCTGGACCTGATTGAGGTGGACCGGTACCCAGCCATAGTCTGTACTATTGTCTGGTTTTGGTCACTGCAGGTTTGTGTCTCACTTTTTCAGGAAGTCTTTTTTTAGTATCTGATGAGCACAAGATGGAAATGCTTAGAGAAAAGCTCACTGAATAGTTTGTATTGGCTAAAATGCTGAATTACTGATGTTGAAACGGTGAAGGAAGTGTTGTTCATTGAAGTGCAATGCAATTGTTTAAAGAAAGTGAGGTTTTGCACTGAATGTGACCATTTCTACATATTAAACTTATGAAATTTGCCTCAGAATCCTGTGTCTAATACTATCATCCTTCAGATAAAGCCCTAGTATGTTCTACAGCTGAAGGCTCTGACTATTATTTGAGAATAGTTGATATAAATTAATACAATGTCCCTTTAAAACTAATAGGATTTGGGTTCATGTTGCTCATCGTGTTTGGAAGTGGAGTAGAATGGATGTAATTTCAGGGTCAGTACTGCCAGAATGGTCTAATGTGAAATTGGAATAAGTATTAAAATAAGGGTAAACGACAAATGAATTAACTATGGTCAAAACTAAGGCCAGGAACTGCCTCCCAGTCTGAAATGTCTTGAGTGTAATACCTAAGCGGAGGGGTGAGGGTAATGACTATAACACTTCAATAGACTGTAGGGCAGTGTTGGCGGATAGGAAAATTCTTCAATTTTGTATGTATAAAATTGTGATTGAAAAAGGTAAATGGTATCTTTAATATCACATCATAAAGTATTTTTTGGCTTCCATTCCACCAGGTCTGCACCCTGAATTAACAGACTCATTAGTCATTTCCCTGTTATAAGTGTAGGTTTCAGACTTCACACAATCGAAATAGGTTTTTCACACATGCACATTTTTGGTTCAATTAAATCACATCTTTTGCATCCACCACAAAGCAGTGTGCAGTGTTGCTCCAGTTCATACAATGACTTTTTTTTCCTTTTAAACTGTTGCAGTTTGGTGGATAAACTTTGCATCTGTTTTCATGCTCATTACTTCATCATATATATATATATATATATTTATTTATGTTTTTATTTATTTTTCCCCAGTGTTAAAAGCCTTGTTTATCTACTTGAGGTTAAATATTGTTCTGTTCTATGTACTTATTACACTAGAATAAGGCACAAACCTAAATGTGCAGTCAAGTAAAAAATGTTGTGCTGTGATATGGCCTCCCTGCACTACTGTCAGTAGTCAAGGGATTTTTGTATCAAAAGGAGGAAATTGATGTTAGTGCACTTCTGTGATTATGTATAATACTAGGTATATACAGCTGCAATGAAAGTGTTTGTCACTGCGTAACAATGACAGTAAGAATTGCAGACAACTAGACTTAATGGTCAGTTTTTCACAGTACAATAGAAATTAAGACTTGTATCCATTTTGATGCTTTCATTTGAAGGAGAGACCTCACTCTTGTCTTTTTCTCTGTGTGCATCGCGTCCCTGCTGACTTGTGATGTTTTCACTCCATGGTGGAGATTGTTCACCTTCTAGCTGTGAGTGTCAGCTCTGCTTTACCTCACCATGTCTTTGCAGCTTCTGCAGAGGTTTCACAGTAAGCCTCCCGTGTCAAGATGGCTCCAGAGATAAAAACGCCAAATAATTGGTGGCAGGCTACAGCGCTTTCATGCTACTACAGCCTTAGTCCTGTGCCCAACATGAGCCTGATGTAACAGATGGTAAAGTAAACCACCTGTCGTTCTTACACACCATTAAATTATACATTGCTTTCATGCAATGCAGATGGTGAGTGTTTTGTTATTGCATAGGTTTTTCTCTGTGTCTTAGCTTTCATGTAGCTTTTAAGTAGTTCAGTGTACCAATCCAGATTTACCGTTTTCATTTGACACCTTATTTTTAGTAAAACAGAGGGTTGCCTCTACTAAAATGAGACACCAGCAGGGAGTCAGTGGAGACCCAGCTGGACTGCTGTACTGTGAATTCAGTCATTATCTGGAATCCACACAGCTGAGTTCATAGCACAGCGGAGCGGTTCTTTAGAAATGCTCTTTCTCTACATCATAAGGACACTAGTCATGTAGTATTGTGATTCTTCTTATGTCTGTCTAGGCTTGGTGATATGATGGTTTATGTTGTGATTGTGGAAAGGTTTCTTTCAGCAGCTATTTGGCAGTATTGCCTCAGTGCGCTATGGAATCTTTTGATTCCAGCTGCCTGAGAAGATAATGTGATTTTAGCAGCAAGACTTTTACAGCATATTAAAGGAAAATATCGTTCCAGTTTGTATTGAGGCTGGAGTTGCATGGTTACCAGACACTTGCACAGCACAGTGGTTTTTTTTTTTTGTTTTTTTTTTTAAATTAATCTTACTACTTAGAGCTTCAATGTTTCATGGTTTGGTCAGTGTTCACTTAATTGTTCTGGGTCTTTTGTTCGTCTCATACTCAAGTTAGGGTAGTTGATTTTAACCGTACTTCCATCCTTGTATTGCTGCTGTGATCTCATTTTTACAGTGACTGTTGGGACAGTCTGCTTTGTATCTCATTGTGAGTTGCTGAAGGACTTAAGTAACCACTGTAGAAACAGTCTTACATAATCACGTTGGAGTCAGTCAGCCAACAGGAGGGTAGATTCCCTTGCCGCAGTGTGATGTAATAACTGAATATTAGACAGGGAAACTCCAAAGCCCGCAAATCATTACGACTAGCTCATTGCATCGTAGCTGTCCCCAGATGATTTAACAGTATTAATCTGTTGGACTTCACACAATAATCCATTGATGGTAACTGAGGAGCAGTTCTATCTGTAGACTGACTCAATGCACAGATTGTCTCTGTTGTATGGACTACAGTTCCACAGGTATGCACTGGTGGCCTGTTCTGACTCAAGGAAGGAATTTGCTCCCCTCTCCATTGCCTTTTGTTTATCACTGGCTGTCATAAGCTCTGCTTTCTGTTTTCATGTTTTTTTTCCCCCTTGCTACCTCCAAACCACATTTGTAATTTCCAATCCATCAGAGTCAGCTTTTGTCAGACATGGAGCCCATTACTTCTGGTATTTTCATGGTGAGTTCACCTTTGACAGCTGTGTACATCTAATGAAATGTTTTTTCCCCTCCCCCTGCATGATAGCCCACACTGGAACTGTGCTGTATCTGCAACCTTATGCTCACCTTTATTACCTTTTTAGATGGTTTTTCTGTCTTCTCTTGATTGAGCTGGTCTCACGGTCGACTGAATGTTTCAAATGTCTGATTTTATATTGACAACAGGAAGGCAAAGAAAGACCATTTTTGAAAGTTGAGCTATAATTGCTGTCATTTTGTTGCTCAAAAACTTGTTTCTCTCACAATTTGTTCAAACATGAGTAACTGTAAAATGGTTTTCTATACACTGCAGAGGAAATTATAATACAGTACACTGTTAAGTTTGGTGTCAAACTTCATTGTTGTTCTGCCACAGTTAATCATAAAAACGACTTTTTTGTGTTATTCCTGAAAAGTGAAGTAGCACAATAAATCAGCCCCACTGCCTGTGGCACGAGGCAGTCATGTTGGTCTGCATCAAGGAAAACTCATGCTTTTCCTCAGGAAATGGATGTGAGTGTGTAACAAAAAGGATACCATGATTTAGTTTCCCCGACTACAAATTGGTCAGGAGAAAAGGGATCTGTGGGGACAGGCTTGGATGTGGAAGACAAGTCATTTACTGATATTCCCAAGCCATAAAATAATGGAGTGTAACAAAGAAACTCTAAGCACCATTATGAGCCACATGAAGCTCTCAGAGCATTAGAAAATGTGTAAATCACTACTTGGACTACTTTATGAAGCAGCATTTTTTTTTTTTTTTTAAAGGAAACTGCATTTTCCCCTTCTTTAGAGTTCTTGCACTTTACAGTTTTTCTAATGTAATTTTACAAGTTGAATATTGAGAAATCCTCCATGCAAATGTTAATTCAAGTCTTAACAACAACTAACTTTCCGTAGTCTGCCAAGTCCAAACCTTTTTGTTGCCACCATTTTGTGCAGGTTTTCCTGAACAAACAAACACAAAAATAAGTGTCCACCGTATTAAAAAGTCAATGCTGCTGTGTATTATGTTGTTGTGAACTAGTTTCAAATAATCATAGTGTGTACTCACTTATCGTATGCACTGGATATTAAAACGCTGGTACAAATATGTACTGTGTACACATGGGTACTGTGCCTGCCTACATCATCATCATCATTATTATTATTATTATTATTATTATTAGTATTTAAAAAGGTCACTGAGATTAAAAATATATTTTTCAAGAGTGTCCTGGCCAAGACAATAGCAGCAGCAGCAGAAGTTACACAAAATAGAAATCAGTCTTACATCGACACTAAAAATATACTTAACACAACAAAAGCCAGTTCTAAAATTATACATAAGACTAAAAGATAATACATATAAAACATCACCATTATTTTTTTAAAGGTACAAAAAGATACAACAATGTTCCATAAAAGCATCTCAAAGCAGAACCCAATTCTATCAATTTCAAAAACCTTTACATTCCACTTTATCGTTTTCTCATTCTCTTAAAATTAATTGGAATGCTTTTAAAGAGCACATGAGACAAAAACTTAAGTCAGGCTTTTGGATGCTCGTTCTTTATCATGTGTTCAAGCCTCTCAAAGATGTGGTGATTATGGTCTTTAAATGTGATACGTTTTATATTTAAATCTTCCCCTGTGACAGGTCTGTGAATCCCACATGCATGTGCTTAAGTCCTTCACAAATGTTGTGTAAACCTAAAGAAAACCCTTTAGTTTTGAAGCCAAAAAACATTTTTGGGATGAAATGTGTCGTTTAATCTGCAGGAGAGATCAGGGGGATGCCAGAATTTTACAATGCACACCTTTGTTCTGCACCTCTGCAACCCAAATTAAAAGACTAAAAATATGAACAGAAATTAGATGACTTTTGTGAGGTTCTGTATTGAATAAAAGAGCTCCATCTGATTGAATCTGAATCACATTTTCAGCTGTCTCACCGGTCTGTAAATAGCTCCCAAATTTCGGTGAGGGCTGTTGGACTCTTGTTTCTTGTTTCTTCTTAATCCACTTTATTGGCATGACATTTAAAGGTAAATATGGAATTTTTCCAAGCGCTGAAGCTTTAATAGTAACAGGATTTTATTTATTTATACTGATCTGGCTTTGGGGTGTCCACATTAAACCAGTTCCTACCGGCAGCTTTCTTACTTGCTCCTACTAAAACCTTTGCCAAATAGAGATCTTCATTCCCATGTTCCCAAGATACACTGAATAGGCACTTTGAATGTTATATCCCAAAATGATTTTAGTAGTCAAATCAACTTTTTGCTAATACAGCTTTTGTAGTTTCAGAAAGTATGTGAAAGGTTGGCCTCCATACTACAGTTGTATACTGAGTTGCTTCTTTTTTTATTTTAGTAATAGTGGCCAAGTTACTGTGTCTGTGACCTCAAATGTAAGAGACTGATGTAATCATTTCAATTCGGTTAATTTCAGTTGTATTTATTTATAGAGCCCAATATCACAACAAAGTCCCCACACAGGGCTTTACAGAAATTGCAATTACAGAAACAGTCAAGTAATCAGTCAGTGAAGCAGCTGGAGCAATGTCCCTGCCAACCCCCATCCTTAGACCCTCCTTCTCGGCAAGGGGGGGGGGTAATTCCAGTCTGTAAGGATGCAGTAGGGTGGGGGCACATGCAGACAGCTGAGGGGGTACATCTAGACAGATGAGGGTGAGGCGGTCCATCCAGACAGGTGAGGGTAAAGGAGGAGGTTCAGGGTCACAGGTCAGGACAGGACACAGATGGGGCACCTCAGGTTTCGTCGTCATTGGGCCTTAAGCAGCCATGTCTTATACAGTAGCCACTCCCACAGAGGGGCGGGGAGAAAATGGGTAAAATAATATTTTTGTTTAAAGAAATAGTTTTCAATATCTCCAGGTCTTTAAGGTGTGTAAATGCTGTCTTTTTGTCATGTCATGCCTATTATTGTTGTTTCAGTGCAGCAGACTGTCACTGTTACTTGTTATCTTCTCTGAACACTGACCAGCCCTATCTATCTTTAGGCTTAAGTTATCCTGTGTAGAAACTCCAGTGCTCCCTCGGGAAGTAAGAAATCCATTCCGTTACATTAACCACGAGAAGCAATACTTTTGCCAAGGTCACTAAATCATTGTGAGTGGGCACCAGAGACAGACATTTCATTGAGGATGAAATGCTTGCATTTGTTTTTATGAGTAGAGGTGTTTTGTGTGTTATCTGCTCTTGGCTCTTAACAGTGTTGCTACATATCACAAACATGGTGGCGATGAGGGGATTAAGGAGCTATTGGACAACTGTGTCTGATGTTATTTATGGAAAAGAAGAGGAGATGAGCAAGGTTTAGAGCATGCTTTCTTTTTTTGAGTAACACATTTGTTCACAGTTGCGCCTTGACAGCTACACAGCGCTTAGTTCGTGTAATGCAATTATTATTATTTTTTTTTTACAGACTGTCTTTGTAGTCGCCAACCAGACATCTTTCAGGGAGTTCACACTTCTCCAACAGTATCTTCTTCCTATGTTTAGCAGCTTTTCATTTCAACAGCACATGTTTTATCACAAAACCAGAAGAAGGAACAAAGATGGTATTATGTGGGGCAGATATTATTTCTAGTGCAAAATTTTCAGCTAGTGAAATCCTCACACCAGGTGGAACAGCATGCCCTCGCACGCTGATGAATTTATATGTTCTTTGATTCAATCTTTTGACTGCTAAAATACTGGCATTCTGTAAAAATGTGCACAGCCACAGAGTGAAACCGGTTTTATCTCCTCATATGGTAGAAAGTCTAGGCTTTTTTTATGTGCTTTTGCTGATACATGTGCCTCGTCTATTTTCCATTGTTTCTGCTGCTATTTTAAGCTCTGTTGTTTCACATGCAGTATGTTTAAGGAATAGAAGCCATATAAGAAGATTGTGTAAATGGCAATATAGGATTTAATTGTATGTAAGAGCCCGCTAATGCATGGCTTTCATCACACTCTCATTGCACAAATTTGACAAATGGGCATGTAATGTATTTGTCAATTTATGACATTTTTGCACTAATAAATCCCTAAAAGTGTACACTAAGAGAGGATGGGAATAGTATTTCTATCTTGAACAAATAAGCAAGGAATTAATCTGTAACTGATTTAAATTAAATTGAAGCTGGAATTAGAAGTGTTAAGGAGATGTGACAGGTTTATACACTGTTCCACTGCATTTAGTTTAGATTGTAATTTCAACTATCATCTTTTTGTTTCTCTGAGACCCATCAAATTAACTTTAGATCTAAAACTGACTCTGGATTATAGTAAGATTTTGAACAAACTTGTACTAAATATTGTTGCTCTTTTGTCTTTCCCATAGTACATCCAGTAGGGACACGATGTGGATGAATAGAAATAAGCCCTTCAATCATAGCTGGCAACCACTCACTCTAAGTGCTTTAGCACTTAATTGCTAATGTTCCACAAATGGACAAAGGAGAAAAAAAATCTTGTGATTTTTCTCTGTAGCCTAGTAGAAATACATGGAATTTTATAGTTTTCATTTTAGACGGTCGAACATTTACAGCTTCCACTTTTCTTGGGATGATTATTTAACGTCACTCCATAACTTGGCGTAAATGGCCCATACTTGGCTTGCATATTGGTTTTTAACCCTTTTTTTTAATCTATACTAAATGTCCAGTCATTTGTTTCATATGTCATGTTAATATGTATGTTGCCATTTTGATTGAAGTTCATGCATAAAGTATTTACTATTTGTTTATACTGTATTGTAACAGGTACTAAAATAACATAGACTTCTGAAGTTCTAAATGTTTTTCTGATGTGTAGCAGCCCATTAAAAATGATGTGTACTCTGGATGACTCGATGTTAGATTAAAGTTTCTTGAACATCCACTAAACACAGATCAGTTTCTTAATTTACCTTAAAATGTCACCTCCAACGAGAAAGACGGGGTGGCTCTCAGCGTAGATGTTGTCATCAAAGGTGGCTGCGATCATGAAAGGTGCTTTCAATAATGAAGAAGCAAATGGTCTATTGGCAGTTGCCTAGCAACTGCATCAGCATTACTCTGGGATTCAAGGAGTACTTGTTTGGAAGATTCAAAGAGGAAGACACGCAAGGGTATTTCAGGATGTGGGAAAAATACATGATTCATGATGCATTGTGGTGTCTTGTTTAGTGTCTTCTTGTAGATTTTAAGAGTCACAGTGGAGTAGATTAATGAAAGGGACACAAGGCTGTTTGGGTATTGTCCTCTATAAGAATGCGTTTTCCTTCATTTGTGCATACCTCTTGCTGCTTCACAGAAGCCTGGTGATGCACAACAATTACTTTCCTGTCTATTTTAGATGAATGTGTCGGCCACAGCCTAAGGTTGACAGAGGAGTTGGACAGTTTATTTCATCACTTCTCAGTTTAGCTTATGTGTTATAAGCATCAGTCACATTACAAACTACATTACAAATATAAGTTCTTATAAGGAAAATGCCATCAGACACTATAAATTATTCTTGACCACTTTATTAACAAAAATGTGGTTACATGACTGGGGTAATGCAGTTTATTCTTTCTAAGTAAGACAGTTTAGCCAAAAGCTAGGAGTTGATTACTGTCATTAATTCATGTAACAACGATAAAAAATGACATGCTTACAGTTACAAGTGCAAATCTCATCATGTGAATCATAAGGATCACAGGGATCTTGTCGGGAGATTGTTGATTTAAAAATGTCATTATTATAAGGTAACCAAACAAATCCTTATTACCCCCCCGCCAAAAAAAAAGGGAGGCAAGGGGTTTTGTTTTTGGTTCAATTTGTATTTATTTGTTTTGTTGATACTACCAGCAAAACTATTGGTTGAATTCATATCAAATTGGGTTTATAGATTGCCAGTGACCCAGAATAGATCTGATTACATTTTGGGAAAACTAGGTCAAAGTTCAAATTTTTATAAATTTTTAAAATCTTTTTTTCTTCTTACATTTACTTAGAAGGTAATAATTTCACATGTCTATGAAAACATCAATTTTGTTTCAATTTACTTCAAACTTGTCCTATATAGAGGCAACTGCTGACATCAGCACATGCATAAGCATGATGACATTGGATCGATGCCAAAATAAGCTACAGTACGTGAGGGGGGGGTTCTCTTGTAACTGGCACCACTTGTTTATTATAAATGAAACCGAACCAAATAATAACTGCATATTGTATGTGTGAAATTATGTAACCCATTTAAGAAATTGTAATGTATAAACACTAATACGGTAATTTCTTAGAGCAGAGGGTCAGTTATTGAACCTTTTTCTGTCTGCCTGGATGACTACCAAAGCCTCCATGTTGTTTTTTTCTTTAATCCTCTTCCTGCTGTTTTCTGAGAGTGTAGTCGGTGGCTCAAAGGCTGTGTGGGAGTTCATGTGGAATGTCTGACAACAGAAGCCTGAACACATGCTATGTAACCTTCACTGACCTCTGCAACCCTTTGTTGATGAGAAGTAATGTTGCCAAGTCCATATGTATGTCACGAAAAAATGTGGACTCTAATCTCTGCTGTCTGTCCCAAATGTAGGATCACAGGAAGTATTAGCAAAACCTTTGACTGTAATGGAAGCGTAGTTGGAGCATACACACAGTCACACATGCATTGTTTTCTTGAAAGCCTTAAGCCTTTGATTACAGTAAGCACTCACTGTGGAACCATTTATACCACGCAATGCTTATTTAATGTCACAGGACATGCCATAACACTTATTTCCATCCATAGTTGGATTAGATCTCGCATTGATGATAGGAAAGTTGAGCTACTGGATAAGATCTTGTCCGTCACATCCTCAGTCTTCTCATTGGTGTTGAAATCTGGACTCTGTGGCTAATCCGTAAGTGAAAATGAGGTCTCATAAGCCGTGAACCACTGCTTTACAATTTAAGCCAGATAATTCCTGGTGTTGTCCAGCCTTTCTGCTGTCTATCAAACTGAGGGTTGTTTAACAAATGAGAAGCTACTACTGCATGAGTCAGGGTTAAAGAACTTATTAGAACTGAAGCATATTAAACACTGCTGCAATCAGTCAGTCAGCAGACTTTTTAATTTATTTTTATTTATTCACATTTTAAAGTTGACATTGGTTTTTAAAAAAAAAAAACTTTACCTTTACCTTAACTTTTTACCTATTTTACCTTTTTTTGTTCTGTGAGTAGTTTTGCTATTTTTGTTTTTTTTATGACAATCATCATGTATGTCATGTAGGACCAGGGATGGGAGGGTGAGGGATAGAAAGAATGGGACATGCTTAATGCCTCTGAAATTGAATATTTAAATGTTCAATGTAACTTAACCTTTGTTTTTTCTTTTTTCTTTTTTTTTTTTTTTTTTAACATTTATCTTTTTGGTGCAGATTTGTCACTGGTAGCCCAAAATACTAACACGTATATGCATTTAAGGTGTTGATCAATAGTATTGATTGTATCTAATTATCAGTAAGAAGAGACATACCATGTAAGAGTAGGTTTTACAACTGTATAGAAATAATTCTATGGGGAAATGTATCAGTTCGAGCACAGATTGTTTTTTTTTTTTTAATAAAACAATTGCTGTATCTTGTGCGCAGTGGTAGACCTATGTGGATGCATCATGTATTTCCAAGCATAGCTGCTATAAAATGTCCCTACATTTGTAAAAATACTAAGTGAAATGGCTTTCTGACAGTCCAGCTGAGAAAATGGAGGCCTCAGTACTGAAATTAAAGTGCATGCATTCAGAGGTAATTTGACACTTGGCAGCTGAATATGTTTTGGGCAGTTTAATGTAGTTGTAGCTGTTAAAATAATAATCTTAACTATACTTTGCACTTTTTCTTTGGAAGATGGGCCATTCTTGGATGATCAACAGTTAGAAGTGTTGCATGTTTACGTAGTGTAATGATGCAAAAGACTGAGCACACATTTGCATTTTCATTTTCTTAGTAGAGATTTTTTTTTCCCATTCCTGGAGACAAAGCTCTGTTAGTGATGTTCTCATCCTTGGAAAAACAGTTCAATAATTACTCTTGCTTTACTCTAGAGGATTGCCCTGTGGAGAAATCATCAATTTGTAGACGTACATTGTGTTGGAGTGTACATGTATTTGTACAGGCTTTTTTGCCTGCAGTTGAACCGTCGGCGGTTACTATATTGAGTCAACCATGAACTCTCTGGATTTGACTGTGCGTTCTGATTGAATCCACAGACACGATTCATTATCTGTGATCAATAGGACACTGTAGTGTATTCTGCTCGGGCAACATTGGCTGCAAAGTGCAAGTATAGTACAAGAAATGAGTGCTGAGAAAGGGAACTGACATGTAACAAAGGTCAAAAGGAGCAGGACATGAGCTGGAGAGTGGAGACGTTTCAGTGCATAGTCTGTGCCTTTACTTGTCTACTACTGGTTTCTATAAGTTTTGATTGGATTCTTAACTGTTTTTTCTTCATTTTATTTTGTAATTAAAGATTTTATGTGTAACATTTGTTTGTTCATGTGGAGTTTGTGTTTTGCCAACTCTGTTTCTACTTATTGTTACATGTCGTGGCTGCAGGTTGAATTTTGGAGAAAACATTAGCATTTTTGCTGAAAATATCCTATGCACAGACTTCAGTATATTGTGACTGTTGTCATGGACTTAGCCAAAGACGGTTAGGTAGAGCAGAGTCACACAGGACTAGTACTACCTGCAAACTTCTACCGTTTTGAAATCATTGGCAGACGTTGACTGTGACATGAATGCCATGCAAATCAGCCAGGTCGGCAAATTTTGAAGTAAAAATTCCATTGCAAATCACTTATAGTATCTTATTTGAACAAATGCAGAAATCCTGGGATGATGATGATATTCCAGCAGCTGGGTTTCCATTACAGTTTTCTGCAAAATAAAAGCAATATTACAGTACTACACTTTCAACAAAGTACAGTTACTACTTGTAGGTGTTTCCTTTAAAGAATGTCTTGCTTCTGATGCATGATCCTAGTAAAGTCCTGTTCGGCTACCTCGTAATTCTCATAAAATACTGCCACAAAACGCTCGTTTATGGAAAATGAATATATGGAGTTTGATGCCAGACCTCCACGATGTTGGCACTGTGGTATTGGTTCATTTACTGCTGTTGCAGTGACTGTCTTAAACAAAAGAAGGGAACGTATAATCATCCCAAGGTGAAGTCATTATTTATGGCAGCGGGGACGCAGAATGGATTTCTGGGAGACAATTATACATCAAGAATTCACAGAGTTGTGGATCCAAAATTTGACCTGGGCAATGTTAAATAAACTGTGTGATATTATTGAACCTTTCATGGCCCCAGACTTGGCATACCTTCCATTAGGGCTGCTCAATTATTCGAACTTTAATCGTGATTACGATTTTGGCTCCAGGCGATCTCAAAATTTATATTAGTGAGGAAAAACGATTATTTGATTCCCGTTCTAAGATGCGTTCTTTTCTACTACTGTGCTGTACTCACATCACGTAACTCTGTGCTGCAGTACGACTAGTGAACCATTCAAGCTAAACTTCGTACACAGGATTTCCTTTTCTTGTCTTTATGAAATTGTCTTGAAGTCAAAAACAGGACAATCATTGACAGTCTTTGACAATCGGTAAGAACACTTGGATTTCTCCGGGTTCAAACAGTCTAGAGTGAACAGTTCTCTCATGAAAGTTTGTTTTAGCTTCGTCTAGCTT
>JAQQZY010000024.1:18384203-18400326 GCA_030068375.1 Ostorhinchus rueppellii | reverse complement strand
CCCGCCTTCGCCCTAAGTAGCTGGGATAGGCTCCATGTGACCCTAGTGAGGATAAAGCGGGTATAGAAGATGAATGATTGGAGTGAGGCCACTTCTCCAGGAAATGACTAGTATCACTGTGAGTTTGTCAAAGTGTGGTAATTAAACATGATTTTAATGAGAATTAGAATTTCAAATGCTAATATAATACTAATTGTCAGGAATTTTACCACAGTTTAGCATTATACTGGTAATTGTTACATCCCTAAAAGAGATGTTTGGTGTGAGCAAAACCACCAGGCACAGATGTGTGAAAATGCACAAACTGTGTTTCCATTACACTGTGGCACAATTTTTCTATATCCAAATGTCTAAAAACCACCTCATGCGAGCATAAAAACTTTTTTTTTTTTTGCCATCTTTGACAGTTTTTGTGACATTTCAGTATTTCCATTACCAGTTCCGGTGCGCAATTTACATTTTGTGCATTTCTGAGGGTAATAGAAACCCAGCTGGTGTGAATCAACATCTGTCATTTAGTCAGACATGCAATATTTTTTGTTTCCTTTGCATTTATTTAGCCTATTTCCTGGTGGAGGGTGATGGAGACTGTACTGGTGATGATAAACTTTTAGAAGTGGTTTCGGTGGAAATCCAGAAGGCTCATGTTAATATAGAAAGGATGTTCACTGAAAGCAAACTTAACTCCTGAAAACCTAGATGGATGACAAGTATGACGGCTACAATGGGGAATATTTTCTTATCTTCCAGTATTTATTTGTAAGTGGTGAATGTGAACTTCACATCAGAACTAAGTAATAATAGTGTCAGTAAATCAGAGTAAAAAAGTGGTTTTCTTTATATTGTCCAAATGAACCACAGACCTGGATGATTAATCTCCAAATCCGATTACACTAGTTTTGTGTTAATGTGGCTCAACATATTTTGACTTGAATTTTGACTTGTGTTTTTTCTTTCAAATGGGTAGTATTTTGGTTCCATTTTGGAGTGGGGGTGGTGATGATGATACAAATTTGCGACAATTGGCATCAAGGGCTTAAGGTACATTCACACATTGTAAATAGAAAAGTGATAACACAAGTGTATGGAACCTTTGAAAAATAAAAAAATGTTAAGAACACTGTTACTGAAAACTAAATTGGATATGGGGTAAGTTAAGAATTACAACTTCAATTGTCAGCTCATTAATGTGGTCAATTTCATGACTCCTAAAGGGCAAAGTGGGTCATTTTTTTGCGGAACTTCTCGGTTATGAACCTCCCCTCCCGCTCTCTTAGAAATTGAAGAAATCTAACACCCAGGGGACGAATGAAGCTTTGTTCAGTTTTTAATCAAGCTCACACAGAGATAAAAATAAGTCATGCTGACGGCTTTAAACTAAAAACTGTGACAGACCAAATGAAAATGAAAGAAATTAGACAATGAAATCACCCTTGGGACAAAACGCCAGTGGAGTTATCAAAGCGAACAACAATGTGTCTGTTACCATGGTTGGGGCATATTGTTGTGTTGACAACACCCGCTGACATCAGCACCACTTTTTGCTGTAAGTCGCATGTTGTCAGTGTAACTTGATCGATTATGGACAGTCAGACTGTCAACCATTAGGACACCCAGCTCCGTATACGTGTGTCTGTGTGTAACGTAATAATCTGTGTCACTGGCTGATCCATCGGCTGTTCGAGCAGACACCTGCGTCTGTTGGCCTCATTCCTGACCTACAGGACATCTGGCCCCTGTTTCCACCCTGATTTAAGAGGAAGGTTTTATAAGTTTCCTGTATTTTCTAGACCTGTTATATAATTCTGTTGCATAAATCAAGACCTCAAGGGGATTATTGATAGATGCCTCCTCCTGCCATCATAGGAGACAGGCATCTTCTTTGAAAAAATGGGGTGTGAATGTTCTAGGACTGTCTTTAATTTTTCTTTGATTTAACAATGTCTCTAAATTTTCCGATATCGCTGTCATGTTTACCCTGCAGCTGTTCAGTCTTCTCATTCTTTTTCTATTTTTCCAGGTGAGTTCACGATGGCATCTAAACCTCACCCTCCTCTGATGAAGAAGCACAGTCAGACAGATCTGATCAGCCGCCTAAAGAGCCGGAAGATCCTTGGAGTCGGGGGCGAGGATGATGATGGGGAAGTGCACCGCTCAAAGGTCAGAATAATTCACACGATTACGGCTCTGTTTCTTATGAGCAGCGAGGCACAGAGCTCTGCTAATGAATGCAAGTGCACATTATAGCATCATCTGCCAGTTTGAAACTATAGCAGGAATCTAAAATGACACTCAACTGCAGTTACATTCATTAACCCCAAGAAGAGATATAGATTCCTTTTAAAAGCCACAATGGGTTGCTAATTGGCTCATCACTCTAATCGTGTTCCATTGTGTGCATTCACTTCTTTGTGCTTCAATGAATCTAGATCACGTAATCCCACGAGCTCCCACAGCTCCACTGAGATGTGACTGGCTCCCCTGGGAGACTTTTGCATCCCATGTATTTTATTCTCGTCTCGTATTTATTTTCACACTGCTGTTACAGTGTACAGTGATGGCTAAACCCATATACAATAGGACGTATGCCTGACAGCAGATACAGAAAGCCTCCAACATGTGTTGTATTTCATAGGGCTCAAATTTAGTGATTCCAGGATATTTTTCTTCATCAGATTGCATTAAAATGAGCATAGATCGAGCAGACTGTTCCTTACTGAAATATTAATCAAGCCAGTGGGAGTAGGGAACAGAGCAGAAGGAAGCTGGCATAGGATGGTGTCTGGTAGCTTGTGATGTGATGTCAGCCCCCTTTTTTCTCAGCCCCTCTGACTGGTTGTTTACCCTGTTAATGTTTTAGCATGAATGCTCACAGATACATTGCACTTACAGACCTCGTTCACAGAGCATACAGATACAGATACCTATACTGATGAAGCATGTGTCTAAACCGTGCTGGCACTGAGTCAGAGTGGGGTCATGATAACGATTTGCTCCACAATGCATTCACACAAAAAAACAAAAAAGGGTCATTATGTCTATTACACCCATCCATCCACATTAAATTTTGACTAATAGAAATTGTGATATGCTTGAGATGCATGGCAGCGCTTCAACAACAAACCATCCCTGCTGCATTTCAGCTTATTAACCAGCTAGTGAGCCAGCTTTGACAAATATCATCTGAGATACTTGGCTTCATTACCACGATGTGTTCCGTAAGAGTGCTATGATAACATCTGTTATAATTTGTGCTAGGTTTTCTGCTAATGATCAACAAGCAGCAACAAGTTCATTATTTTTAATATGAAGCACTCCTTTGAGGTTGAGTTTTATTTGGACTATACCAAGTTTCCTATGTTATGTTTAGATCGGTTACTTGACATGTAAAGTCGTCAAGTCAAAGTGCAATGCGAGGTCACAAAATAGTGTTTGGGACCCATGAGTGCATTGGCTAAAGCAGGGGTCACCAATCCTGGTCCTCGAGGGCCGGCATCCTGCAGGTTTTAGATGTTTCCCTCTTCCAACACACCTGACTGTCATTATCAGGCTTCTGCAGAGCTTGATGACAGGCTGATCATTTGAATCAGGTGTGCTGGATGAAGGATACATCTAAAACATGCAGGATACCAGCCCTTGAGGACCAGGATTGGTGATCCCTGGGCTAAAGTGATATTTAGCTTATTGACTGCCATTGACCTGTTGCAAATGGTCATCCATTGTATGAACTCCCTCTGGGACTGAAAACTGAGGGCAGTACTGAAGTGCAAAATCTTGTAGTTCTTCAAATGACCACTTGAGGCTGGCTCCATTAACACCAATGTTAAAATGTCAACAGGCTGGTGCAAACAGTGGTTTGGATCCATTTAGTTAATTGACTTTTTAGACTGGTGTAGCTTTACATGATTGTGTAAAAAAAAAAAAAAAAAAATCAGGATCACTAGGATGAGGTCTGTGGAAAACAATTTGAGATCTACTTTTAAGGTCTGGAAAGTAAACTTCAGCAATGTTTTGGTTTATTGTATGTGGACTTTTGGTTTCTCTACTCAACTGTGATATTACCCTTAGGTAGACGTTAAACTGTTTGTTTTGTTCAGTGTGTGTAAGTATTTTTGCACTTCTCTTACGATATGCTATTATTCTGGAGGTATTCCAGTTACCCTTGGCACAGGTGTCTGTGGAAATGAGGCCCATGAAATTTAACAGTAACAGTAGAAGTGTAGAAAGAATTGGCTTGAAGAGGAAACGGTTGGCTTCATCCCGGTGGACCCTATAAACAAAGACCGGATATGCTCCTCTGGTCCACAGACTGTCTCTTCCTGCCCATTTTACAGTCTAGAGATAAGAATACTGTTTTCAGCACAAGTACTGAAGTGAGGAGAGGCTTTCTATTTGTGCTACCACATGTGAGTGAAACTGTGTCACGAATGTTGGCTCCCTTTGCTGTTATGTCAGATTAATTTTCTTTGACCAGTGGTACCTCACATTAGTGTCAAGGTCAGATGGCAACAAACAAGATGTGATCGTGGAAACCAGGCACGCTGACATAAGGCGTACCCAAATGGTTTGCTTGTTTCTCGTCCTTAGTTTCATTTTAGACTAACATATGAAACAGTAACTCTGAAAACTGACAAAATCCATCAGATGACCAGCATATATAAACATACTATATATTTTTGGTTGGTGGATGATGGATTCTATTTCTCTAGAACATTTTTCATGCGCTCTGATGGAAAATCTGCTCTTTGTTTACTCAAGTAGCTGACTGAGTGATTGATTACAAAGCCAGGCTGCAGCAGCTGTGATTAAGCGTCTCTTTACCAACAGCATTGTGTATTTCTTCCTTTTCCTGTTTCTCCCCTCTCTTCCCAACTCCCTTCCGCTCTATTCCACCACTGTGCCATCATATGACGCTGAGTTCCCTTGAGTATTTCTCATGCTAGTCATGAATATTTATGTGTTCCTGTCAAAAACAGCCCCTTTAACCACAGCACAGGAAGGAAGACTGATTCACCTGGTCATGTGATCACAGCTAGCACAAACACACTCATGTACCGGCACATCAGCTGTAGAGTAAGAGAAGGTGTGGTGGGTCTAGTCTGCACTTGCATCTTCAGTTTTAGAAGCTTTTCTGCAGTTTTCTTTAGACTTCTTTTCATCAAAGGTGGCTGCAGCCCTCGGCAAGAGGAAATTTAAGAATGGAAAAAATACCCAAAGAACAGAACCTTCTTTTTCTCCAATATCTTTTAAATGTCTTTTCTTAATGGTTCCCTCCTATTTTTAACACCATAAATAGTACTTCAGTGAAGCTGCTCTCAAAGGGTGCTTTTGTCTCTCTAATGCAAAAGTATGTGTGAAAATTACATTGCCATGCTTTCATCTGATGGGCATCACACTAAAGTTGCTTTGAGAATCAGACAGTGACAAAAATGAAATAATTGTCACAATATTTTTGGTTATTAGTGAATATATCAATGTGGCAAATGTAAGGAGATTAAAACTCATAAAATGATCTTTTCAGATACGATGATACCAAACTCATTTAATGCATGAATAAATTGGTGATATTAAATGTCCCGTGGCTGTTTATGAGGGACATTGACAAAAACGTAGCGCTAGATTATGTAAGGAAGTTTTCCAAGTTGTTGCTTTTTTAATGAAAAATCTCTCTCATATTGATCAGTTTTACAGTTTCTCACGGCATGGTGTGATACAATTTGATGGATTGCAGTTGGATTGTAAGAAGCTTCTCATGCTGTGTATAATAACATTTACAGTGCATGGTGGGAGATGAGAGGCATAATCATTGTCTTGGTCTCTTGCACATTGCATGTACAATTATTTCCTTTCATTCACTCTGACATTTCATGGATTGTCAAGCAGAAATCTATGTTCCAGTTGATTGTGGTGTCTTTACAAACACCTTCAGCCACAAATAATCTTCTCTGACTTCATGGTTTCAAGCTTCAGTGTATTTTTAGCTCCTGCGATGCAAAGTCTAACTGCAACACAAGGACACTTTTGAGGGAAGAAACATTTAATCATAAGGCAAATCATTGATGTGGGGGGAATGATAGGACCTCAGGGCTTCTGATGAAGAATTTAACATCACAATAAGTCAACTACTGTTTCTTCTCTGGGGGTGTCTGATCAGGAAGAAAAACTTTTCTTCACATATCTGCTTTGTTGGTTATCTGGGACAGTTGGTTTAGCTCCCTGCCTGTATGTATCGAAGTTGTAAAAATAGACAGAAATCTGACTGAATGTTTATATAATATACAAATATGTTATTCACTTTGATTTGACTTGTCCGCTATGGATTGAATGACTGTTTGATAGACCCATTACATTTCTTAACTGGAAAATATGAAGCATTCTGCATGAAATGACACATGATTTTATGGTAAAGACATGTTAATTTGCATTATTTGATGTGGACACACATCATCCAACTGATCAAGTAATGACGCGTCGTCTGCAAAGTGTCATGACAGTGATGTAACAACTATATAATTTGTCTTTTATTGAATGTTTTGTCAGTCAACTAAAGCAGTAATGAGTTATTTCAGAACTACATCATATCAGACAGTTAGAGAAGAAACTATTTTTAAAAAAAATCCAAAGAAGCTGCAGTTGGTGGTTTCACTGCCAAGTCTACCGTTTTAAGGATAATTACTTTATACTGTATGTTAGTCTTTAATTGAACAGAGTCAAATGCAGTTACAAGTTGTTAGCTTGTGAGCATCTGTGATGAGATGCTTATCTGAACAATTTATAATGGGGAAATGCTTGAGTATGTGTAGATAAGGTTCATACTGTGCTGCATTTCACAGATATGAACTGTTTTCTGTCTTGGTATTCAGCTGCAATGAGAAAATGCTCACTCACAAACTGCCACATTTTTTTGTTTCAGTTTGTCACAATGTTCTGTCACGAAATGATTAGTGCTTTAAGAGTAACAGTTAATGGAGTCATGCATTGTACTTCACATGTAACTTTTCCTTTAGCATATGCAATAGTTATGCCATCCAGCAAGATGTTGTTAACACATACTCTTTTAATCTTCAGGGGGTGATTAAGGAGGTGAAAACATTTACAGTATCTAATTATCATCTTAATAGGTCCTTCTCCAGCACTCTGGCTCGCTTCTTTGCTCTTACTGTATTTTATGAGCTGCTCTTAAACAGGTCGCTGTATTTGTGTTGGCATTAGTTACAACTCCGCTGTGGGTACTTTATTCTACTTTATGTGGAGTTTTGTTGAAAGTCTGCACAAGAATAATGTTAAGACGACATGATTGCTCATTTCCCTCTTTTTGTCTTAATTTGTTCACAGATCAGTCAGATGCTTGGAAATGAGATGAAGTTTGCAATGAGAGAGCCTATTGGGCTGAGGTGAGATTTCAGCTGCTCGGTTACTCAGTATCCCAACAGCTCATAATTAACACAACAGACTGTTTAAGGTCATCTGTGTATCACTTTCAGCAGTGCTCAGCATCTTGTAATTGCTGCGAAAACAAATCAGAATTGGCAGTGGGAATGTTTAAGTATTATTCATGTAATGTCTGTCTTCCTAGGGTTTGGATACTCATCTCAGCAGTGGGTTTCACAGCCATGGCTCTGATGGTAAGTTTAACACAGACTGTATCTATACACACAAGTAGTCTGGATATGTGCCTTATCAGTTTTACATTTACACAGAATAGTTTACTGTGTGTGGTTTGCATGGGCCACTGTAATGGTACAATACTATGTCCCAGTTTAATCTGACATTTCAGGACTATGGTGTAACTTCAAACTCATCTTGGTTATTGAAAACGGGGCCGTTTTAGTTATTATCAATCAACATGACTTTATTCATCTTATCACCAGTAACAGAAGCAACAGGCTGTTGAATTGGTGATTTGCACAAAAGCACTAAATCTAGGGTGGAAAAACCTCCTAATATGAACAAGTACCTTTGTTTTGTTGAGTGTATGTTATTGAAGGTGCAGTAGACTTTTCCATATCCTGTTGTATATACTTATCTAAATATTAAATGACACCTAACCCTATTAGGACAGAGGAAAAACTATGATTTGAAAACTGAGGCAAATAATGTTCCAGTAATGGGTTACTGTAGATGCTTGGTGGGGGACATCTGGAGAAACAGTTGGCCCTTTGTCATTCTTAAATACCTAAATACTAAATACCCCACTGTTGAGGGCATACACACGGGCGCTGGCTAACAAACAGGAAGACTTTGTCGACGCTGATGTATTTTGGTTGGTCATTTTTGGGGAATTCGAAGGGGAAAGAATGCTGCTGTGTTGATATGACAGAGTTGTGTTGTTCTACTACACAGGCCCTGGTGTTTCCCAACCAGTGCTATGAGGTTGTTTTTGAGGAGGAGCTTTCCACTACCAGCATCTCTGTTCGCCTTTATGGAGGAGCACTGCTTAGTGAGTCTTCATTCCTTACATGCACAAAAGATACACGATAAATACATTATGGAATGGATGCTTGTTCATGCACAATACAGTGTATACTGGAGTTGTGTGTGAAGGAGTACATTTGCTGTACAGCAATGACGCTAAGGCACAACATTTTAATGATTATTTATTTGCATGCTAAAAATATACACTGCTCTGTTGCACACAGCCCTTGATAATGCCATGATTGTGTGTGAATTGTAATGAATGCACACACACTCAGATAATGCACTATCCTCCTCTTGCAAAACTGCTCCTTCAGGCTGCAAATGGAAGCAATATAATTTGATTCAGCCCTGTAAATCAGTTCACTATGAGGGCATGGCAAGAGTGTGGACACAGATTCTCACAAATACAAACTCTGTTTTTCTCTGGACTCATACATCAGTTTCTAAATCCAGTGGGAACACAGTGGGAGATGGCAGGACACTGTATGTACAGTATGTGTGCGTAAGCGTGTGGGCTGCACTCAACGATGAGGCAGTGTATGACACCACATTGTAATTTTGCAGCTTGCTCAGTCAGTTTCACATTAAAGTTGAACTTTTCTGCTGTTCTCTGACCTACCATCAGCAGAGACGGCTGATGGTCATAAGTACAGTAGGTACAGTAGTTTGGTAGGCAGGTAGGTGTGTAATTAAAGCATTTACGCCTTGCTCCCTACTTGTGAAGGAATTATATTGGACGTGCAAGTGATTATTTTAATGGCCTTAGTTTAAAACATGGCTGTCACTCAAGGCAGTGAGTCAGTGCCTGAGATGATGATTATGGGGTTTGTACGGGCTTTGTGAAGAGGCATTACACGACTGTGGTAGAGATCCAGGTAGCACTCAAATTATTCCCTGAGAGGAGATGAAGCATCTCCTAGATAAAAGAAAAATACCCATAGTACAGGTTTGGTCTACATCCATATTAATATTTTTAGAAGAGGATTTTTAAAACTTCAGCCAGATGAGACCACAAACTTTGAGAACAATTTTTATCCATTCTAATACACTCGACACTCATCACATTACCATGCATGTACACTGGGCATGCACATACTCGTACAAACAGGAGGTAGCAGCATTAGTTGTGCAGCTGCCTGAACACACAAACACCTGTAATTCAGTTGCTTTTTTTTTTTTTAAGAGTCACGGATAGTCACAGATGATTTTCTTCTGGAAAAACGGTCACATCATACAGCTAAGAAACAGTCGGGCAGCAAATATGGGCACCTGTATCATCATTTCCATAAAACATGTCCTTGTCAAACAGATTTTTTGTGAAAATAAAGGATGAACCAAATGCTTTTATATATTGTGTGCATAACACAGTGTATCAAATCTAAACAAGGTGGATGGTTATGAATGAGCCAGTTCTCCATCCCATAAGGCCAATAAAAGTGGAGTCCTTTTATTTTAAATGTCAACAAGGCTGTGGGGATTAGCAAGAACAAAAGGTGATGCCTTACAAGACTAAGCGCTAGATAAGGGAGAAAGGATGGGGTCTCATCTGCCACACAGATGGAACTTGGCAGGGAGGGGAGATTGTCCATCAGCCCTCCCACCTCTCTGCCCACTGATGTTTCCACAGTCTCATTGGTGTGTGTGTGGGTAGATGTGAGCATAATGTAGAAAACTGAACTGGAAAAACGTCAGGGATGGAAATGATTAACCACACGCTTTTATCACAATCAATGACAGAATTCAAGGGAATCAATAGACAATTATCACTGTGTTTTTGTGATGCATCAAAGTGTTCCTGTGTGTGTGTGGGGGGGGTTCTTAGATGATGTAGGAGTCTTCTTCTTTCTGATCTGTCTATTTTGATTCCCATGCCCCTGATTCTCTAACCTCCATATCCTTCTCTAGGTCTGGCCATCATCATGTGGAACGGTCTCTACACAGCAGAGAAAATCGTCATTCAGTGGACTCTGCTCAGCGAAGCATGCTATTTTGCTATCCAGTTTCTCGGTAATTACACTTCCTCACTGGAAAATTGTAGTTTGGGGTCCAACCTGTCTTCACTTCTGTACCAACACAACAAAGGCAAAACAACAGAACAGATTAGTCTACAGCTCTTCATATGGTAATCTTATGTGTTGATAGTGCCCTCTTGTGACCAAAAAGTGGAATCACAGTGTTGGGACACATGATATACTTCTGAGAAGACATCTTTTTGGAGCATAAACTGAATTATGCAGTGCGATTTCACCGTGAGAAAAGAAACCAATGCTCATGTCAATATTTGGAAAATGGGCAGTTTTATTAAATTATTTTGACTGAGAATGGCTATATAGACTGAATTTAGAATAAACCAAGTGGGTTTTTCCATGTCCTAAATTTAGTATAAAAACGACACAATGGAGACGTTTTACTTAAAAACTGTCCTAGAGGTGAATAGTGCCATGTAGATTTGGCCAAAATTTGAAGCTGCAGGAGCCAAAATCTGAGATAAAACACCAAAATTGGAAAACACATTGTCCCTATGCAGCTCTCTCCTATTGGTCCAAAACAAAAGAATGAATGATGAATGAATAAATACAGAAGCCACTTTTCTAAGCTTCTACGCTAAATCATTACAGCGGTAGAAGAATATCCAGGTATCATCTTTTCATATCGGCAACGGGTAATTACAGTGGTCACATATTTAACGCCCTGACAGCCTGAAAACACAAAAATGGAGTAGATATTTCCTCTTAAACAATATATTGAAAGATACTTGTGGAGTTTTTTTGTTTAACCACTGACACTAAACGTCTGTTTTGCACTAAAGCTTTGAGGCAGTATCAAATGTAGCACTGATGTATGAAATGTTGTTGCTTTATGCTTAGTGTAACCCTACATGGCCCAATGAACCAAAAAAAAAGGAAACATAAACAAACAGTTACTTCATAAATATGCCTGACCCTAAACCCCACATGGCTGACATACAAATCATGTAAACCCTTTATTTATATGAATAAAGCTCCATGTCTGACTATTAAATTATCAGAGAATATTGGAATACTGATTACAGTAGGACTCAGGAAAGGAACTGAATCATCGTTAAGTAGATGGGCAAATGTTTAAAATATGTTTGTAGTAATTTAGAACATTTGACTTTATTAAAGATTATGAACTAAATTCTGTCTTTTTTCACATGTTTAAGGGCCCCCATTGATAGGTGGAGGACTGCTTCTGGGATGTCCCATTTAGGGCGGTGCAGTTGATCGAATTTTGATCACAATTTTGATTTTGTTGTCAAACTATCTCAAAACTCATACAATCAAGTTGAAACTATTTATTTTCTGTTTTTCTTTACACAATTTCGAGAGACGCGCATGTGCAATTCATTCCATTCCATTGCAAAACAGCTGTAAAGTGCATAATAGTAGCCAAAATGTATTTTCAGTTTGTAATTGATTCTTTATGCAAAACATTCAAAGTGTTTTTTGAGAGAGGCTGAATAAATGCATTGTGAAACTCAAAATTAAAATTAGTCGTTTGAATAATCGTGATTTCAATATTGACCAAAATAATCATGATACTGATTTTTATTTATTTTTTATTTTTTTTCCCCCCATAATCGAGCAGCCCAAGTCCCATTACAAAATGTATCTTGTAAATGAATTGTTGATTTTTAACTGTTTGTCATAATTTTGTAATAGATTGACTAATGTGGCTTTGCTGTTTCAGTAACATCCATCACCCTAATAGAGATGGGCATCTTACCTAACGCTGCCATACTCCTACTCCTCAGTCGAGTGCTCTTCTTGGTGGTGACCATGGCTTACTACTACCACCTGGGCCGTAAGTCAAAGAAGATCTGAGGCACCTGCAGGACGCTTCCAGGGAGGAGGGGACAGTTGAGCACAGATAACAAACACGGGGTCAGAAGGAGTGGAATATTATTTGATCGGGACTTGGTGCATCACATTGCCAGTGGATGCACTCTGCCCCTTTTTCTACGGGATCTAGCTTATGTTCACACCCAATATTCCCCTAGATGAAAACAGCCTCACATTCCAGACTCTACAAGAACCAGTAACCTCATAGTGAAAGTGAATTTTGCTCTTAAACCGCGCTGTGAGGTCAAGCCCCTCTTAACACACATTCCTCCTTTGTGCTGTTTATTATTCAGAAAGAGATGATAGTTTTTTGTGCAGTATATACTTGTGCCATGTATGATTTGACCTGTACAGTAGAATAAATTAAAACCAGATTATGTTCATGTAAAGCTACAAGATTTTCATATGCAGTATTTAATGTTATCTGTTTGATCCAACAGCATCTTGATAATGGTCCTTAATCACACTCAAGACCAAGAGTTTGTGCTCTAATTTGCTTCTTGTTTGATCCTGTTGATGTTAATTCACTTATTGTTACTTCAACCTTGGATACCTGCACTCTTGCATGTTTCTTACACATCTCCAATGAACACACTGAATGAAAAAACATCACCTCCGCTTACTGTAAGATCAGGTGTGATCTGGTCCAACACTGGATGAGTGACAGTGAACCTTTTCTTATCGCGCTGACAGCTTTCACGATCACCTCAGAGAGAACGTGTCTACTCTTAGTCAAAGCCCATCACTCACTTTTATTTTAAAACTGTCAAATTCTGAATACGAAGATTTTTCAGGGACAAGGTGAATTTTATATTTGTGGTATCAGTAAAGAGACTACCAAAGTGAATGGAGATGGGTTTTGTACAGAATATTTACACTATTAAGGCAATTCTATGTAATGTTAAAAGCGCACGTGTAAAGACTTGTACGAGAGGACACAGTGTCGTTCTTTCCTTATATTAATCTGTGTTCACACTGTTAGTCAGGGCCTTATCCTGAGTGATCTTAGAGGAAGTATGTCACATTTTGACCTGTACTGTACTACTAGTATCACTACCCGAGCATGTCGGTGTATAGGGCGACAGACCTGAGCTGGTTCCTTGTTAGTGATGTAGCACAATTTTTTACGTACACCATATCCTTAGTCTTGCCTTAAATCTAAATCACACGAGTCATTAATACTGCATCATATTTTGTGTATATACAGTATATTATATTTGTAAATAAAAGTATTTACCATTATGTGGCATTTTGGTGAACCAAACAGGGAACTTTGTTCAGTATTAGTTCAATAATTTTCAGAGGTCGATCTTTCTCTTTGTGCGTCTTATTTTGTACTTATGTAAGTGGAATATGGTTTTTTTTGTCATGCATGCAGTCTACTCAAAGAAATGTGTAGCAAGCTGCCACCAACTAGAAAAACGCAGATGAATATAGTTTTAATGGGTGTGTTGACCAAAAATGGCAAAAAACCTGTAAAGAAAAAGTATTTATATTAGATAGATGAACTGTATGTGCTTTAAAACAAATATAACCCATCACTTAACCCTTTCATTCTGTCATTATGTTCAATATATTTACACTTTCTAATACCTGACATACCTTCAGCTCTCACCTCTACAAATTTTACTCTTTAGGTGAAAAGACATGAAAGCAGGACTCATTTTGTGACTTTCCTTTAACATCGTTTTAGTTGAAGGGTTTCTTCCAAAGGTGGTCCATATTGTTTCAAATGACCATGTACAGCCCTGCCCTAGAAGGGAGTAGTCCTGAGGTTGGACTGATTGTGGGTTTGCAGTAGCAAGTGCAGCGCTGAATGCAGATGTGCTTGTTACATGGGTGAGCACTCAGTTGCGATAGGGAACGTGAAACATGGGTGAGGTCTCCATACTCCCAAAAAAAGTAGTAATTACCCTTTTTGCAGTGTTTAATTACATTCAGCTCTCCCGAGTGACATTGTGCGCCCAAACCTACAGCTCTGTACTGACGAGCATAGTAATTACGAAGTTTAAGAAAAATGTCATTACATTTCCGTCAATACTAGAGACCTCAAATCATTAGCTTGTGAAATGTTCAAAGGTCTGCAGAGCAGGTTATTTTGGGAGTGATGGGCAGTGTAAGGGGGGTGGACAGAAGACGAGAGGCAAAGAAATGGCTCTTTCATCATGCTGGCCTTCTGACGTAAATTAGTAGAATATCACGTTGGTAACTTGTTCTTGAAATTGTAGAGGAATGGCGAACTGGGCTGTTTATTCCCTCTGCTACAGGTTCAAACCCATGCTGTACTGTTGTGAATAGCATACAAGGTTCAACTGTTTCAAGCTGTAGCAATGTGTTTTTGTGTATATATGTGCTATATTGTACCTCAGAAATGAATTGTTGTGGATTTCCACCATTTAGTTTGAAATAAAGAACACTATTGTTTATTTTGAAGCTTCAATGGCGACAGTTTTTGCTTTTTCTCAAATAAAAAAAAAATTGCCATAGCTTTCCGAAGTCTTGTTAATGTAAGGACTGATTAACCTCATATCTCCTGGAGTAATATACATTTAACTTTTTAGTTTTTTTTTTAAATTGTCAGAACAACCATGTGAAACTGGAAAAAAAGGAGCTGAATTGCTTGATACAAGTTGCACAATGGGAATATAACGTGGGAAAACTCATTTCACTCAGTAATCTGTGATATCAGGTGAAGATTAGCCTGAATTACTACCTTTTTGTATCACTTATGCCCAGCAGCACCTGAAACTATAATTTTAAGTATAAATTATAGTCAGAGGAATTTGATAGCCAACAGCCTAAAGCAGCTTTGAACTGGAACAAGATGTTTCCCGTCCTATAGTACCTGAACTAACCCTCAGAAAGGGGCATTAGTAAAGTTTCCTCGTTAACAGGAAGTAAAGCATCACCAAACAACTTTTCTGACATGTTTCAACAAATATTCTCTGTGCTGTTATGTAACTTCAACCTTTGTTTAGTGTTTTCTGTTTGGATGGTGTTAAACATGTCATAACATGATTATCCGCAGGCCTTAACAAAGATCCTTTCTGTGCATTGTAAGCCAGTCTAGCTGGAGCGTGCTACCTTATGTTGGAGTTTAGCTTGTTGCAGTCTTTTCCCAGTCCTCCTGCTCCCTTTCCTCCTTTGGGTAAATACTGAAAAGGGGGCTTGTGTGGCACAGGAAATGTGTGTGGCCAGTGCTGTTTATAGGCAAAAAGCCTCCCATGTCTCCCTGTGTATGCATTCTTCCCATACTTTCCAATTAAAAGATTGAGTCCTTGTTTATTTCTAAACTCATGGTGGTAAACAAAATTTGATGTCTTATAAGGTTTTTTTTTTTTTTTTTTTTTTTTTTTTTTTGAACGCAAGTGTCAAGAAATTTATACTAAACAAAAGTAAGAAACCTAATACTGATCATCAGAGTACATGAAAATGAAACTAGATTATCATATTATGGGGTTGTGGTTAGTTTGATAGAATGAATAAAAAAATACTTGGTAATCTTAGCCTGTTTCCATGTGACCATATCAGTTTCGGTGAAGTCACTTTTAAGAAAGAAAACTGGAATAAAACTACTTGACTAACCCTTAGGGACTGTTGTGTGCATTTTACACTCTTCAATTCAAATTTTTTTTTTTTAATCATTTTGGCTGAATTCATGCATATGGCAAGATTAGGTTTTTTTTTTTAATTTTATCTTAATTCCATCCTAAGGGCAACATGGTGGTGCAATGGATAGGACTCGTGCCTCACAGCAAGAGGCTCCTGGGTTCGATTCCAGCACCAGTCACTAGTGGGACCTTTCTGTGTGGAGTTTGCATGTTCTCCCCGTGTCTGCGTGG
>JAQQZY010000024.1:18356568-18383644 GCA_030068375.1 Ostorhinchus rueppellii | reverse complement strand
AATCGTTTAAAAAGTTCCTGGATCCAGACGGTGATTCAAAACGCCTCCAAAATTTAATCATCTCTTCCTTGACCCAGGGTGGACATACCCTGAAAATTGCATCAAAATCCATCCATAACTTTTTGAGTTATGTTGCTAAGAAACAAAGTCGGATGGTAACAAACAAACAAACAAATGCACAGTAAAACATAACCTCCTTAGCAGAGGTAAATATCAATATTTACTGTCATTCCTGCACTATATCCATACCACTGTTTCAAAAATTAAACTGATAGCATGTTTAAAAGAACATTAACTTTTTCTATATGAGACGATTAAAAAAAGATGAATAAACAAATGAATAAATGGATAAATAAATGAATAAATACAAATAAAATACTCATTAAAATGCGCCCGGGCACGAGGGGGTTAAACAGTATCCAGCACCGCCGCACGAGGGGGTGTGTGTGAGGACTTTCCCACAGACACGGACACACTTACGGCTTTTTTCGCTCTCCGAAGCTCAGACACACAACTCAGTCTCTCCCACCCGGACCGACACAGGACCGACGGACTCGTCACACGACTGGTTCTACTTTGGAACAAGACGACAAAGTAAGTTTTTAACGTGTATCAGAAAAAAGAAACATGAGCGAGATGGAAAGTTACTCCTCCGTCATGTCTGTGTAGGTAGAAAGTTTTTCAGTCCGAGCTTCAGATCAACAAGCAAAGAACACATTTATACTGAATCAGGCAAAAACAAACCAAAAAAACTATTAAAGAAGAAGTTAAAGCAGTTTACGTAAAGAGACGTTACAGTTATCGGATAAAGTCTGTAAATTATTAACAGAACTGAAGTGGTTTGGTCTATGTAAAGTAATATGTGCATCTACAGCAGCCTATTCAGTTTAATAACTGAATATTTGACAAATGTTTTACAATAAGGGAAGTAGTCAAGCAGGTTTTGATTAAAAAGGGAAAGAAGTACTGTTTTATTATTGTGGCTCAGTATCCAGAGAGGAGTTAAATATATGTTATGTTCCTGACAGTAGACAAGCAAATCAACCCAATTTGACAGAAATACACCGAATAAATATGTATTATTTGTTTAACACCAATCATATATATGAGTTATCTCATGGTAATGTGATATTTAATCCTTAAAGTCCTACTACTTTTTGTGGCATCTTTTAAATGAATGTTTCTCTACATATAAACTGTAGTGATTTAGTACTATTTACAGAATTATGATATTATACTTCTGCATTTTCATGTAAAGCTCAGTAAATTCAAAGGTTATTACATCACAACAGAGAAAACTGAAGAAAACAGTTCTTCAGCAAATTATCATTAACCAAACACAAAAACAAACATTTACATCCACTGTCATTTGACTGACTAGTTGGGTTTTATTGAAAAATCTGTTTCAGAAGATTATGGTGTTTCCATATTACCATGTGGCCTCTAAATGAGTTATATCTGATGATGAAGAAAAGCTGTATTTCTTCTAAATTATAAGTATTGATAAGGTTAGTGGTTCAGAAGTTATTAAATATTTTAGCTCAGTTGATGCTTTTGGTTGCCAGTGGCTTTTTAAAGTTTTGTAGTTTTAATAGAGTACTTTTGATGTTGCCCATCCTAATTCTTCCTCTCTACAGGTTAACAGTAATACAGAGAAAGATACAAATGAACTTTATTGTTGCCCAGGGGAAAGTCACCCAAACAAAAACCAGAATAAACAGGTCATCATCAGTCATCAGAGTATGGTGTCATACAGTTTAATGGCAGTGGGGATGAAATAAGATAACAACAGTAACAACAAGAGAATGACAAAGTTTTTCTAAAGGGACACAATGAATATGAGGGGGGTTTACAGGGGTTTTGACAGCTGTAGAGACTTTTCAGTGGAAAAACCTAAAAGAAGTAATGCGTAAGAGACCTCCCCACATCTGATGTAACATCCTGTTACTCCAGTGCCCTGCATCTGACATACAACATGAAGGAGCATCTTAGTTATGTGGTTGACAAGTAGGTTAAGATGGAATATTCACACTTCACTTTTACAACTGCTTTAGTCGCATTCTGTTGCTCTTATTCTCTTCACTTGTATACAGTGAGTCATTACTTCCTCTAGAAATGGAAAGTAACCTGGAGTTAAACTCTTTTTGTCAGGAGTGTCAAACCTATTTCACTTCAGGGGCCACATACATATGATATGAAGTGGGCCGAACCAGTAAAATAATAACATACATAACCTTTAGATAATGTCAACTCCACACTTTTCTCTGTGTCTTAGAGAGAAAAAGTACAAATAAAGTGAGGAAAATATTTACAAATACAAACTAAACTTTAAAACGAACAACAAAATGTGAAAAACATGAATAACCTGATATATTTTTTAGAAAAAATAAGTGCAATTTTATTAATATTATGCCTGCACTTTACAAACATTTGGTAACAGGTATAATATTGTTAAAATTTGGAGTTTTCCATTTCTCATTTGCCCAGGTCATTATTTCCTCTTGGTAGTTCTTCTGGGTTCACCTGAAGTAGTTTTGCTCTTTTGAAGCTAAACCAGTCCAGTTGAACCTCTAAGAACTACCAAAAAAAATGTAGTTTTTTTTTTTTTTTCATTATTTATAGGTTATTATACTATTATTTTACTTGAGATTGTATTGGTATGAATGTGGACCCTGAACTACAATGAGTACGACAGCTTTGATTGTTAATATCTTCAGTGTAATTTTTGCATTTCACAAATTCATCCCACAGCCCAGATTTGACCTTTTGGTGGGGTTGTTTTGCCCCCAGGCCACATGTTTGACACCCCTGCTTTATGTCATATCGTCCTTCCATCGATGATGAATGGGAATTTCCCTTCATCTCACAGAATTTGTTGGGGATAGACTTGATTCTCATAGATTACAGATTTTTCATGACACATACATGGAAATATTTATGGATGCAGGCTAGAACAGCAGCTATTTTCCAGCCTTGCAATCTACAGTATTAATAACAATGATTAAGTTAAGCCAAAAACTGTATCTAGAAATATATGTAAGTATAATGATGCTGTTTCCTAGAGCTGAACTTTCCTCCCATTGAAACAAAAATGCTCACTGATTCAGTTTAACACACAAAAATGCCTCTGTAGACAATGAGCTACATCCTGTCTGTGTGGAGGGATAAGCCACAATGTTGCAGATGTTAAAGCATAGTATTAAGGGCTTTAGTACCAGGATGGAACAGGCAGGTTAGTGCCAGGGAAGTGGGCTTACAGCTATAAATGGGTCATATAGGAATATCATAGGAGACAGTGGTAAATGGAGGTTGGCACATCCCTTAACTTTGTAAACAAAGGCTCTGTAGTTGATGCAAACTGAGTTCATTAAAAACATGCTTGATGCCATCTGCCACTCACTCTGTCTTCATAATCATCTCTTCTATTAATACTCTAAACTGCTTCTTTCCACTGTAAACAAACACCATCTGAACACACTTTTTAAGGCATGTGAAACAATAGTTATGCCAAACCACAAGGAAGGACACTGGACTTCAGTGGAGAAAAGTCTCCATGAGGTGGCTGAGCTTGAAGAGCTCAACGGACTCATTTGCAGTTTTCTCTGGGGAAGTCATGTCTGTTTCTGTACATACAGTAGCTTTTGCACAGTAAGGCTGACATTCCTCCAACCTGTTTCTATTGTCCCATTTTAGGAAAAAGAAACAACGTTCTTTTTGATTTCTATACTGTTGTGAATAGCTGTTGTATAACAACATAATGGCACTGGCCCTTGAAATAGCTTGTTGGCTTTGCTTTGAATTTCCATTACCCTCTTCCACTCTTTCATTTGACTTTGGATCAGATTTGTCTTTGCTTTCAAGCTGTCCAGTGCAAATTGGTTTTCTTATATACTCAACACAAAAAGTAATGTGAAACTGATGTGTCTTTATGGTTTGGCATTGCCGTCAACATCAGCAGTTAATGTTATGATTCTGAATGAAGCGGGCTAGACCTGTTATTGTTTGTAAAATATAATAAGTTGCAATGATGCAGTGTTGTGGATTATTTCCAGATAGACTAGGCTCATTCACCAAACAATGGTAGTCATATCTAAGCCTTTTTTAATCTGCACTGCTGCTCGCCATCGAGACATAAATGGCAGCAATCTCCTTTAAGGATTATCTGCTTAGTAGAGGTATCTGCTGCAAGATTGGAGCTTTGTACAGGGTTCAGGTTTGTTAACACAAAATTGTTTGGGTATTTAGGTTATCAAGTGCACATAAAAGCAAATGTGTTTGTTTACTACTACTGACACTGTCAGCTGTTTTTTTATTTGCTAATGATACTGATTCTCAATAAAGCTTAAACCTATCAAGAAACTCAAAACAAAATTAAAGAGTAGAGCACAGTGTTTTTTTTATTTATATGGTCACATTTGTATGGTAGTTATTACTAAGTTTCCGTCTAGAGAGCAGTTAATTAGTTAATTATTTGGAAATATTAGACGTTTTAAAGAACACAAAATTTCTTTACACAATTGTTATACAAGTGGTAAGTAAATGGTATTTTAGAATAGTCTTGCCTTATTTAAAAACCACATTTGATATTGAAATGAGTTTTATTGTGTTTCCTGTTTTTGTGCAATTGATGCAATTAGGTGCACACACACACACAGACACTCTGCTACTCAACTGAAGTGCATTGTAAGGGTCTGGTCATGTTACTGTGGCTTGTTTACAAGATAAATGTCTGTATTTGTTCAGTCAGAGTTTTTTTTTTTTTGCAAAAAACAGGATGTGCTACGACACAGCAGTTATTTACAGTGCAGTGCATTTGTCTTCAAAATGGGAAGTGGATGGTCACAGAAACAAGGAAAGAGTTACAATTGAAAATAAAACTTTGGGAAGAAGAACTGAAAGTCACAGGTGAAGACTTTTGCGTATTTAAGTTTTAGAAAATGTTAAAATACCACTAAATGCTATGTGATACAGGGTTTTTTTTGGAAGAAACTGCAGTTCAGATGTGTAAAAGAGACAGTCTGTCATCTGATACATGGGGAGTTGTCTTCATAAGATATTTTCAGACTCCTCAAATAACCACAATGGCTAGTTATATTTTCAGTGCTCCCAGTGTAGGAAAAGGTCTGGTTGTGGTAAATATTTTCTTTGGACTGGTGGAGCTCAGGGTGAATCATGTTGCCAGAGAGTTTCGTAAAGTGTTCCTACTGTATACTGTGTGTGGTGCTGGCCTGGCTTACAGGTGTTTCTCAGAGGAAAATGTTACTCAGAGAAAAGTCTGTCTGTTAACTGAAAGTACCAATACTGTGTGTGTGTGTGTGTGTGTGTGTGTAGGCCTGTACAGTCATAGCTACAAATATGCAACTATAAACCTCGACTGCAGATGAGTGTGAGGTAAATTTATCAGTAAAACAACGCAGACGTCAGAGTTGCATGTCCAACTGTAACATGTCAGACAGCTCAGTTCGCAGCTTACTCTAGAAGTCCGATTCGCAAACATTAGTTGCCTCATGTGTGTTGACAAAAGCCAGAAGCACTGAATTTAGCTGTGAGAGCTATATAAACTACTCTTGCTGTATATTTGACCTGAACTACTTATTAAAATTGACTGTTAAATTGTGTGTTTTGCAGTAAGATTATTGGTCCTCGTAAACACAGGGGATCGATGTAGTTTTCTTGTTTGTGATGACAATAGCATGCTTAACCACATGAGCTGTCATGGTCTGCAAATAGTCATCATGGGCAAACCGCACTGTGCTTTGTGGTGGTCTTTTCTCCGATCTGTCTTACCAGGGTGGTTCTTCTTGTTTGTCAAGAATAAAACGGGATTTGTTAACAAGCCTGCTCACAAAAGCTCCCGAAACTATAGTCTAATATTGTAAAAGAACAGGCCAGTTGTTGTCTAATAAAAGTGTGGTTTAATGTAGATTGGGTCATTTAATACGGAGAGACGTGTTTGTTGTAAATGAATTAAACCCATGTTGCTTTGAAGGTTAAAGCTGTGTTTAATCAGGGACCAACTGTGCAGATTTTCCTGTGACTCATTCACAATTAAGGCAAGACTGACATAAAGCTGGCTTTTATGTTGTGATTTCTTTTTTCTTTGCTATCTACAATAATGTTTGTCTCATATGTCATCTTTAAAGTTAAGTTTATCTTTACCCAGATATGCAAAAAGGACCTTTACACTTTTACAGGACAGCCCGTGACAGAGTGATTCATTTAGGTTGAGGTGTCTCCGGTTCTATTTTTGGGGCAGGTTACATTTGTATTTTATATTTACTTCACGCTGTACCCTTTCCTGTCCTTCATTTAAAAAAAATCCCTGTTAAATATTTATTTTAACCAACAAATATTTGTGTTTAATTAATTTGAATAATCTAATGTCTTTCAGAAGCGCAGCCATGGGGAAAGGATGCATCACAGTCACCAAGTACTTTCTGTTCCTGTTCAACCTTCTCTTTTTTGTAAGTAATCCTATTTATTCATCATTGTTTTGCTGACATGCCACAGTAATTGCAAATGTATTGTCAGAATCACTTTCTCAGCAGCGTTGTTTACCTAAGATGGACAGATACTACAGGCATTCTCTGGTACTTCTGCAGAAAACTCACATTTGAGAGGCTGAGTATATTTGGATAAAGATGCTTATTCAAATATTGCCATGAATAATCAGAGATGGATAGGGAAATGAGGCTTTGGCAGTACCAGGGTGAGAGACCAGTTTAAACAACAGCACCTGGTTTCTGTTTGTTACCTCCTCTCTCACACTGGTCACAACATAAAGTCCAGAGGTCGATAAAATCCCCAGACTCCTAAAACTGAGCCGGCGAGGATGTCCAGACCTTTCCAGTGAGTCTGCGGCTGTAAACCTGATGCAGACCTTTTGATGTGAACACTCAACTGGTGTCTAATAGGAAGCGTGTGTGTCAGTGTTTGTCCATGTGGACACGTTAGACTTGTAGAGGCCAGGAAGTGGTGGGCTAATGATGACTGCCGGGTACTCCACAGTCCCTCTAAATGAACGGCTCTAATTACTGTCGTGGGGTTGGGGAGGGGTGGCAATTGAAGGAGGGAAGCTGGTGAATCAACAGTCTCTCATCTATGAATTTGGTCCCCATTATAGTGCCCCACAGCTTCTAAACAAGGACCTTCTTAATTACATAGAACTTCATAACCTCATTACAAAGGGGATACGAGGTAACACTGATCATTTTCTGAGGCTTTCAGGCGCCGATGTCAAAATAGCCCAAAACAGGAATAATGATTTCTCTTGTTGTTGATTAAATGTTACTTAGTATGATGTGGGGAAAAAAAGAAAACTGGGTTTCTGTTGCTGCATTCTCCTTCTTTTTTTTTTTTGCACATTGCTATCAGAGAAAAAGAAATTCAGACATGAAGAAGAGGTAAAATCCAATTAATCCCAGATGTGACAGATGGAAGAAGCAAAAATAAACCCCCTGCTTTAGACACACTTAGTCAGACTCAGTGTATGACATACATACTCAGTCTTTTCCATTTCTCTCCCACAGATCTTTGGAGCGCTTATCATGGGCTTTGGACTATGGGTTCTCTTTGATAACCAGAGCTTCATTGCTGTTATACGTAAGTTTTGTAACTTCACTGATATATTAAATTCTCTTAATACATGTAAGTTTAGCTGTGAGAGAGGAAACGTTTATCACGTATGCATGTCAAAACCTAAAACTCCTGGAAAACTCTGTACAGTTTATGTGGTTTTTATCCCACAGGACCAATTCCTATGTAACCACGGAAACCAGTAATATTAAAGCGATAGCACAGAAACAAAAATGTGACCCATAACCAAAACTTATTCATTTCCTCGACCACTCCAAAGCTACCCTGTAGACATACAAACACACACACTGACAAACACATCTGTGGAGCTCCAGGTGGGTATGTTCATTGGGGGAGTTGACAAACTCACACTGTGAACAAAATTATCGCCTTAGGTTGTTTCACCATATGTTGGAAACCAGCAGCTTATTTCCCCACATTTTCCACTGATCGCAGAGGCACACAGATAGTCTCCCACTCACGCAGATGTTGTCACAGCTCTATTTGCAGATGCTGGTTTATAATAAAAGAAACCAAACCTCCATATAGCGTTAACAGATACAGTAGTTATCAGCTCTGTCAGGGACAACTATGTGTCTTTGTCTATTTAATGTGAAGAAACTAGAAAAAACATAAATGAATTCCAGTTTTAACCTCACCTAAAAAAGCAGGGAACCATGGATGGAAACTCTTAGCTGCCATAAATCTCTTTGTGAATACTCACAGTGTATTCATCCCAGATGGAGAATTGCTGAGAGCAGCAGTGAAGTTTCTCCCAAAACTAGTCTATAAAGAATTCTTTCAATTTATTATCTGGAAACTTGATGTGTGTTGGAAGTCAAATTTATCTTTTTTTTTTCCACTGGGGCGGTGATACACCTTTTGAAGCAGATGTGCACGTGATGTGGTGTGAAAGACAGATCTGATGCAGCACATCAATCCAATCAGAACAGTTGTAGTTGTCACCTAGGTTATTTTCTAAAAGGACCTGCGAGGTTTGTATAAATTCTAGGAGGACTAAGATGCAGCTGCCATTCTCTAAGGGCTGAGTTGAGCTGGAAAAAATCTATATTTAGGCTGGAGGTTTGTCCTGCTTTGACTACTATGAAGAGACTGGAGTTTTCATTGAGACAAACCAGAGCTGACCTTGTATCTTAAACTCAGACTGAATCCTATCTTCTTCTGGCTCATGTTTCGACTGTTAAGGTCATTACCCAGTCAGGAGTCACTTCAAGGTTTTGCTTATCTGAAGTCAGGCATCCAGAACCTTAAAGGCAATACAGTATCCATCTTCCCCTCTGTTCCTATTGTTGTGATAAAACAGCTGTTGGTTTAGAGATAGCAGATATCCTGCCTTTTTGATACCCCGAGGATATCCCTTTCTATATTGGTCATGATGACCTCTCCTCTGTGTATTTTTCACCCCTTCACCAGGATAGGTCATCCTCAACTCCCTTTGCCACTCTCCACAGAGCCTCAGGCCACCCTGTTTATTGATATTCTGTGCTTCACTCATAAGTTATACCATTGCCTGACCATAAACAGGATATCTGTGTATTTAGTTTCCATTCTTTATGAGTTACATTAATCAAGGCTTTTGCAGCTGTCCCAGTGACTTCAGGCAGGGGAACTTGGGGCATGTTTTGCTCTTAGGTCCCCAATTTTCCAGATTAAAACACATCCTCTCTGCAGAAACCTTCTGTGGCTGTGCAGTGCTGTTAATATTTTACCCCACAGATATAATTTCTTGAGTTTATCTTTCTGGCACTTACCAAAACACAGCTCGCCTTATGTTTAAACAAAAGTCAGCCTTGGGAAAGTCTGTGAGTATGCCAGAGAAGAGATGGGAAGTATGCAGCAGATTAATCCTGAAACTTTCCAAAGTTTTAAAGAGAGAAAAGAAGACTTGTTATTTGTGCCTTTGCCTACTCAACTCAATGCACCATTGATTAGTTTATGTTTTAAATCTGTACATAATGATAATAATTTTCTCCAGCTGTATATAAGCTCAATGTGTGGCTCTGGACATGTTTACAGAAGGACCTGCAAAGAGCCGCCGCTTCTCCATTTCTTAAAGAGCACTATAATTGTTGCCTCTTTAAATGGAAAGTTGCCTGGAAACCACTGAAGGAACTATTTTAAAATATGTAGCAAAGACCTACATGGAAAATTGCCATGTTACATGACCAAACTACACAGTAACCAGACCGGCGCTGACTTCAGGAGAATTGTAAAGTTTAGAATTACCTTCGAAGATCACAGATGCTACAGTTCCTTTAAAGGCAGATGTATGTGCTACTCAGAAACTTTGATACAGCCAGTAGAACGTCTAAGATAAAGTGTTCAGTTTGAGTATACCGGTATAGAACAGATGCTGCAGCTAGTCTGTTGCATGATGGGTTACTACTTATTAACATGATGTCAGAAGAAACGGTCAATCTAAAGAAAGATTGATTAACTCAATGTACTAAAAAACTATTCACATGAAAACTAAGAAACTCACAGGAAAGAATTGTTCTGAGGTTATGTCAGTGTTATTTGATGCTCGCTTAGACTCCAGGGTGCATGTTTTTACTGGAACAAGTGTTCATTTAATCACTGTGCTGCAGGGAAAACACACACAAACATCTATCTTATTTTATTTCCCATAGTTAAAAATCATAGTACTTAGTTTGCCATCTAAATGGAAGGTCTGTTTTGATGTTGCAGTGTAGTTAAACAAATCTTCATTATGTCTCTTTAGTGTCCACTTCAAGGGTTCATAGTTCTGTTTCTTTCAGCAAACATCACAACTAATAACTATAATGGAAATCAGAAACACTATAAACATCATCCAGTGTTGTTTCAGCTCTTAATCCTTCACAGTAATCTTCTGTTTGTTCTCCACATTTCCTCTTGTCTGTTTTCTTTGTTTGCATCTTTTGTCAATATGAATCCTTTATCCTGCTATCTAAAATGTCACATTGTATGCTTTGGTTTGGCAATAAGCCATATGTTGCGTTTAATTGTGTTCCTGAAGCTCATGTTCCTAGTAAATAAGGCTGCTGCTTCATGCACCTCCAGGTAATTCCTGCTTTTAAGCAACCTGTGACATGTGTTGCTTTGTGTTTGCATATGAGCAGAAACTTGAATAACATGCTTGAACAGTGCTGGATATATATTTAACATGTTTGTCTCCCTTTGCTTTAAATACTACCTTCTAGCTGCATAAACATTGTAGCAAAAGTAGCATGAAGCTGCTGTTATCTTTAATTATTCTTAAACCAGCTCTACATGTACCACTGTGGTAACTCATGCACTTTGTGAGTTATTAATATCTCTGTGCGTACATATGTATTTTTATGTCACAACTGCACAGTGTCTGAGGATGTCATACTTCCAAAAAAAAAAGAAAGCTGCTGGTTTAGGTGTACATTACTTTGAAAAACAAATAAGGTACATGCAGAAGAATAGTTAAAAGACATCGCTGTAAACAGTTTTAAACAAATGTCTGCTTACTTCTAAAATCTCATTAGTGGTAACATCTTTCATAGTTGCGTACTCCGAAGACGCTGGACTGGGTGGAAAGTTTTCTCCTGCCTGACAGATTGCTTTATTTTTCTTTGGATAATGACACAGCCTGCATCCTGTGATAATGTATGTGTACGTGATGGACTTAAAAGACTAAGGAGGTCTACAAAGAATCCTGGTAGAAGTTCAGCAAACAGCAACTTTCCGGACCTAGATGTACAATATACAGTATGTTCTGGTTTATATATAGTCATTAAGTCGCATTTAGTTTATCTTCGTGACACCTTCAATATGTAGGATAATCGGCCATCATTTTGTATCTGCTATGGTGGTAGCCTGTATGACCTGGGAATTTGGACTGACAACATCTAAGCAGTTTATTATAAGAGGTAACATCACAGTACATTCATAACGTCTCAGTATAGGAGCTGCTGTGTGTGTCAGCGTTGTCTAGGGTCGAGTTTTCTGAGCTCTGGTTGGTGCGTTTAGCCCAGCAATCTTTAGGAGTTGGAGTTATTTCACAGAGCTCCAATTCTGGCTTCATCTGCAGACTGAGTCGGACTCTCTGGAGCTCCTCCAGCATAGATAACACACAACCGCATAATGGCTCCAGTTTATCTCCGCTCCAACCTTCCAATCTTCCATTTCAACCCATTCCCTCCTCCTCTTGGATCTGTGCTGCTCTACATACCAAAGAGGGAAGTCAATTAATCTCACCGCACATTCACTTGTCTTGGTCCAACTCTCTCTGGTGGCCTATTAAAATCATCTTTTGTAGGAGGAAAGCACAAATATGCACTGAATCAATACAGAAGCCTTTGTCTGTGAGTCATTTATTTTCTTTCTGTAATCCTCAAACTGGTTTTCCATATGAACATGGCCTACCTCTGAGTTAAAGAAAGCACAACAAACAAAAAAGGCTCAACTGTATTCTGTCTTTTCCCATTAAAATTCATGAATGTGTATTTTGTCTGTTTTTTTCTGTAAAAGGACTGAAATCAACTTTTAACAAGAGGTTGATTTAAAACTGTTGCTGCAGGTGCAACTTTCATGTAGGTTTCATTGGTTATGTGGTTTACCTCTTCCTGTATTTTTCTGCGTTTCTGTGTCAATTTCTCTAGAGGAATCATCAGACACGGTGAAAGTAGCGTCCTACATTCTCATCGGAGTGGGTTCCTTGTCCATGGCCATGGGATTTTTCGGCTGCATAGGCGCCATCTACGAAATTCGTTGCCTGCTGGGTCTGGTGAGGAATTCCACACGCTTTGAAATGAGGACACTCTCATCACAAAGGAAGTTTACATTTTCAGATGAAGCCCCTTTAGTTTACCACATGGTTTATTCATGACCATTGGGGAAATATAATGTGCAGTGGTATGATTCATGAAAGTGTCTCTGGTTGTCTCTGAATTGCAATATGTTTAGGCTTAAGTCTGCACAGGTTATCCTTCTACTGCTGAGTCCTCAGTACAGGAATTAAATGTTAAACAATAATTCTGTTTAACACACACGACAGGGGGCTTCAGGGGTCGGGCTGAAGGCAAAATGCTCCTACCTGGCATCTCAAACATGGTTAAGAACACATGATATATTCCTGCTGACAGTAAAGCCCTTTCTTATTTCTACTCATGTGTGGGCTGACAACAAACAGCATGTGTGGATTTACAGGGGGGTGGGGGTGGGGGTGTGTGACAGAGATAAACCTGGTGAGATCTAGGGGGTACAACAAGACTGGGGATGGGTGCATGACCCTGGTGACGTTAAACCTGCTAGGGGTTAACTGAAGAGACCGCAGTGACCTACTTCTCATAGCAGCAGTGACCAGCTGGCAGAGGACCCCCCAGCAGATGCACAACCTTATACTACAAGGCTGTGGCGTTATTCCTTTGTAAGGCTTTAGAGATTAAGTTTAATACATATTGTTAAACACAGATTAATCACAGTTGAAAATGAGAGGCAAAGATTTTTTTTTTTTACATTTTAACTTTGGGTTTTCCCCTCATATGTCACCACCTTATGGGAAATTTGCTGATTCACTCCAAGACTGAGTGTTTAAATTTTTTTTTTTTTTTTGTTGCATAATGAGATTTCCTGTTTCCCTCCACAGTACTTCACCTGCCTCCTGCTAATTCTCATCGCTCAGGTGACTGCTGGAGTTCTCATTTACTTCCAAAGGGATCTGGTAAGACACCTTTTCTTAATATATTTCCTTCACAGTTTTATTTGTCGCCTTAGCTCTATGTCCTTATCTTTGTACACCTCCCTTTATCACTTTCTCTCACTCACACCACCTTATCTGTTAATGGTACAACTATAGTCTAGTGGGCACTGGTGCTTCTCCCTTCACAGCTGTGACTGGCTGCATTTAAGGCTCAGTATAACTCATAACTGTGATAAAACTGTAAAATAGCTCAACACAGTGAAAGTGATTGGCTGTTGGTTTGTGAGTGCTATGATGTTACATAAAGGATGGAAGGAACTGAGACCAAGCAGATTGATATGTAACCACTGGAAAGGAAACTTTGTGTGTTTCCATCACTGTGTCACTTCTCCCTCAGTTGCTCCTGTGTGTAATGTGTTTGTGGAAGTGGTCAAATGAATACATATGTAAGATGAGAGGTGTTGAGGATGCTGTCATATGTTGACTTGCCAAATTGCTGCATTTAATATTACTTCATCTTAGAAAGCAAAACAATTTCCTCTGGTCTCTGATAAGACAGTGCCTCCTACAGGCAGCAGTGTCAACCCACTGCAGATGATTTATATTCATTAGCCCATTTCTGAGCTTTTTCTCGTTCCAAATATAGCCTACAATATAACTGTAAAGACTGTAACAGCAAGTGCATATTACACATAAGTAGTGATTAGATAGATAGAAGCATTTGGAGAAGATATTAGTGCCACTGAACTATTATTATTAGATTTTTAACATATGATATGAAATTCATTGGAAATGATTGGTCACTTCACTGGTAGGTTAGACTTGGGAATGAAGTTACATTAATTGAATTAATCAGGTTTTTATTTTTTAGCAAAGTGGAAAATAGCAAAATCTTGAAAAAAAAATGCAACCTGCTTATTTGTAATATATTCATTGTCAGTATGTTTACCTTACAGTGATGCTTTATTGTTTTTAAAATAGTGCATATGTTTTCTTAGTGTTGTTACTGCACATTTATAATGCATAGTTTTGAAGAAGAGCACTATCAAATTGCATTTTGTCTTGTGTTGATGTGTTGTATTTAAAAAAAGATGAAACTTGTGAATAATCCATCATCTGTAATGTGAAAAAAAATATTGTGTGACCACATCATTCAGCTCTTCTTTCAGGTGTTGCATTGAAAATGTGATAAATTCAGATTATATTTATAGCATGACATGTCCTGGGCGCTAAAATGGAGTTTCCAAGCATTTATTACTGGTCTCACACCTTACTTAAGTTACAACATAAAGCTTACAGCTGTGATTGTTATAAATATCTTCAATTCAATTATGGAACAATAGTAATAATATTCATACACTGTGTAATAAACCAGCTGATGTGTTTGTACTGTGTGTGTGCTGGGAGTGTTGTGTTTAAACAAACCAACTCCCTGGACCGGTTTCATGTTCTATATATGGCCTTTCCCTCCCGGAATGCAAAAAGCCATCCCTTTGATAAAGTCCCTCCTGTATGGCTCAGGATAGGTGGAGGCCGCCGTTGCCCTTTCTGCTGTTCGCCCTGCAGCATGTTGTGTGTTTGTGTGTTTCACTGAGAACACGTGTGCGTCGGTACCCTAGACGCGCTCCCTGTGTTTAAGGCTTACCACAAGGCAGGGTGGTGCTCTTTCCCAGAATAGGGCGAGGCCCTCACTTGTCTCCTGTAGAGCTCTGAAGATGCATCGCTGCCATCGCTCTGTGGTCTCACACTCATAAACACAGAGTCATGGTCCTACTTAGCTGCATTTGTGCAATGTTTCAGCTCAGCATGGGACTCCACAACGCAATACCACCCGAGGTGTTGGCCTCAGAAACATACAGTTCAGATGTTTCTAGTACATTATAGCAGGAAAGAAGATTTAGTGTGCGCGTATATGTTTTTATTTAACACTCTTTTTATCCTAAACCCAAAGACAAATTTGTAAGTGCACTTTTGAGTGATTAAAGGCTTGCGGTACATGCAGACATCTGTAATCTCTCTATACATTGAAAGCTATTGAGAGCTATTCATAATCTTTGCATCCACTAATAATCAGCATCCATGCATATGTCTAATGTCAGGCTTTAAACTAAATACTAACATGTTAAAAGTGCCAGCATGCATCTTAGCTGTTAAAAAATAAATGATGAGGAGGTTATGATGGTCTAAGAACACAGGAAATACAGTATTTCAGAAAGAAAAATGATCTGAGACATAATTCTGGCAGAAAGTGTACATTTTTTATTCAGATGGCTGTTTCATGAAGTGGTTTGGGTCATCACGAAATAGTCATCTGGATGGAGGCTTCATAATTCTTTGCCAGATGACTGTCTTTTTTATTTTTTGAATACTCTGTCTTCTTTACTAAAGAGCACAGTCATTAAAGTCCTCCAGATACTTTTCTCTGCTCATCTAATAACTAATATTTTTTTCTGTTTCCTTTTTTTCTACACAGACCAACACTTCTTTAGGCATTTGATTTTGCATATCATCGATGTAAGATGACCTGTTGCTGTAATGTATGAATTTTGTTTTGCTAATAAAGTATTGTTTATGTCTCATTTCCAGTTGAAACATGAGATGTCCAGCATCATTAAGGGAATGATAATCAACTACACTGGAGAGAACAGGACCACAGAGCTCACCTGGGACTACATTCAGAGGACGGTGAGTTGACTTTTCATCATTATTTACACATGACTTCATTCATTGGAGGATTTTAAGAATCACATACTGAATAATAAACATCACTGTTCCCTTCTGTGAGAGAAAAAAATCCCATGACATTTCTTACAAGAACATACAGTACAGTATGTTAAGCACAAGGACACCGTCAGGCTGGAACAACAGATGACATTTGTTCAGAGTTCTTATCTGAAGTGACTCTTAAAGTGACGTGCAGATATTTTTAGCTGGTGAGCTCTGAAATGAATTAAACGTATTACTCTTCTGTACTTGTCACAGTTTTCTCATTGTACTCTTCAGGGACATGCTGCAGTGTTGAAGGGTCATGTCCTCCAACTTATGAGAGGACATTTATCTCTTTGTGTTATCTACACATGCAGATGGTTTTGGTTCACGGCAAGGTTTTGAGATCTTGATCTTTCAGATTTTTCCACATTACAATAGAAGTGACTGGAGTTAAGCATGTTGTGCCTTTAAAAATAGCAGTTGGAAAAACTCTAAAGGCTCTTGTCTTTGTCTTTGTGACTTTGGGTAACCAACAGACCTCACTGTGTAGTTTTTGTTGGAACTCTTTTGAACTGAGGACACTGGAGAAAGCCAACATCCGAGAAATCTGTGGATTTTTGTGAATAACCAGGACTTTGCTTCAGTAAACACACACTGAGTTGAGTTTTCATGTGATGTACTGCTTAGAGAAGCACAAACAAAATCCCATTCACTTCATTTTATGTTGGAATCATAAAGCAGAAGTTTCAGAAATGAATATCTTAAAATTTCAGGCCATGATTTCTGACCAGATGGGTGGAGTGAGAAAAATGCTTTTGGATTTTTTTTCTTTTTGCAGTGACCCATTAAACTGTCCAACTCTGCAAAGAAAATCAGGTCTGAAGCAGACTGGAAATGATTGCTTCATATTATGCTACAGTTGATTCACGGCCACAGTTGATTTTCTTGTCTATCTCCTTCCCTTTCCCTCTTGCCAAAGCTCTTTTTCCCTTGCTATTTCTTAAAACAGCAGCCAAGAAAGAATTGGTCTCAAACACACAATGAAAATACTTTTACTTTAACGCTGCATTTTCTGGTTTTGCATCTTCCTTCGTTCATGTGTCCTAGGGTTGAACGTCAGAACTGCTTTTTTTCTCTCTCTTTTCTCTCTCACTCATTTTATCTTTTTAATCTTATATTCTTTGGACTCTCACCCTCCCTGTCTTTTTTTTGAACAGATGAAGTGCTGTGGATGGACTGGTCCAGGCAACTGGTCTGAGAACATTTTGATCAAGAACAGTACCCAGAACCTCTACCCCTGTTCTTGTCGTAATTTGTCCCTGCCTGGCTCTGACTTCAAGGAATCTGGCCTGTGTGAGAGTCTGTCAACAAACCTACCCGTCCATGAAACGGTACAGAATGCTTCATTAATCTGTACCTCTGTCTTTGCTCTAAGGCGGAATGTAATGTGTGGACTTGATTAGTATTCATTATTATTTATTGTTCATGTAGTTCTGCACTCTGTGGCTGTGGTTTTAATGTGAATGCATAAAAACAATGTCATGCATGTTATTGCTTTTCATTTATTGAATTTCGTTTCATATGCTACAGAGTAGATTTAATATTTAGGTTTTTGGAAGTTTGTTACCCAATCTACCAAGTTTTCTTTTGTAATAAATGCTACCAAGTTCCACTTAGCTTTACATACATTTGGGCTGTCCCAAATACCACTCTGGGGGTTTTCAAGCTTCACTGAGAATACGGTTACTTTGTTAGAGTGCAGTATGCATTAAAATAATTTAAAATAGAAGAAAAAAACCCAAAATGGTAGAGCTCCAAGTTACAGTTTTTAGCTGAATATCCAAACTCACTGGAGGTCTGTGAAATGCCAGTTTCCTGCAGGATATCTATCACTGATGTTTGTAGAAAATATTTCAAGCAGGCAAGGAGACTCTATTTTCATTGTGTACAAGTACATGAATGGAATTAGTTTAGTTACTCAGGTCCTAATAAAAAAAGTAATGCTAAGATAAGAAACAATAACAATAAAAATATAATAAATAAATACATTTTTAAATTATTGCAGACATTTTCAACATCTTTCTAGTGTAGTTGTAACTTGAAATCGTATCACATTATCACATGTCTGAGTATGTGATGATGTAATTGTCATTGATATTATATATCAATGAATAACCAGTGCTAATAAATGTTGATGAAATCTTTTCTATTAAATGGGATTATTGTAGTGATACAAACATGTAAATTATAATCTATATCATAATACCAGAAGGTCTCAGAGCGTCTGTCTGTATGTGTGTGTCAGCACAATTCTGACAAATTCCTCCTCAATTTTTAACTGGCCAACTTGAAACCTACAGTTGAGGAATAGTCCAAATTGAACATTAAATATCTTGCCATTTGATAGGACCAATGTTTTCAAAGATTTTAGCCCTTTTGGAGTACAATTCCCTTACAACCATGTACTACACTGCATGACCGGAAATGAAGTTAAAACAGGAACGCCGCATTTACTCCCACAGTCCTGACATATCGGTATTAACATTGGCGCCTGCAATTATACGGCCTGTGTGTACTGAGTGACATTTGAGAGACAGAGAGAGAGAGAGAGCGCGACATTGATATACTGTATATACAGAGATGTACGTCCCGGTATTTATGGACCCCTCCACCACCACCCTACAGGTGCATCTGGGAATTAATATTGTATATTAATTGTTGTTTACATTTTATAGAATGATTTATCAAACCATTTTTATGTCACTGCTTATAAAATATAGACTAACATATTTTCCCAAAAGTCTTTGTGCATAAAAACTACCATATCTAGAACCCTTGGTTCTCCATGAGTCACTTACAAATACTAATAATAATGTTTCAGACAATGCAACAATGGAATACTGAGTTGGATGTTGATTACCATGGCAACAGCTGGTTTGGTCGAACATAAATGTTAAGATATAAAAGGTGTGTGTGTGGACCATAGTAAAGGTTCCTTTATGTTGTTTGAGCTCAGTGAGCAATGCTTCAGTCTGCCTTCATTGTTCTGATAGACCTCACACCTTTCACATTACATAAATGGGGTCAGATCCTGTTGTGTAACTCCTGCTGCCAGCTCAGTGTGGCAGTGTGGTCATAGTTAATCAGCACCGTGCATGCCAACAGCTGAGGCGTGTTGTTTTTGCTGTGTGATTTGTTCAAACACCGGCAAAGCTCTTACTGTGCTGTTATTTGGTCTGTATGTTTCAGAGACTCTGCCTCTCTCCCTCTGTTTTCCTCGGCTCAGTTAAGCCCTGTTATTCTTCCCCTCTGTGACTCAATCCAAAGCCAACAGTGGTGTTTTGAAGAGGCTGTGTTCATGTCCGGCTCGGATCATGTTGCCATTCATCTCTCATATACACTCTGACCTGCTGCCCCCTTCCCTCTGTGGTGCCTTTCTTGACCTCAGTCTCCCTCTCTTTTCCCTTGTTCTCTCCTCCAGGGCTGTATAACCAGCGTAGAGAAATGGCTTCTGGAAAACTGTGGAGTTATTCTGGGAATCTGTGTCGGAGTAGCAGTTGTTGAGGTATCTGTCTCTCCCCATGTTTAACCTTAAGGATATATTCATGTTTCATATCCATGTATATTTTATTTTTTTTTGTCTGAATACTATATGCTACATGCAAGAGGTTAATTTCACAGTCCTCACTGGAGTAAAGCTTTCTGGTTGATAATGAGGCCTCAGAGAGTCCACTAACTCAAAGAGGTCTGTTCTAAAGTCATAGAAATTCCCTTCTGTGTGTTTTTCTTGCTGAATAATAAGGGGATTCCTGGTAGGTTTGATGCTGAAGTGTGAAATGAATTGTGCCTCAACATTGGACGTGACTATAGCAATAAAAAACAGCAGTAACAGTACGCAATAACTTCTCAAACTACAGCAGAAACAGGTAAATTGGTGTCGTTTAACAAAAATCATGGAAACCTAGCCTTTCAAACTGTAGCTCCATGTTGCGATGATTCCCTGCTTTGACAATAAATCACATATTCTTAGGTTGTGGAGTGGAAAAATCTTTCTGTTTCATACTTGTGCAGTGTAAGCATCTGTTTCTCTTTTGTCCATTTTGTTTAAAACCATGTTAATGAAAACATCTTTGGCTTGTGAGAGATCATTTGTAGGTTTTGTCACATTTTTTGGAAACTATATCAGCTAATTCACAAAGAAAACATTAGTTGTTGGAATAACTTAAAATCCAGATCTATGCACAGTTGTGGAAAACATTATTGAACCATTAAACTCATCAAAAACAGTGGTTCTGTAATCAAGTACTAACTCTTGAGTGCATCATGTGACTAAAACAGACAGACAAGAAAACATGGGATGCCTAAAAGCACTGTTTTTGGCAGTACAATGCCATAGATATTGATGTAAGAACTTCAGTGATTTTGGTTATTATCAAGAAAACATGGAAAATGACTAGATATCAGCTCTGAAATTAAACTATTATGAGATATTTTTGTTGTTATCATTATATTTGTCCAAACAAATGTACCTTTAGTTGTACCAGGCATTAAAATGAACAAGAAATGGAAGAAAACAAGGGTGGTCTAATCATTTTTTCCCGCAACTGTATAGTGCATAGTCTTTAAACAATAGTAACCTGAGGAAAATGTAAACATGCCCATATATTCTGTACTAGGTCACAGAAGGTAAGAGAAATACCGTATTCATAATGGTGAATGTACCGTCTACTTGTATTTTCACCACATGATTGATGAGGAGACCGAAAACTAAGTTGAGGTGCTAGAGTTTCTAAGTTATCAAACTGAAAAAAGAAAGAAAGACTTCACACCAAAGCGTTGTGTTATAGACCTAAAGCTGTTCACATTTGACAAGTGAACGGAGCAGTGTATCAGGTTATACAGACGTCACTTCATTAGCTTTTGTACAAGATGTTTGTGTCTAAAGGTTGGACGTAGAAACTGACTGCATAGAAATGGTTTCATTTTCATAGAGGTGACCGAGGATGTACAGTGTGTGGGTTTATTTCACCACCTCAAACAGCATCACTTAGTAAACAGTTGGCAAAACGCTGCAAAGGACACTACTTTTTATTTACTTTCACAGAAACAATAATATTTTTGTGCAACAGACTATAAGACTTCTACTATGTGTGCAAATGTCCTCTGTTTATTGTTTTTCATGTTAGCTATTCAGTTTAATATTTTCCGTGTAAATATACAGTATGCATGTATTTTACCAAAGCATATAAAGGTATAAGTTGTGTAGTCATGTGGCTCAGCTCTACCGTATCAGATTTACCTGAAGCCACTTTACATGTGAGGGTTTTTTCTAACTGGACAGATGCATATAAGTGAGTGGTTATGTTCAGCTCTTGTAACTAAGTGACAACTCTATTTCCTGCAGCTCCTTGGAATGATCCTCTCCATGTGTCTGTGCAAAAGTGTCGTCCAGGAGGATTATACCAAAGTCCCAAAGTACTGAGCTGAAGTCAGAGCCAGAGCTTCACATCACACACAGATGGATGGACTCCTTCCCTCTCTGCCTCTCCTTGTCTCACACTCTTCTGTACACACACACGCACACACACACATATACATACATACACAGCTGTCTCCGACATTTAAGCTTCCCCTGCCTTCACAGCTGTGCAAATTTCTCACGCCCAACATGTCCCACACACATGTGAACACATGCACACACACCTCTCAATCAAGTTGGACACACTTGTTGGACAACGTATCATTTTGCATTTTGAGAATACTTTTCAAATAATGGTTAGGTAACGTTTTGGTGGAAGCCTGAGAATTGTTGCTGTTTGATACTATGCAGATGTTCATGTATGAAAAGACTCTTTGTGTTGTTATGTTTGGCTGACCTCAGTGAAGCGCTTAACATAGTAGTAGAGAGAGCACTTTAGTGACATTTGGTGAGCTGAGAGCGGGAGCATCTTCTGCCTCCGAGGCAAGAGAGAGGGAGAAGGGAGGGTGTGTGTGGCTGTGTGGTAGACGCTCACCAGGATTAATCCCACTCTGTGATCCTGCAGCTGGTATTTTTGGTTCAGAGGGTGGAGGAGAGGCCCGGGGCTGAGCCAGGGCAGGGCTCCTGCGGTAGACGTTTTGGCTTTCTTGTACCCAGTAGCCCTGATATTAACCTCCGTTTACACCCACCACCACCTCCTTCTGCCTCCCGCCTATCCATCATCTGTTTAGTGTCTTTAAATCACGTTTCTGTCTTCGTTTCGTATGTTTTTGACTGGTAACAAAATGACTAGTTCTGCATGAAGTACTTGTGAGTGTGATGTGTCGAGTGAATATTATGTTTCTCTTTGTTCTTTTTTTATATTTACATGTCATGTTTTTTATAACTGTACATAATGACTTTGGGAAGGGATTACAGCACTTCTGTGCTCGGTCAGCTTTTTATATGGGAAAGCTGTCACCCACAGGCCCTTGTTTTAAGAGTCCTATTGTTCTTTGTTTCCTCTGTATGATGTACAGCGAGTGGCTGCAAAGCAGATCGTCAGCACTATTTTGGTTTGAATCTAAGAGCTCTGAACTATACTTTTAAGTTTCTCTGGATCTGTCATCAATCTCAAAGCCCTGTGTGTCATGGATATGAGTTTGTGAACAGCCATAGTGCCTGCCATGGATATCTTCATCACCTGCTTTCATTTTGACAAATGTTTTTCTACCATCACAGCAGTAGAATATGACACGGGCAGTTGTGTGACCACAGTGTATTTTCCCTTCTCTGTATGATTGTTTTCCGAGAAGTAATTTAGTCTGGTTTATATTATTGGTAACACAAGCACAGAGAAATGACAGTCTAATTTTGATTGCGTATTTCAGAAGCTGCTGTGACCATAAAAATGCTCGTCACCTCATTCTATCTTTTCTAAAAACCTTTTGCATTTTAACTTTGCTTTTAATTTCCTTATCCCACTTATTGTATGTCTTTGTGTCATTTCTTCCACTTCATTTCAAACACACTATATTTATGGTTAATTTAGTGGACAGATTGCACTTTTATGTGGTTTCTAGTTTTTCATGCCATCCCCCAGAAGTCATTTCAAATCCCGCTTATGTTGCAGCCACACAAAAGAGAGGAAACGCACCATTTAAGCAAAAACATTTTTGTTTTATGCCAAATTGACAGATTAATTTAACTTAATAAGAATATGAAGGCTTTTATAGTATGTTTAAAATATTTTTACAATTTAACAAAAAAAGATTTTGTTTGGTTTAAAAATGTTTGTGGACCTGTAAGCCATGTTTAAAAACAGATTGTGTATTTCTTTTTTTATTATTATTGATGACTCTTAATAAATCTGAACCCATTCAAATCTGTTTAGTCCTCTATTTTGTGAAACTGAAGCTTGTTTTAACCCACTGTGCCATGCAGTTTTCCACTCATGGAAGGTAAGCTGTTATGTACCTAAGACAACCAGAAGATGGCAGTATACACCTAACAATATGGATGATTAAGGAAGCGACATTAAGACAAGATGTGCCAAATGTGGCTTTGATGTGCAAAGACTCAATGAAAGATTTTTTATCTATTAATTAAGTTTATGTTAGAAGATGATTTGTGAAAGCTGTAGGTTTATTTGTGTGCTTCATACAGATTGTTAAATTAGTTTTTCCACTTTGTTCCCACATATACCTTTAAGCTGATTCATTTAGTGTCTGATTATATTCCAGTTTAGTCTTTGTAATTTTCTGTTAATTTAGACTGACAGCCCTCTGGCTGAACAGAACAAAGAGCTCCACAGACACTCATTTTACTCCGATAACTGGATATGCCCTCTGCAACAACTACAAAAGAGCTGCATGCATTGGAATTAAGTGCATGGACTCTTATCAAGGAAAAGGAGCCTCATGATGTCACGTCATGCTAGAAGCTAATACCAAACCAGTGACTCACCAGCACTGCTTTTAAGCAAAACAAAACCACAGCATGGACTTTTCCTCTCTAATCCACTATTGTTTAAGACATTTAACCTCGATTTTAATGAGTCAGGCTTAGTGCGTCTCTGAAGGCTGTTTTTAAGTAAGCCTTCAGAGCCACATCTCATCAGGGAGCACCATTCACACTGAGCATGCAAGCAGCAAACCTCAAACTCTCATGTAAAATAAGATGTTGGCCTTAAAAGCAACAGCTGTGGACCACTCCAATGTAGGATATCTATTGTACTCACTGGATTAAAGTTCCCAAAACCTTAGTGGGAAAGGTATCATTTAATCAGACCTGTATAAGCAAAACATTAATGACTGCCAAAGCTGGTATATATGCAGAAAAAACTTGCTCACACTGACTAATTTGGTGTTTATTGTTGGGTTTATAGACACATAAATGTATGTAATCACATTTCTTTCATATCATTAATTTCAACAAGAATATATACAATATAATTCAAGCAAAGCAGCTAAAGTAAAGTTGAATTCGATAGTACATTTCATTCCAGGTGGATACACAATGTACTGCACTTGTTACAACCAAATACCACAAACAGCACCCATGAAATACAGATATTCACCAGGACATTAAATATTCCATCGACATATATTTTAGTTGAGTGATGCAACATAAAAATACAACATGCCACTCAAAATTATATATAAAAATGGAACTGATGATAAAATCTTGTCTTTCATCCCATTTAAAAGCTTCTTAATTGAGGTCTTTCTTTTACATGAGGTTCATTGCAGCTGATAAGTCTTCCTGTAGTGTTGTTCCACAACCAGTACAAGTGTTATTCATCAGTAAAGGTTGAAGGAAATGTTGCGGTTAATGATAGAAATGCGTGACTGTACCAAACATACAATATGTCCAGCTTTCTATGCCTGAAAATATGAGTAAAAGGCCAATCAGTTTAACCCATAAAAACCCAAACAGCCACTGGTGATCAAAACTAATACCTGATGATCCACTAATCCTATCAATCTATGTCAATAATTAGTGTAAAATGTAGTTTGTTTTCATTTCATGGTCATCAGATATGACCCATTTGCCCATTCAGAGGCTCTGTTGTTACCATGGCAACACTGTCATCTTCTACAACATTAATTCACCAGTAAAACCCATGGAGTTGGATCAATGAAAGTGGATGGAGATGCGTGTTTTATATTCAGTTCATTATATATTTTACTGAAAAAGTATTTTTTTTCTCTACTTTGATATAATACCCTTTGAAATTACTTTGAGTTTTCATGAACATCTAAATTAAATATAGGAAAATGCATGATTTACAGTGAGAAATGCAAAACACAGAGGACACTAGAACAATAAATGGTGCCAAATCAGTTAAGGAAGGTTAAATAGTGAGAAAAATTCATTTGGGAAGTGCCAGAAAAACAGCACTGAGTCTTCATGGGTTAATGTAACTGACACCTTGGACTGTAACCGTGGTGTGTTGTCTTATAATTGTGCCTTTGTATACACCAGCCCATTTACAGATTATTTTCAATCATTGAATGAAAGTAATAACTCACAGGCTATTGCACATGTGGATACGTTTCTTATGGAAAACTGTTGTGGGTTTCTAACTAGGATAGTGTGCTGCTGGTGCTGCTGCTGGACTCATTAGATCATGCACACATGCACACACATCCAGGCCAAACACAACGAGGAAGGAAGACTTCCTCTGTTTTTTTCCACATAACTGTCAATCAGCGAGTCCAGGGCAGAGGAAGTGGGACAGATGATGATCCCACTGAGACAAAATGAAATAAAAAGGATGAATAATGAAGATGTCAAGCCTGTGTGTTCAATAAGGACCAAATAACCCGGAGAGATTTAAAGGAATGTGCTGATCTGAGGGACGCATCTCAGGAGAATGTTTGTGTGTGATACGTTAAAGCAGATACAACTTCTGCCGTCGAGTGTCTTATCTGGAGGTGAAGTGTATTTGTATTTGACACCTCTGCTCATGCAATCAAATGAAGTGTGTGTTTACCAGGACGTGTTCTCTGGAACTAGTCGGCTGCCTATCAGTGTGTGTTTTTAGCTAGCTCTCCGCTCCACTGATGCTTGTCCAACATAGTGGAAGGCTTTGTGGAGGCAGACCCCCTGCCCGCTGTGCTCTTCTCCTCTGCATCCTGTTCACATTGTGTCACGGCGTGTTCAGACTGCCCCCCCCTAAATGGACCCCACCTCCACCTGCACACTGACCCAGCCGACTGCTGCCTTCCTCCCGCACAGACGCTCCCTGGCCTTCCTGTTTTTAATCTCCCAAAGGGATCACAGATAAACAAACAGTCCTCGCTTACACATATCCGCCTGACACATGCATAAGAACAGAACTACCTGGGTCTACCCCTTGTCTGATGTAGATTACTTTAAGCCTGAGGAGTTCTAATCAGAAATGAGTAGTATGAGTCACAGCGCCTCTGTAGAAGATGGAAAGAGGATCCAGCCTGGTTCTATTAGCTGTTTAAATTGTTTTCCTGATAGACTGAGAGGCAGCAAGTGGCTGCAGGTCAGTGGGTGTCCTCCGCCTCATTTCCTGCCCAGCGGCTTGTAGAATCCAGCACCAGGCGATGAATGATACACTGACTCACTCACAGAGCCACCTTCCTTTCTGTCTTCCTCTTCATGCCCCTGTCTCTTTCCTCTTACCAGCTAATCCAGTGTGATAAGGGCGAGCTCCCCTCTCCATGTGGCCTCTTTGGCCCACGGAGAGTAAAGACCCCTGAAATCACTCTGGCACAGCTCCACTGCCTTGCCAAACAGCAGTGAACATCAGCACTATGAGTCTGTGAAAACACTTCAGTGTGGAGAGATGGAGTGGAGGGGAAAAAAAAGATAGAGTGAGAGATGGAAATAAACACACACCTGCAGCCAGACCAAAGTTCTATACATACAATCATGGAAAAAAAAATTATTAGACCATCAAAAGTCATCAGAAACAATAGTTATGCAATCAAGTACTAACTCCTGTGTGTGTCATGTGACTAAAACGGACAGAAAAGAAAACATGGAATGAATAAAAGCGCTGTTTTTTCAGTACAATGTCACAGATATTGATGGAAGAACTGAAATGACTTTGGTTATTATCAAGAAAACATGGAAAATGGATAAATATCAGCTCTGAAATTAAACTATTATGAGCTATTTTTGTT
>JAQQZY010000024.1:18319201-18333086 GCA_030068375.1 Ostorhinchus rueppellii | reverse complement strand
GTGTGTGTGTGTGTGTGTGTGTGTGTGTGTGTGTGTGTGTGTGTGCGTGTGTGTGTGTGTGTGTGTGTGTGTGTGTACTGTCATTCTGTGTGTATGGGAACATCCTGCTGTCACTGGAAGCTCACACACACACACACACACACACACACACACACCCTCATCTATTTGCTCTCTACATGGGGTCTCCTTCTCCCACTCAGACAAGAATGGGGGGTGTTTAGGGTGGTAGTCTGGATTAATAACATCACTTCTAATGGTCAGAAACTACAGAGCAGTGTTGACTCACAGCCAAGTTTTAGAGTGGACGCTGCTTATGAATAAATCCTGTAAAGGATGGAGAAATGTAATTAAAGGTCAAACTATAAAAGCCATTTGTTCTTTAATTTGCCCTCAGAAAAGGAAAAGAACTGGTCTTCTTTTGTTTTTAAAGAGAATCTTATACATTTGTCTTAATTTCACCTTCATTTCTATGACTCTATATATAACATTACTAAATTATTGAAGTTTGGTACATGGTTCAGTGACATAGACTATATGTATTTATGCTGCGCTCCAGGCAACTCATAACTCGTGTGTTTCCAACCTTCTACCAGCAAAAATGCACTGGAATGGCAGTCAAACCTGTGACTTCCCACCCATGAACTCATACTAGATCCATGTACTCCCAGGTCTGAGCTCTGATGTCACATAGCCCATGAAACTACGATGCTGGCCCCTGTGGATGCCATGTTTATACAAGTTGTTTATTACCTCTGCCAAGGAGGTTATGTTTTTGCCAGGGTTTGTTTGTTTGTTTGTTTGTTTGTTAGCAACATAACTCAAAAAGTTATGGATGGATTTTGATTACATTTTCAGGATATGTCCGCTCTGGGTCAAGGAAGAGATGATTACATTTTGGAGGCGATCCAGATCACCGTCTTGATCTAGGAATTTTTTTTTAATTTTTAAGATTCCTTATCATTGCAAGATAGGGTATGGTGGCACAGATCTGAATATGAGGTCATTCAGCACCATCTAGTGGAGGAAAGTACAAACACTACCCTAAAACCAGAAAATTAAAGACAAAAAAAGGTATTTTAAACCGAATCCCAAACTATCAAAAATGATCTTTTTCTCACCATTGACGGACTCGTTTTTTTTCTTTTTTTTTCCCAAAATTAAGTCCCATGAGTAACAATGGAAGGAGCTGGATTTTTTTCATGTCTTTATTGATGTTTGACCTTCTGTATTAAAGCCAGTACTGTGGCCATCACCGCTGTTGGCTTTTTTAAGCACAAAGTGACCGTATTTTGACCAAAAGAGCTGAGCTACGTGAACCATTTTCGAGGAGGATGGATGAGCTGATGCTGTATGATAGTAGACTGACTAAAACTGTAAATTTGAAGTATTGTAAAACTACGTCCAACAATCTTGTTAGTGGAACCTGTTAACCACAACCACAGTGGAGCTATCTGTCAGGAAAAAATGTGTCTTATTAAATAAAAGGACACAAGTGAACTGTCATACCGACCTGTCAATCAACTCCTGGCATCAAACCGTCTGTTCGACCTGAGATTTAACAAATGGAGGAACCATTTGACCATCAAATATCTTGTTACCGGTTCCAAATATAAAGAATGAGACCAAAATAACTCCTGTAAAAAAAAAATATTGTAGTATTTTCAAGAGGGGTTAGGGCTTTCTAGAGCCAAGAGGAGCCAACCCCCGCTCTGTCCTCTGTATTATTACTGATGCTTTGGCTTCCTTTAGTAGCCAGGGTACTTGGCTTTTATTCTGTACTTATGTGAAGTTTGTGTTAAAGTCCATGTTGTCCTGGGAGCCAATCATAGCTGATGTTAGCTACATTTATTTCTAGATCAACAACATCTTGCCAGCCCACATGAATGATAAAAGGTCTACAGGTTCATGTCCGTTTTCCTCCTGAGCTACAAAACTCCAGCCCTGAATACAACCCTGATGCCTTTGTAGCAGTGTATTACTGCAGGACTGTAACTCTAAACCCTGGCATTTATTTTGTGGTATTTTTGTTATTTTAATTTCATTTTAGTCGTCTTTATTTTAGTTGTCTCATCTTTTTGCTCTGTGAATGTTCTAATACTCTTTTTTGCTTACTTTGCATTCTCTGTGTGTTTGAACATCCTGTAAAAATAAACTGTGCTTTGACTCTGCTTTTCTCATAAGGTCATCCATCCAGTGGAAAGTGAGAGTCTTTGAAGAACGCTTTAGGGACAGGCTCTTGTCATTACACAGGAATTCTCCTATCGTGGGGAAAATGACTCTGAATGATGTCAAGCCTCACCTCACAAACTTTTTTCATCAGGAAGAAACTCAGCTTTTCCAGTCCCGTCCTTTGGTGGAAGGTATTATGGTTTCCTCGCACAATGAGCAAACTTCCTTGTTAATCTTGCAGCAGGGGCTTTGAGCCACTGAGTTCATGCATGCTGAGTTTGGAAGTACAGACTGTGTTACCTTGAAAGTAGAAAGTCAGTGAGATTTTCTCTCTGGAGCAAATCACTCCTGCTGCACGGCCTCCTAATCCCTCATGGAACTGCTGTGTTCAACACACACTCCAATAACCCACCGCTTCTGTTTTCTGACACACGCCTCAGCTTTATCTGTGCTTCCTGTCTTTCATTTGATTCTCATCCACCAGCTGGAGCTGGAAAGACCCCCCTCCTATTTTCTCCATCCATCTTCTATCCCAGAACCGTCGTTGCTCCCAGAGGAGATGTCATTGCAAAGAGAAATCATGTCCGTGTGTGTTCACAAAACTTCAGTGCTCTGACAGGCTCCAACCCAGAGCAACAAGAACCATTTGTGTGTGTGTATGTGAGGGAGGGAAAGGACTGAAATCAGGGTGAAACTGTTTGTTTATATGAGTGTGTTCATACAGTATGTACGACCAAATGTGATCCTCTCAGAATTCCCCCAGCATTGACTAACATGTGACAGCCGGAGGACAATAAATCTCTGGCTCCTTGTTAAGACAATGTTTTGGACTTGGACTCAGACGCACATTTGTCTGGGGAATGTGAATGCGATAGCTTGTAATTCCTCACATCTGCTTTCCTCATAAGTGTCCACATCTTTATATGGTCAAAGTATTCTGTGGCTGGTGTTATTTGGCCTGTGATCATTGAATCATGACCATATCTTCATTTTGACCTGTGGGGTGTAGCCTAGGCACAGGGGGAATGCAGAGTGTGTTGTGCACACTATATTTTCCTAACACAAGTCATTGTGATGTTTGCATGCATAGTTACAAATGAGCATTACCATCCAGGCTGCTGCTGGAGCGACACTTGATGTGCACATTGTTCCCCCCTCTGAGAGAATCATGCTACTTTGTCTGAGCAGACTGACGGGGCCAAGTCCTGCTTGGCTCGCTTGCTGAACTCTGTTGTCATGGTGACAGAGACGTTGTGGCAGTTGGAGTGCATCTCCTTCGAAAATAAGACAGAGCATTATGCATCAACTCGTGCTGCCTCTTTACTATTAATGGATATAAATATTTATGTGGTTTGGAGGATATTTTCCTGGTGGTGGAGGTGTCCTGTGGTGAACAGACATGAGCTGATGAGCTGGTCTGTGTCAGGCATTTGTGACTGAGTGCTCATATGTGGATGCATCTCTCACCAACCTTTACACCTCATATGAGAATAATAATGCTGCATTGCAATATAACATGGAGACAAGGCTTCATCTTGTTTAAATTGTTGTCACCTGACTTTCAGTGATGGTCCACATTTGCATCTTTAATCTTTTGCAGAGCTGCAATAATCCAGTTTGTTCACTGTTCGCTTTGATGCTGTTACTGTTAGAGTCAATTAAATGGTTAGTAAACCAAAAAGAAAATCTCCTGCAGCAATTCTGATGTCTGTGTAGGGGACTCTTTGGATATTTTATGAAGCAAAAATGTAAAATAATTCACTGTCAAGTTGAAAAGCAAGAGGATTCTTTAGTCTGTCATTTTACAGTGATTCATTATCGTTTTAGGCGTTTTAACATCCATCTAGCTGATCATGTGGAAATGATGCCCATGAAACAGAGATTTGTGATTTGGATTTTTCTCCAATGTTTTGTACTTTACACACTTAAGTATTAACAGATTTATGAAAGTACTCAGTGTAGACAAACACCCCCTTTTTCTCAACACTGTTCAATCATTTCAGATGTACACATTTATTAATATATTAAATCAATGGGAAAAAAAAATCAGAGTCTGCCCACGTAGGTTGTCTTTCTTGCTTTAAAGTGCTTTTATAAAGTCTGAATACTGTGTTCCTGCCTCAAACCAAACAAAACAATCTGGAGATAGAGGAGGAAAAGCAGGATGGAGGTTTATATTAAATGAAAAACTGCATTTACTTTTCCTTTTCCCTTTTGTAGCTTTTCATAAATGGCACTCACAAGCACAAGGTCACTCTGTCGTTTCAAAGTGGTGTTTGAGATCTATATTTCATTGGCTCCTCTGTTGCCTGTATTTCACGGTCTTTGCTTTGCCCCACTATTTCTCTCTCCAGCTTTGTTCTGTAACACTCACACACCCTCTTTTGTCTCTGTTCTTTCTCTTAAGATTCCTCTAGAATCTGAAACATTATTTCTTCTAAAAGTGTAGGATCGAGGCTATTCCCCGAGGGCTTTCCACAGTGGTCTCAGCTTTATAGCAGATTAAATCATAAGAGCCAGTGGAATCTACAGGGAGAGAGGGGAAATCATCCCTTTTATATTTCATTTGCATGCTTTCCTCATCTTTTCTCCGGGCCGTTTGGTGAGCATGACCCACCTCCCATGGCTGTCTCACAATCTATCCTCCCCATAATGACTAATTTAAATGGCTTTGATAATCCGTTAGTACTATGAATTAAATAGCCATTAGAAGAGGGTTCACAGGGAGCGAGGTGAATGGAAGATGTGCTGTTCTATGTTTCATTACATTGCCTTATTTAAGCTTCAAACATAGTTCTATTCGCCCCACTTCTCAGTTAGAAATATGTAGGAAATAAGTCACTGTTTTGCATTATTCACATGTTTAGGTTTTAGATCCTTATCACAGTGCAGTTGTGGATTTCAGCATTTTACCTTCTTTTCTGAAATGCATGCAATGCTGCATTATTGTTCATTTCTTTTCAATCAATCAAGTCCTTTGCCTGAAAAACTAGGTGTCTCTTTGATGCACCCTCCACCAGAGCCGATTTCTCGAAGACTGCAAGGGAAGCTCAGCTTCCCCTAACATGACAAAAATGAAATGGTCAAATATCTGCAGTTGTGTTCACATTTCATTGACTACAAAAGCATTAGAACACGTTCACCTTGAAGATGAGTTCGTTCAGAATCAGCTACTAACCACAAACTGACTGAGTCCATGTTGCTAACATTCCCATAGCACCATTTTCATTGTCAGTGCATTTGCACGTAGAACTTCTTTGTGTGGTTTGATGATGGTGGCGCTCAGCAGCTTAGGGATTTGTGCCCTCTGGTGTCTTTACTGTGACATGAACTAGAGCATTTGTCCATAGAAGCTGAGTGTCCATGCACTTTAATGGGACAGTTTTTTTCATTGCCTCCAAACTCGACGGTCATTGGATAAATGCCACAATTTTGTCCCGCCCCCAGATGCTAAGCGTCTCTGGGGTGAATGGAGATGTAGCCGGGCTTCAACTGACCTGGATGCTGAGCCCCCACATGATGTTTAGAGGATCAGTTGAAAGGCTGAATCCTGTTTTGATTGACAGGTATTTTGAAATGTACACCATAGACCCTTTTCTTGAAAAAGAGCGGAGGCAGAATTTACATATGAATAAACTGACAAATTTTATGATGTAAGCTGACAATGAGCTTCCCCTCTTTGAAAGACCAGCAGCCGCCAGCCATTGCCCTCCACATAAATCATCTTAAATTTTACCCTCAGAAATTATGTTTGGTTCTGGTTCCCACTTTTCTAATTAAATATCCTTTGACTTTTCATGTAATAAAGTGTTAGCAGTTGGAGGTGTGATTTCATAAAGTAATACTACTCAGCATTATGTCTTTTAACAGACATATCAGTATCGGGATATGAAGGCAGTTCAAACTGATTTTGGAGACTCTTTTCATCTGTGTGTGTGTGTGTGTGTGTGTGCGTGCGTGCGTGCGTGCGCGCGTACGTGTGTGTGTGTGTGTATACTTGTTTGTGTGTATACTTGTTTGTGTGTATAATTGTATTAATATAATACTATGTCCTGTTTCCTCTAATTGATTAGCTTTGTTAAGTTATTGTTGAAGCAAAGCTTCTTTGCTGCTGTACTGTGTCATACCTGCTACTAGACTGGCTGCAGCTTTGTAGCAATATTGAAATCATAGGATAATAATCTGTTAATACATAGGTAGTAGTGTCAAAATAGACTCATCAAAGTAAAAACAATGTAATAACTCCAGTCATAACCAATTAACCCATAAAGACCCAGTGTTACTATTGTGTCAGTACCAAAATAAAATGTTCTTTCTATTTACCCTTTCTCAAGTGATATATCACCATTTATCATAATGTAATACTCTCCATTTTGCATTTTTTCAGTGAAAATCAAGTATTTTGCTATATTCATTTTACTGATCATATATTTTAATCATCATGCTGAGATTCCTTTTGAGGGTTATCATACCAAAGTCAGAGAAAACTTGAGAAAAAGTGAATTTTTCAGTAAAATCTATCATTAACTGGACATAAACCTAGTGTCTTCATCCACTGTCATTGATCCAACTCCATGGGTTTTACTGGTGAATCAATGTTGTAGAAGATGACAGTGTTTCCATGGTAACTACAGAGCCTCTGAATATCCAAATGGGTCATATCTGATGACCATGAAAAGATGACAAACTGTATTTTACACCAATTATTGACATGCATTGATAGGATTAGTGGCTCTAAACGTATTAGCCATTTTAGATCAGTAGATGCTTTTGGTCACTGGTGTATATTTGAGTCTTTATGGTCTGAAGTCCTTGGAAGTAAAAGTAGTAGTTATTTTATTGCAATGCTGAAATTCATCTTCCCTCCTGTTCCATGCCTTCCCTTTTGTTTCTTGGTAATAATGTGAAAATGATATGATTAAAGCAGTGGCTTGTTACCTGGAAACATTTTTCTATGTCAAAGCTATGAGTCAAAGCACAAAATGTAAGACTACCTGTTTCTATTAAATTCTACAATAACACAAGGCTAAAACGCACGTCACATAACAAGAGCCATCAGGAGTTATAATGTACTAAGAGGACTAATCAGGCTCTGAGGGGAAAAAAGCAGAGAACATGAAGAACTCTTATTAATTATAGGACACATAACACTGATGGTCTCATGAACCTGGCATCTTTTTTTCTTTTTCTTTTTAATGTTTTCTATCTTGTTGGAGGTTATTTTTATAGATTGGTACTATGCCAGCCAACTAAAGATAGTGTAAATATTAACTGTCAGATAACAGCTTGACTTTGATTTGATTCAGGTAAAGAACTTAAAAACCTGTACTTGTTCTTTGATGCTTAATCTGAACATTAGTGTTAGCTGCAAGACTAACATTCATTTGCAAAATTAAAAATCAGGCAAAGTACCAATTAAAAATAGAAAGATGAAGTGTTGTCCCCTCTGATTTTGCCCCAACGGACCTAATTTTTTACAAAAAAAAAAAAAGTATTGTAGCCAATGGAGAGAGGTAAGTAGTTAGTTTAATCGTATTTGAATTATGCCATCATTTATACATATGATGATTTTCAGTTTAAAAGATCATTTTACAGGTCAAGAAAGCCACAGTTTATGTTAAGTACTAGGTTTTTATTGTCAGTTTCCAAGTATCAGACTGTGAGAACATATAAATATAAAGTGTACACACCAAAAATTAAAACTGGCTCTCTCCACAATCTGTTCAGAGTTCCTGAAGATGTCTCTGCAGCTTCAACATGACCAGATTTATAGTGATAATCCCCTTATTTTGATTCTTTTTCAAATTCATCTTTAAAATTGAGGCAAAATGTGTCATGGTAAATGTTCAATTGGGTGAATCATATGCAACAGGAGATGCAGTCCACTGAGCTATATAATACAAAACTAGACATTGTTTTACTATCTTAATCAGAAACATAAGGTTGAAGGTTTAAAAACTCCAAAGGGAAACTGGGTCTCTGCATTTTATTCATCCTAGTATACATACAGTGTCTAGCATTAGCATTAGCGGTTAGCACATGGCACACATGAGGAGCAGCCACTGAAGGTGCCTGGGGACCAGATCTTCATCAGCGCTATGTTCAAGGCTGCTGACAGGAGAATTCATCCATATGTACATGTTTTATTTGCAAAGGGAAACTAAAGCACCTGGAGGAAGCCTATATGGCAAGGAGAAAATAGATAAACTCAACACAGAAAAGCTCCAGTCCATGTGAGAATCGAACCTGGAACCTTCTTGCTGTGAGGTGGAAGTACTAACCAGAGATAACACTGCACCTGTTGAACCAGAGATAACACTGCACCTGTTGAACCAGAGATAACACTGCGCCTGTTGAACTGTATTGATTTATAAAATTATATTTCAACCCATAAATACCCAAACATCCACTGTCTATCAAAACCATCTACTGATCTAAACTGTTTAATACCTGCTGATCCACTAATCCAGGGGTGTCAAACTCATTTTAGTTCGGGGCCACATACAGACTAATATGATATAAAGAGGGCCGGACAGTAAAATAAAAAAGTAAATAATAGGATAAGAAGTTTTGAATGGGGAAAAAAAGTAAAATGAAAATGTTTACATCTACGAATTGTACTTGAACATAACATGAACAAATATGAACCTGAAAATTCTTGATGAAAATAACATGTATTATTATACTACGCTTTGTTTTAACATTTATACATATGAATCACAACTTGGAGATCACAGTGAATCCACAAATACATAAAACACTAAATAACAGGCAGAATATCGTTAAACTAAATTAAATTCCGCATACTTCTTTTAAGAAATTTCAGGTTATTCACTAGGCTAATCTGTAAATGTAAACATTTTACTCTTTTTTTTTTTTTTTTTTTTACACTAAAACAAAGAGAAGAATTTGCAGTTTTCAGTACATAAAGGTTATTATGATAGTATTTTACTGGTCTGATCCACTTTAAATTAAATAGACCTACAATGATTTGAACATCCTCAATTGTTCATATCTTCAGTGTAATTTTTACATTTCACAAATTCATCCCAGGGGCCAGACTGAACCCTTTGGCAGGCCTGATGTGGCCCCCGGGCCACATGTTTGACAACCTGTGCACTAATCCTATTAAAGCATGTCAACAATTGGTGTAAAATTCAGTTTGTCATCTTTTCATGGTCATCAGATATGACCCATTTGAACGTTCAGAGGCTCCGTAGTTACCATGGAAACACCGTCATCTTCTACAACACTGATTCACCAGTAAAATCCATGGAGTTGGATCAATGACAGTGGATGAAGACACTGGGTTTATGTTCAGTTAGTGATGTTTTTACTGAAAAAGTCATTTCTATTCTAATAACCTTCAACTATAATCTGAGCTTTTATGAACATCTACATAATCAGTGAATTAAATGTAGGAAAATACATGATTCTCACTGAAAAAACACAAAATACAGAAGACAATACCACAATAAATGGTGATGAATTACTTAAGGAAGGTTAAATAGAGAGAAAAAAGCATTTGAGAACTGACACTGGGTTAAATAGACGAATGTGTTGTTTACTTTTGTGTTTTGCACTATTATTCGTATATTAAGTGGAGACCCCCCACACATATATTTTTGTTGCTGTTATTGTTGTTGTTGTTGTTCACTGTGAACCAGTCGAACAGTTTAATACTTGTTTGCACATTCAAACTGTTGAAGTGTGTTTTTCTCTTCTATGTTTTTGGTATGGTATACACTGTGACCCCCTCATGTATATTCAACAGAAGCAGCTGAGACAGTGTGAATGGACTGGTCTCTGAGGGTCAGCTGTTTTGGAAAAGAAAAGAACATTTGTTTCATCTGAAAGTAAACCTCTGTGTCCGTTTATGCCTCTGGCTGCAACACAAACATCATCATGTGTAAACAGTGACAATAAATACAGGTAGTTTTGCATTTTGCAGCCCTGATTCATGGATATTACACAGAAGCACTTCATATAAACAAGCAACAGCATCGTGCATATTATTAATCGATTATTATCTTAAAACAAAAGCAAGTTTTTACATAAAGGATAATAAATACAGGCTTTATAATATATTAATCAGCATTTTTACATTGAAGAATTTTCATTAGAGTTATTACATGGTTAATATATTAGTCACTATGACATGATTTTACTACATTATTACCTATGTATTAGCAAACTAGGTTATTAATACAATGTAATATATGTGTAACTGTAAACTGAACATTTGAACACATCATCTTGGGTATTCATACTGCTATCTTTTTTTTTTTTTACTATTTTCTCCTAAATGTTACTAACAAAGCAATAACCTGAGTGATTTATAGTGAAAATAGTCATTATTTGGAGCTCATTCTTTTTTTTTCTGAAGTCCTTTTCCAGCTTCGTGTGTTTCTGAATTTGTTTGTACACATCAACAACCACATCCACCCGCTTTCCGAAACCACTATTCAGCATAATATGTAGGAGGAGATCTATTACTAGCTAATTACAGGGCTCTGGACTAACTGCCCCGCTGCCTGATCTGCAGTTTAAGCCTCTAATAATATAAGTGGCAGGCAAATAGCATTAATAAGAACACACTACAGCCATTAAACCTCTCCGTACTCCTGAGCTGGACTCCTGGGTGGTATCTTTTGACCAGCGCTGGCGTAAAATAAAACATGCAGTAATTCATTCCAGTTTTCCCATAGCATGCAGTTTGCCACATCCCCGCCAGGAGAAGAGAAAATGGTTTCATTATTAAAGAAGGCCCTCTGGCACGATCCGTCTGTATCGTTAGCAGTAATTAACAATGCACTTTCCTTCAGGACAAACAGTTTAATAAGAAAATGGAAGGCAGTTGAGTTGGAAGCACTCGACAGAAGGTGAACGGTCGAGGTAGATTTACAACAGGTCTTCCCAAAGCTCAACATGAGGGAAACTGATGGAGGGCAATAGTGTTTTTATATGAGCTGTATTCCCTCCATTCACATTCCACTGTTAAAGTTTCATGTATCTGTCAGTTTGTGAGCGTTAACGCGGAGCTGGAGCAAATTGAACATTCATCCTGAGGGAATATAAATATCACATCAAAGAATCGGATGCTTTTTATTAAGAATATGTACCCTGCCAACTGACAGAGGCATCAATTCTCTCCTGATAGACTGGGTTCAGAGATTTATGATTTAAGAATGAGGTTTTAGACGAGACTCAGCAGTCAGGTGTTTCCCCCTGAAATTTCCTGCTGGGTTTTGACATGAAGAGGAAAATTAGAGAAGACCTGTGCTGCTTTGCTTTTCCTGTTTGCTTTCCTCTTGCTGCTTTTCTCGTTTCATTAAGTCTAACCTCCCGGCTGCAGTGTGACATATTTGCTATTTATTCTTTGATGCAGAAATGGATGGATCCTGCAGTAGGACTTAGTTATATCAATATTTTACAGCTGATATTCCAGCTCACTTGCTTGTCTTGAATCGTGTTAATTCAAGGTTAAAATGTTCATATCAAACTCAAAACTTCACCTTTTCTCATCCTTCTCTGGATATAATTACACCGCAAGGCCTCAGATTCTTATGAGAGACCATTTCGATCAATCACCTGGATTATCTTTGAATACCTTTCACATCTTCAAATAATGAGACTGGGATCCATCGGTAAATTAATGTGTCATGTCACATATCACATGGGGATCAACTTTGCCCCGGTGGACCAATAATCAACCATTTCTTGTCCATCACTCTGTTTTCTTTGACAGACAAGAGGATGACATGACCTTATCAGCAGAAGCAGGTGACCAAGCTATAATTACACTCTTCATTTTATTTTTAGTACCTGTAAATGATCGTTTATTACAGACAGTTCTTTGTGATTTGTTACTTATTGGTCATCTGGTATGTTGTGCATTAAACAGCTCTGTGGTTAAAACCCTAGGATCATGAAGAAGCCAAGCACCCTGAGACTAAAACGGTCCAATTAAATCTGAAATGAGCAGTTAATGAACTGATTAGTTGATGGGCACCAAAGGAATTGGCTAATTATTTTGATATTTAACTAAAAAGTCAAACATATGCTGTCTCTAGCTTGTCCTTTGCAGTTTTTCTTGGTCCTGACAATCATTAAAATCATATAACCAGCAAGCAGTAGAAAGACCTCATCCGGGGCTTGGCATACTTTGATTTACTTTTTGTATTTTGATATTTTAGAAACTCAAATGATCAGAGAAAAAATGAAGAAATCTATTGGCAGACTGACTGAAAAAGACTGACAAAGGGTGAAAACAGATCTAGACCACAGCCCGACTCTATTTTACAGTCAATCTTTCATATTTTTCATTTTGCACCTAGTTTAACAAGCATCATAAGCGGTTGTGTGGTGAAGATGAAATAAATCCACATATGAAATGAAATGTCATGGTTTCTCTTTAAACATGACATCACCTTTTCTCCATGTGCATTTGCTTATTTATCCATGGAAACTAGATCAAATACACTCCAGCAGTGCTAGTTTTGTTTTGGACACTGGTTTTTAGGTATGTGATATCTCATTATGTTTGTGAATCCCAACATGGCTGAAGCTCCTGTGCATGCTGACACAAGTTCTTGAGAAGATTTGCACTTCATGATCTAAAAATGAAATTATGCATGCAACGTCTGGCATTTTAAAGATGTTTAAGCCATTCTCCCAGTGAGCTCTTTACATCCATACCTGATGACATCTGGAGTGTGAGGATGAAAAATCCTTTGTTTGCATGCTCAGATTCAATGTATTGGACAGGTGGTTCTATGGAACATGCCTGCTCTTCTTATTGGCCACACTGTGCACACATGAAAGTCCCTGTTGGTTTCCCTCAGGCCTGGTGAATCTCACATAGAGAAGACAGTAATGAGAAAAGGGATAACTGTGTTCCATCAACAGCTGAGCCCTGAAGCTCCTGTCAGCATTAAATGCACATATATAGCCGCTGGCCATGCAGTTGCTAAGGAAGTGTTGGTATCCAAGCAGGAGTTGGCAGAGAAACATCCCTAAAGTTGATTCAAGAGATTGGATGCCGCTGGAGTTGATTTCAAGCTGTATCCATATTTCATTTATGTATTCTAACCCTCTGAAGAAAAGGAGGAAAATTACCTGGGATTCAGCAGAGAGAGCAGCGTAGAGCCGAGCCGGCCCAAAATCAGCTCTGGTAATATAATTACAGGCACGTGGACAATAAAAAAATATGGCAGTGGTGGGACAGGGCAGTAGCAAGTGGAGTTAAGGTTCTGAAAGTCCCCGATCAAACTGTACACCAACAGGTTTTCACATTATTGTATAGCAGGGTCTCTAACCAACTGGAGTGAGAAAATACAGTGACCACCCTGACAGTGTCGGTTCCACACCCACTAACACTCACAACAGTTCCCCTTTCCACCATCATTTCCAGGAATTTCTATTTCCAGGAATTTATTTACCTTAGTAAAAGAATTCCTGGTAATCTGTGGGTTCCACTGAATTGTCTTTTGAGCCTCTGCATATGTTTGACGAGATCCAGGCTCTTTTAAGTGCATTTGCCAAATATACTCTTTTGGATGGACAGACAGATTATTACAATGCATTTGTTTTATTCATTTATTTGAATGGGACAGTGAGCATTAATGAATATCCATGTTTTCCTTCATTCATTCATTCATCTTCTATACCCGCTTTATCCTCACTAGGGTCACGGGGGTCACATGGAGCCTATCCC
>JAQQZY010000024.1:18292977-18317482 GCA_030068375.1 Ostorhinchus rueppellii | reverse complement strand
AAAGAAAGAAAGAAAGAAAGAAAGAAAGAAAGAAAGAAAGAAAGAAAGAAAGAAAGAAAGAAAGAAAGAAAGAACACCATGCAACTTATCCAGGATTCCTTTAAATGTTTATTATGTAGGATTTATTTGTGTCTTCATGAAGTTCATGATGGAAAACATATTGTGTTGTTGCAGAAGACCAGAAGAGCAATGAAAAACACAGCAGCAAGTATTTTCATTAAAAAACACACATCCAAAGCCCTCCCACACAAAAATCTCTGTAGAGTGTCAATAACTGATCTCCCACCAAAGCATGACATCCACAAAACATTCATGAGCACACGCAAATCTGACATACTGAACCTTTAAAGTTGTACATGAGTGAATGCCAGCCCTGTTTATTCCATTCATACACATAGGGACACCATAAACAGCATATAGAGTAGTGGAACAAATGGAAATGGTTTAAGAGGATGAAACACCTGTGTTTGTGACATTGAATAAAAAACTGAAAATGTATTTTGCTTGTTGAAAAAAATATAAGTGCAAAGGTTTGACTGATTAATACACAGATGTCATGTGGTTATAGTTGGATACTTAAAAAAAATACCTCTAATAATGATAGATGTTCAGCCCTTAATTCACATCATTTCCTTTTCCTGTATGTTCAGAAATCAGATATATTGGGTAGTTTTATGTTTGTGCTGGAGGTTTGCTTCAAGAATTAGTGTGGGAATTTGATTTTATAGATTTTTTTTTTTTTTTTACAGTGAAACAACAAAACACAGGCTAATGTGGCTACAGCTCTGGGTTGGTTGTTGCAAAAGGTTTTTATAGTCATCTGTAATTAATTTGATTTCAGTTGGTAATGTGTTCCATAGTTCACAACCGTGTCCAAGTTCAGATCTGTGCTGTTGTTTTTCACCAAGCTTAGTTACTCTGTTATTGTCTTGTCTTTATCTGGAAATTGCTGATACATCTGAGATAACATGGGAAGTGAGAATGAAGCCCTCAGAGGTAATCAGATTGTATCCCATGTAGTGAGATCTATCTCCATACTTCCTGTGCTAACAGTGGAGATCGGTCTGGCACCACCATCCTTATCATTACTCATCTGAAACAGGGGTGGAGGTTCTCTGGGTTCTCTCTGGCTTCCTTCGCCCAAAGACATGCAATTAGTGAATGATTGGGAGTGTCGGTCTTGCAATGAACTGGCGACACATCTAGGGTTTACCCATCTTCGCATTAGTACCTGTGTTAGAATCCAGCATCCTCAGCAACCCTCTGGAGGATTACATGGTTTAGAAAATGAATGACTGAACGAACAAATGAACGAATGAATGAATGAGTTCTCTGAGTCTGGCTGGTTCTTCAAATGAATCGCATGCATTTCAGCTAAAGTTGACACAAGACTCAGCATAAGTGGTTTTTCAACACAAGACACTTTTACACAGAAAACCTGGAAGAAAAGTCAGATGGTGATCCTACCTTCTTTCCACCACTGACCAATTTCCACAGCCAGAAGAGGTGACACGGGCTGGACTTTTACACAGTGGACCTGCTTTCCGGAATCAAAGGGGCGGTGACACAGTGCTGCGTATAGTGTGATATATGACTTGCATATTGGAAATACCACCTTCATAGCGGTGTTGCTAACCTCTCCAGAGTCCACCCCTTTTTCACCATTCCACAAATGTTAGCATGAATAAAGTCCTCTGCCTGAAGGGACAACAGCTCACGGATCTTTCCCCAGTTCAGCATGTTTCTGGTCACGCTGATATGTTTGTTTCCTGTACACGGCCCGGGCTTATTTTTCAAGGGCTCATATTTAGCTAAACTCACTTTTATTAGTCTTTGATATATTTATTTGTGTATTTGGACCCTGGTAGCTCATAAAGGTTAAATCTGAACCCTCCGGGTGCTGCAAAGCTATCTTTATATCGGCACCTTCTTAAAATCATCACCCAAGTCATTTTTTCAGATATTTCAAGAAACACAAAAAACTGAACCATTTGTTGAATATATGATATTTACAAACAATTTTAATCAAAGCAGTTATACCAACAGATGCCTATTGACATACAAACAACAAGGTCAGTCAAACATGGAAGATGAGAGAATTAAATGACTTTTCGAACATGCCAAAATGATTTAGGCAATTGCTTTAAGAGGATGATGATATTCATTTTGGCAAAATTGAGTTGATTTCTACAACCTGTTTTAATTCTTTCTCAATTTTTTACGTCTATAAGTAATAAACATCATGGCATTTGCACATATAAGGTCAAGACTTCCAACAAAAATTTCTCTGAGTACGACATACTTGTTTATCAGCAGCAGCGGTTGTAGTAAAAACTGAAAATATGTCCAACCTTGGAGCCGATTGCCTAAAATGTTCAGTTGTTGATTGAATGGGACAGAGCAGCACAGTTAACAACCTAAAGGGGGTGGGGCTTGAAGTGGCTCATTTGCATTTAAAGGGCCAGTGCTCAAAACAACCTTTCTGGTGTCATTACCCAAACAGTGTTGAAGATGGACCTGTGGAGTTGAATGAAGAATTCAGACCCAAGTAGACCACAGGGGAATTTTTTTTAAAAATGCATAATTCCATTTTAAAAAAAGCAAAACATCATTCCTTTAAATCCCCCTGGTGTGAAGGTCAAACACGTAATACGTCATCAGAATGTCACACCTTGGTTCTGGAACGAGAGGTGTTCCTTTTACATAGTGTTCCGGAATCATGATTCCACCTTTATCACGGCTCTGTTACTACCTCCAGAGGCGTTAAAAAGCCATGATTAAGGTGCGACCAAATGATCCCACCATTTTGATAGACATTGTTCCAAAAGAAAGGCGAAATATTTCCATAATATAGCAGGTAGGCTATAATGTTGGGAAAGAAGTTGTTTTAGGTGAATGCATGATCATGGGGAAGCACGTCACAGTATTAAAATAACTAAATCCAAAGAAAAAAATACATCTTTGTCAAAACTTGACATTTTCAGAATGCAGTGGCAGCTTGGAAGTTGTTGTTTCATATGGCAAATTACTAAAGTTACAAAAATAGTAACACGCTGAAAGCAGATGGAAGGAGGACGCCAGTTCTGCCACAGCGTGACTGAAAAACCCAGAGAATATAATATGTACAATGCATATAATGATCCTGAGAAAGCAACAGTGCAAAAATGCTGATACAATTTCAAGTTAATTCAAAATGTTCGCCATCATCAGTTGGGGTTTGACCAGCATACAATATTTTACAGCACACAACCGCAGCACTTCAATCCACAAATCATAAATCACTTTCAGAATCTTTTATATGCCACTGTTTTACCTTCCAAGTCTCCCAGAGCAGAAAATGTGTCTGGGCTGGAGTAACCACAGAGCTTCATTCTTGTGTCGTAGCTGCAACCACAGTCCTCTGATGGAAGAAGTGGCTCCGTTATAGACCTGTTTGAATTAAACGAGACAGCACATAAAGCACACGTACAGCAGCCCAACGAATACAGGAATGTTCTCCCCGAGATAAATGAAATCCCCAAATGAAATTTAGAAGGAGAGAAATTCTGTGCGACAGACAAATCTGATTTCTGGTGGAGGAGGGGATGCAGCGATGGCTCCCCTGGCCTACTTTCCTCCATTCACCAGCCACTTTGTCCTCCTGGGAACACTGGAGGTACAGTATGGAGGGAGTTCAGCCACGCTTGGCCTGTCACCACAACACGGCAAAGAAATAGCTGCACTTTAGAGTGGGGAGGTGGAGGTGGAGGTGGAGGGGGGAGGGGGGAGGGGAACAGTCAGCACACTTTACTGTACTGTATATAGAAATAGAGCAAGGGCAAAAATGGTCCAGTCATTCCTTGATTCCTTCTTTACACTCTCCATTTCCTCTCGCCTTACTGCTTCTGCGGCTGTGTGTGTTTTTCACAGTCTGGTTAAGCTCAAACCCAGCAGATGTTTCTGTTGTGTGAATTCCTGAACCAATACGTATATAAAATATCCGAGTAGATTGACATACATCTCCCCTCTCTGCTCGCTCTCTTACTTCCCCTCCCACTCTCATATCCCGAGGCTTCAGCTGTCAGTGGCTGAGCTACAGCAGGTAGACATCCGCGATTATTAAGGTGGAAGGAGACCTCACACTAGATTGCCTACAGGTGTTTTTGAATGTGGAGGAATGCGCACATAGACAGCGAAAAAATAAAAATTTAACAGCGTTGAGCCGCATCCATAAAAGCATTACATGTACTTGTAATTTCAGATGAAGCGTGTCGATACTCTGATTTTCTTCTTTGTGTCTCATCTTGCTGATTTGTCCAATTACTCTTCGAAATATCGTTTGTAGCAAGTGGCAGCCAGATAACACACACCATGGGAGCTGTTAAGTTGAAGGTATTCTCAAATAAAGATGATTCATTACCTCCCAGCTCAAGAGTCAAACTGTCATTTTTATTGTCACCTTTTCCTCTTCTCCTTGGCTGGGTGACAGATGGGCTCACTAAGCCAGATGGCAACGCATGAATTCACAGATGATTTCACGTCAAAGCCCAGTTTCTAATGGCGCTGAAGGAAAACTTCTTTGGCTTCTTCACTGCTTTCTCTCACAAGCAGTGTTTCAACACAAATATCATGGTTACAAGGAGCTAATTCTCAGATAAAGTAAAAGCTTCACCTCAAGACAAATACACGTCAATGTCAAATTGTGGGAAAATGAATTATGACTCAGACAATAAAATGGAAAATCAAGTCTGCGAGTCTGCTTAGCAAACAGCCTAACCGAATGTGTGTGTGGTTCCCCTACAGGGCATCCTGGAGATGAGTCTTGTCACAGTTGGATCCAGGTCTTGGACTCATGAAGGAGGCAAGAAACCGTGACGCATGGCACAGTTTCCCTTGGGCGCTGGCTGATGCCCCCTGACAGATTGAGGCTGCAAGGGTGTGTTCAGGGTCTACATGTGCATCTGTGTTTATACATGTCTTAGTGAGTCACATGGATGCTACATTTATCAGAATAATGACATGTAGACAGCACACTCAGGGAGAAGACCACTGTAATTTTGTTTGCTTGTTTAAGCAAATAAAAAAAACTCTCATCAGTATTTTGTTACTGATCCTCCTCTTGTGATTTCTGCTCTACTTATTTCTTCAAAGTTGCCAAATTGCTTTTTAATTGCATTTTTGCAAATGTGAGCCTCATCTGAGAAGTATGTGATCAATCACCAAGTTTGTGATCCTACAACAAATTCATAATTAAAGAAGTAGTTTAGGAAAAACATGGTTTTAAATAACATCTTACAATTCTTTACAAGTAGAACTAGAAACTCAAAAACAAAGCATTGTTTTCAACTCCAAACTGCAGGAAGCATACATAATGTTTTATTAAATTATAACGTGAATTTTACATGACTTTTTGACTGGGTCACACAGACAAAATATAACAGAGGCAGCAGCATTAGCCATTACATTAACAAATGAACAGTTTATTTTCATGACTAACTCATGAGAGAAACACTGTCGAGTTTCTTTGAAGGCGTTTTATGTAATATTGATATCTTAAACTCTCAATATCAGGGAAGTCACACACCAAAACACATTTAGGACTTCCAAAACCACCAACAAACCAATGCTATGTATCCACAGACTGCATAACTCACTGAATAAAGTATAAAGCTCATTCCTCACACATCTGTATTATGTATGGATCAAGTTTCCTACTTCAGATAAAAACTCATACAGATTTAATTTGTCATTTAGCAAAAACACTACTGTTCATAATCATTCTAGGCTGCAAAGGCTGATAGTTTACATTATATTTATTTCAGACAGAAAACAGACACAGTTAAACTACAAATTGCCTGTTTTCTGTGTAGTTTGTGTTGTCAGTAGCTGCACTAAAAATCTGTGTGAAATCGTTCAAATAAGGTCAGAACTGTCACAGTTTAGTCTGATCCACTGATCAACAAACATCAAACTTAGTACAGATAATAACATCACATAATAACTCTACACCTTCATACAATTCATATGCAAACTCACCCATGTAGAAGAAACACTGTGATTCTATCATAAAAATCCATTCTTTTCATGTACATCTGCGTCTAATGGTGAAAACAACATCAGTGCTTTTAACTTTTGACACTTTATGTGAATCTAAAAGATGTTTCTTATTAGTTCTCATTCCATATCTTCACTTTCTGATGCTTTGGTCAAAGACCCTATGGTGTTAGTCCTCACCATACAATTTAAAAAAAAAAAAAAAGTGGAGCAGAATTTACTAGAAAAACTTCGGTAAGTTTTTCCACGCGGAAGGAATAATTGGAAATACAACATTTTTTCTGGAACTGAAATTCAAGTGCATTTTACTTGCATTTATTAGTATTTTCACAAAATCTTGCTCCATTGTCATTAATGATTAATGATTTGTACTTAGACTAAGCATGTAGCATCGAACAGCAGATCCTACCTTAAAACACATGAGTTTTCAACGATTATTTTCCCTCTAGGCTTCTGTAGTTCTCAGCTTCTGTAAGAAAGCAAAAAACTATTATATTAAATAAAATAACATAAAATAAAAGTAATAGAAAATCTACAGGGATGTGTTAATGTTACTTAAAATATGTTTCTTAAATAGCACCTAAAAAGAAGTGAGAACAACCATCAAAAAGTTGTGTTTATTTTAATGTAGGATTTGCTGTTAGATGCTACATGCTTAGTCTAAGTGTAAACCATCAATTAAAATGGAGTAAAATTGAGTGAAAATACTCAATATTTATATGTAAATAAATGTACTTGGATTTCTGTCGCAGAAAAAACGTTGTAAGTAAATTCTACTCCACATTTCTTTCAGTGTAGGACAGTGTTTCCCAACCTTTTTTGAGCCACAGCACATAGCCCCAGACCCCCTGAATTGAGGTCTGATGTATAATAGTATGGTATAAGGTATATCCCTCCCACCCCAACCCGATACCTGGGGTTTGTGGGTAACACTGCTAATCTGTGCATCACTACTGAGGGGGTCTTTATCAACAGAACGCACTATATCAGGGCCAGTTCACTTTTATTTTTATTTTGCAAACAGAAGCAGGAGACTGTTGTTATAGAGTCCATCATTGGTGTGCGCAGTCGTATGGATCTATCCTACTCTGCTGGCTTACAGAACCAATCAGGTGAAACTGGGTAATCTTCCATGGCACACCTAATGACTTCTCACGGCACACTAATGTGCCACGACACACTGGTTGGGAAACACTGGAGTATAGGAGTATAGGAGACCAGCAGAATAACTCACTACTGCATCTAGTGGTCACATAAATCCACTTTTAATATTTAATAAGTACTACATATAGCCCCTTTAAGGTGTTTGCTTATAATATTCTTGACTCAAACAACTAACAGTGACATCCTGGAGTCCTGTTGTCAATCCAAAGGTTACAACTTCTCCAAAAAACAGTTAAAACAACATAACAACTCTTAGCCACTTTTACATTTCTGAATATGAATCACACAAATAGAAATGTCAACAATGTCTTTTTCCTGTAATGTACACCCACAAGCCCGCATAAAGCCTGTTTCATCATGAGGAAGAAATTGTTTTCTCTGTGTGTAACAACCACAGAGAATGAAATTACGTCCCACATATTACATATTTACATTTATTACATATTTACATATTAAAAATACATTTAAAGGTCAAACAATCTACCATGATATTACCACAAAATGTGATATTAAATTACTCCCATGTTGTCACTGGGGAAATTCCTTGAGTCTACAACCCTAGTGTGTGTGTGTGTGTGTGTGTGTGTGTGTGTGTTAGCCTATGAAGCATGGCCATAACCTTTTTAATGAGATAGCACGTGGTAGGATGCTATGTGTGTGAAATTGAGGTGCAGTCTGTGTAAATTGAATTAGGGGTTTGTGTGTGATAAGAATGCGCATGTGAAGAACAGCCTGTAAGTTTGCAGAGTCCGCCTATCAGTGCATGCGCGTGTGTTATGTGATTAACACAGACACACGAGCACATTTCCCTGCCAGCAGCTTTTGGATGAAGGAGGAACAAGTAGAATATAAACCAAATCCTGCCAGAAAAAAAGGGTTTCTGAATGATTCTTGTACGTTCAGTGAACACAGCATGCTGTCAAAATTCCCTATGGTTTAACACATGGTTCGGTTGGAAGCCTTTCCCTGAAATAAGTCTTTTGTTCTACTTTTTTCTTAGCAGCAGCAGAATCTTCCATCACCTCATCTGAATCACCTCAAATGTCATTAATTAAAGTTTGGAGAGTACATGGCATCTTTCTCTCCATTATTGTAATCTTTCCCTTCTTGTATTCAAGGTCTTTGAGTCACTCTAAAATGTTTGCTTGATTTCCCACTAATTGAACGAGACCCAGTGTTGAAGTACTTAAGATCAGTTTTGGTTTGGTGACTGGTTTTGGAGACCGCTTTTTGAAGGTCTCGGTTTTGCCTTCAAACAGACCCTTTTCCTTCTTAGTTTCAGTTTCAGACAAAGAGACTTTTATTTTGAGGCTAACGAAGTGTTAACCCTTTGTCAGACAAGTGACTATTTTTTGGTGATTTCTGCACAAATTACGAGACAGTGACAGAAACAGTCCCAGTGAGGACAGTGAGGCAACAATCTGAGGTCCAGTGTGGTCTCCAGGGTCTGTAAGGTCCACCTGTGCATGAACAGTGAGCGGACCTGCTTTGTTAGGTGCCATGAAGTAATGGTACTAATGTAAGGAATGATGTACAAAGGGTGAATGTGGATGTGGACAGGGGTCTGGAGCAGCACGCATGTTGTTTTTGTGTGTTATTATGGTTATTGTTTTTGGTTCAGTTTGTTTTGTTAACACTCTAGCAGCAAAAATATTGGTTGAATTCCTACCAAACTTGGTTTGGAGATTGCCAGTGACCCAGATCTCATTACATTTTGGGAAAAATAGGTCAAAGTTTAAATTTTAAAGTATTTTTTTCCCCCATTTACTTATAATGGGTGAATTTTACAATGCCAAACACCAATTTTGTTTCAATTTACTTCAAACTTGGCACATATATAGAGGCAAATGATATGCTGATTTGCTGACATGATGACATCAGCTGGGTCGATACCAAAACAAGCTACAATACATGCAAGGGGCGGGGTTTGTTGTGGCTGGCACCACTTGTTTATATTAAGTTCTTGGGATTTTTTTTTTTTTTTTTTTTTTTTTGCCGGTTACGTGTAAGAAACCAAATATGGTAACTTCACTGGCCTTGATTTTCTACATAACAATAAAAAAAGTATCACCAAATTAATACATTCTTGTTACATCCTCCACTAACACACTAAGGAGGAACTTTTGAACTTCAGATTATTTTAAAGAGTAACTTATAAAGGGTTAATTTTGAGTTTACAGATAAAATAGGCCTATTTAACCATGTGTTATTTGCCCAGTACTTGTATGTTTTGAGTGTGATCTCTCTCTTACTCAAATATTTAAACTTTCCCATGCCTTGTGTTGGATACCAAAAAGAAAAATACACATGTAACTCCTTTTCAATGGAAATTTAATCACTGTAAAGATTGCTATTAAAATGAACTAGTTTGGCTGCATGATACCATTTCAATTATATTCTTGTTATTGTTTGGCAAAAAATGTTGCCATGATGCTCTTGCTGTGTTTCTAGTGTTTGGTTTTGCCTTGAGTTCGGTCATGACTGGCCATACAAAGTGGATTTTCAAGCAGCGTATATGTTGTTGTACTACATCCAAAGATGAAAGATGACTATATTTGTTGATCAGCTGTTGATTAGCTAAAAAAACAAATGATCAGACCGTCACCTCTGTGAATTGTGTCAAAGCCTGAAGAGACGACAACACCACTGATCCATGTGAGCACACCAAGGAAGGGGGGAGGAGGTTGTTTAGTGAGTGATTCACCTCAGCCCTCCTTTACTCTACGAGCCCTCTGAAAATACCCAAGGAGCCAAAAAGAAAATACCTCACAGCTGTTCCTCCTGCAGCCAAGCCATTCCTGTGATACTTTTCTTACACAAGCAGAGGCCCACGTCTGAACCGAGCAGTCGGCGAGGCTTTGAATCCAGCCTTTCCATAAAACAACCTCTAAACTTAGCTTTAATCTGTCGCTTGTCGTTCTTTCTCTCTTTCAGGAACGCACTTAAAACCCAAGAAACCTCCTTAAAGGCCGGTAAGAGGAGAAAACAAAAGGAGACCAGGGGTTGGAAGTATCACGTATGCCACAGGGAATGTCAGTGTCATGACCTCAGAGGAGAAGGCAAAAGGATCAGGCTCTGGAGCGCTTATCTTGCTCTCCATCTGTAGTAGATTTGGTGACACGAGGAGCACAGAGGGATACAAAACACTTCAAGCCCCCTCTCACCCCCTCCAACCCGAAACAAAAACACTCCTCTTGTTTTCTGGTTGGTGAGAGCGGCACACAGCATGAATAATTAACAAAGGACAAACAATATTGATATCCTATCTTTCTGCAGATCTGAAAGTTGTCATTTATCTGTGGTTGGAATCAAAAAGTCTAGTGTACAACTTCAACGAATTTCAATACTCTCTAATCCTTCAAATTTTATTTTATTTTATTTTTTTGAGTGGAGGAACTACAGAGATCCCCTTGTATCATCTCAGCAAAGTTTTACTCAATTTTACTCTCTTTTATTGTTTTTTTATTTTTCCTATTTTATTGTTTTTGTGTTGGTATATCCTATTTTCTTTCCCTTGTTTTTTTTTTTTTTTTTTTTTACTCTCACTTTTATTTGAGATTTGAATGTGTTTTATTTCATTCTGTTACAGCTGCTTCTCTCTTATTGTCACCTTATCAGTCATCTGTAAAGTTGTCTGGGTGGTACTAATCTGTAAGAAAGGGTGTATATATCCAAGTAAAGCCTGTTTGACTGAGTGATTGATTGATCATTTTAACTGCCACCGTTTACCTTCATGAATGAATCGGAACTTTCTTTTCTTTCATCCTTCCAATGTTCATCCTTCCTTAAATGTGTTCATAGTTGTATGTGTACAGTATATATAGTTTTATGCTTTTATTGTTGCCTTTTGCTGTATTTCATCCCTTTTTTCTGCTATCGTCTGTATAATTCAACTGCTGTGACTAACAGAATTTCCCCAACTTGGAATCAAAAAAGTTAAATCTTATCTTATCTTATCTTATCTTATCTTATCTTATCTTATCTTATCTTATCTTATCTTATCTTATCTTATCTTATCTCATCTCATGCCTCACCTCATCTGAATGATTTGTGATTTTATCTGTAACTTTGTTGACAACAACATGATTTATTAAAAACAAATACCTGCCAAAGGGTCCAATCAGGTCCACAGGAGGAATTTGTAAAGTGCAAGAATTACACAGTAGTGTCGCTGAGTGTTGACAAGTTGTATTGATCATAAATATACTTTTCAGCTCCAAATACCTGTTAATACTGATCTGTAATATGTGAAGCACATGTGAAAATGCTAAGCTGAGGCATAATATAATTAAAATTGCACTTAGTTTTTTTTGGCAGAGATTTCAGGTAGTTCATGTTTTTTATATTTTTGTGAAACATTTGTAAATATAAACATTTCCATAATGTAATTTCTCTTTTTTTGGACTAAAGCAAACATAAATTTGGAGCTGTCATTATTTATGGGTTCAAACTGGGCTGTATATGGTTCCTGATCTGCAACAAATATGACACCCCTAGATGCAAAGGCAAAAGCTAAACAGTCTAAAAAAAAATCAAGTTTATGGATGTTTCTGGTGTTAGCTTCAGTTTAGAGGAGCTGTTCCATGTGTATTTAGGAGAGTCCTATGTAAAACTGTAGTAAACTAAAGGAGGTTTGAGTTAGTGCTGCTGTGTGCGCAGGTTACTCTGTGTTGCAGATGAAGGGTAGAACTAATGCCATGTGTTTATTAGACTTCTACAATACAGGAATGGGAAAAGGGAAGGTGAACGAGGCGTGCTCGTCGCAGAGTCTCCGCCCTCCGGAGCGCAGCGGCAGGCGGCTGGATGAGGCGCACAGCCCTCAGTGAGTTCACTAAACTGTTTGCATACCAGTCTCCCCTTTACACCGCATGCTTGTCCAAATTGGGATCGCAGATCTCGGAGGAGCGCTGGAATTTATCAGTGGGACACTGTTGGGTACATTTCACCTCCGTGGACAGAAGGACAGACAGACATTAGTAGTTTAATCTGAATCCTCTGATCCGACAGTGTTTAGGTTTGACAAAGGGAAACAGCTTGGCACAGGGGTTCGGCAACTGAGCTGCGCTGCGAGGTAAGAAATCGGCAGCTGTTCTCCTACTAAGTGTCTCAACTTAGTTATTTGTGTTAAGATTAAATAACATGTTGAGTGATCCGGGCTTGTTTTTGTTTTTTTTCTTTATTTACAGCAGCGCGTCTTCAGGGCGATGTTTGTGCGTAATGTTTGGTTGTGCGCTTACTTTGTTGTTGCAAGTTGTCCTCAAACAAGATGCAGAAACAAAATAGCACCGATGGAGAATATAAATAGAGCAGAAAAGGACAGAAGTCCCCAAATTGGTCAACTCTTGTGTTAACCACTGGTCATGATGGTGTTTTTTTCTATTTAGGCTCACGCGCTTATAATAAATGTCTAAAAATGGCATCATGAGTGAAATGTGTTATAGGGTGTGTTTTTGTAATAGTATGAGAAATCTGACAGCAGGGAGAATCTGGAGCGATGTGTGTCAGTCCAGAAGCTGGCGACCTTCCCACGGGAGTCCAGTCATAGCCGTGGAGTGTGTCTGTGGGGATGTGTGGGGTCACCAGATGGATGTCTCTGACGGCGTTACCTTTGCTGTAGGGCAGGAGTTCACTGTCAGTTTGCATTAATCAGACTGGTGCATCACCCGAAACCACTTCATGTCTGTGAACCAAACATGACACATTCACTGGCTCTAGAAAAAAAAAAAAAAAAAAAAAGCAGTACTTTTAAAGCCACACTGTAAAGGCTTTAAAACAAAGATCTGTACATTTGGGTTAATTTAACAGTGTTTCCTTCAACACTTTGCAGCTGAAGTTGATAAGAAAGTACTGATCCAAAGTGGAAAAGTTTTTGCTCACATAGACAAAACTTAAACATAATATAGTCATAGTAAAAGCTGGAAATCAGGGTATAATCGGGTTTTGCTGGAGGATATTGGCTCCAAGGGACCCATTAACACAAGTGTCCAGGTGAGTGTGCAGTTTTGGACTGGTTTGCCTCAAGTTAAAGTCACAATCATTCAGTGCAGCTCTCAGTCTCCCCGAGGCCAGTGGAGAAAAGAATCATATCACACCCAGCAGCTTGGACACACTGACAAATCAGCTTCTGTCGTGATTAATGAGCTGAGCCGCTATACTGCTGCATCATGCAAAGATTCCTCTTTTTCTCTGGCTGTCTGTCTGGTTTTTACTGTCTTTGTTCCATCTTTTTTTCTTTTTTTGTTCAAATCAAATGATTGGTAGTTAACGATTTGTATAGAGAATGGCACAGAAACTGGAAACAGAGGCATGTTTGTTCATCATGCTGTAGATGAACATTTGCCCTGTTAAAAAAAAAAAAAAAAAAGAAAGAAATAGTAGTATTGATGCTTCTGGACCAGCTGCCAATATGAACAATGACTAAACTCTGCCTGAAGCTTTTCTTTGCTCAGTCTGATTCACATGAGCGTTGCTGGGAAATAGTTTTGTTTCTGAAACACAGAGGTGATGTCTGCAGGATATGTACAAATGCAAACAACCGGGTTCGTAAACCTACAGTGTAATTAATACAGGGAATAAATCTTAGCAGCACCAACAATGCGTCTGAGCTTCCTCGGTGGACTGCGGAGGATAGCAATTAGAACAGAGCATGTTTGAGTGAATTCAAGTCTCCATCGAGCAAAGCTGGTATTTATTCCGCCTACAGACATGAAACACCTGGTGTGAGACTTGCTACTGGTGCTCAGTGCACTTATTTTAATAGTACCTCTGATGCTGTGCTTGCTCTTAATCACACATTCACAGTGCCAGTGATGAAATGATGAACAGCAAATACAAAAAATGAGTAAGTCAGAACTGAGAGAAGTCAGCGTGGTTGTGTGTAGTGAGTCCACTGCTCCTGTGAGATCCCGTCCTTGTTAGACATACAGTAGAAGCGTGTGAATTGCAGTGTATGGCAGCTCCTGTTGTGAGGGACAGTATGACTGACTTGATGCTGCTTGGCACTCATTAAAAGCCTGAAATTAATCAGTCTGTGGTTACACATGGTTGGGTGTCTCTGATCTCCGTTTCCCCCCTAACCCCTCCCACACACTTACACTTTCACTCCCTCAGTCTTTCCTTAACCCACAGAAACCCAAACAGCCACCGGTGACACACCATCTACTAACATCATCTACACCATCTACAAACCATCTACTAATATGAACACTTTAATACCTGTTGATCCATTAATCCTATCAATACATGTAAATAATTGGTGCAAAATCAGAATCAGAATCAGCTTTATTCGCCAAGTTTGTACACAAGCCAGAAATTTGACTCACTCTGTACAAAAATGTCAAAATAAAAGACTAAGTTTTAAATAAGGTAACAAATAATACAATAATAATAGAAAAATAGTTGTAAATATAAACATCCATAAATAAATAGATAAAATCACAATATTTACAGTGTGTGTGTGCAAAGTGGCAGGGTTATTGAGGTCGACAGTAGTGCAAACATGCATAAAATACAGTTTGTCATCTTTTTATAGTCATCAGATATGACCCATTTGGATGTTCAGAGGCTTTGTGGTTACCATGGAAACACTGTCATCTTCTACAAAATTGATTCACCAGTAAAACCCATAGAGTTGGATCAATGACAGTGGATTGTTACATTCAGTTTGCAATATCTTTGCTGAAAAAGTCCCTTTACCTTAATTTTTCTCTGTTTTGAAATTTACTTTCTGAGTTTTCTTAAACATCTGATTGATCTGTGAAGTAAATATAAGAAAACACATGATTTACACTGAAAATTGCAAAATAGAGAAAAATTTTTGGTGATAAATCAGTTAGAACAGGCAGAAGTAAAGAAAAATTCATTTGGGAAGTGGCACAAAAGTAGCACTGGGTCTTTACGGGTTAATATCAGCTAATTTCTCTGCAAATGAGCACGCTGCCTTTTTGATCATTTTGTCACAGGCCTTCAGTTCACCTCCCCTGTTTGTCTCCCTCTATATCATCTCATCTATTATTCTTTCTTCCTCTTGTTTCCATCCTTTTCCGTCTCTCTGTTCCCTCTTCATCAAGCCTGCGGGGCACGTCTGTATCCATATCGATAGGTTCGGAGCAGAAAGGCAGAGGAAAACGAGGCTGGGTCATCACTCTACCCTCGCTTTCCCTGTATCAGCCCCACCGTGGCAGCAACAGTCCGTAGAGAGCCCGGAACTAAATGGAGTATCTATTGGCTCAATGAGAAAATTGCTTTTTTCGATTGCTAGAGGACCCTTCATTTAATGTGTGTGATGCAGAGACCTCAGCCAGTAATGGGTTCAGCATCTTTGTTGTCAGGAGACATGAGAAAATGAATTTAGCTTTTCAACTGGCAGAAATAATTTACTCTCGGAAAGGTGTGTTTTTCATCAGCTATTTAAAAGCCATGAAGGTGAATGGTGCTACGTGTCAGCGGTGGGTTTGAAGAGCAATGTTCGGACATTGTGGGGTTTCTTTTAGCCTAAGGTCAAGCATTCATGAAACTCTTCTGTCAAAATAACTTATAAGCCTGGTGTGCCACTGTCTTTTGGTGCCTTTTCTGAATGAACATGAGAAACTGCTGCTTAAAAGTCCATCTGAAAGTGGAGAAACAAGAAAAAAACACTAAAAAGGAAAAATGTATTTGTTATTGTATTGTACCACATTATATCATTATAAATATTTAATTATTACATCACAATACAATTACTATACTGTTCCCCTATACACACTTGCGCACACACAAACACATGCCTGGCTATCCTAAGTTATTATTCACTATACACTCACTATCAGTATGTAACTGCTTTAGGTTGTTGTATGTTTGTTGTTGTTTTGTTCTGTATGTATGCTTTGTTTACGTCTGTCTTTTGTCATCTGGTTTGTTCACTCATTTCACTAATAATGAAAACAAAAACACTAAAAAGGAAAAAGGAAGATTTGATTGGAAGTTCAATCACATGGTATTATTTTTCGGAAGGATGGTGGTGACTAAAACCAGCTAATCTGTCGACAGCGCCTTCATGATGAGTCAACCGGTGCGGTAGATTATCTCATTTCCTCCAGAATCACTTCATAGCAGTGTGCACTGTGCTCACCTGAATTTGAAACCAGTTATAGCACTAAAAGTCATGAATGGATGCTTTAAACTTCAGAGTAAGAGAACTTATATCCATTTAGTCCATTTTTGCTAATATCGGGCTGACCTAATTCACACAGTCCTGTTCAGTTTCCTTTTCTCTGTATGGGCCAGGAAGTAGTGAGTGACCTCAGTGCAGGGCAGCTGGCAGCCACAGAGTTCACCAAGAGCAGGAAGCGAAGGGGCCTCTCTGCTGACACTTCCTTTTTATCAGGAGGAAGCAGGCCGGCTGTTTGCGCTCAACCCAAGAATTCTTTGTGCTTATCTTGCATTCACCCCATTTCCCCCAATAATGGCTGTGCTGAGCAGGTAATGAGGTAAAAGGTATGTATTTGACAAGCTGGGCTTGGTAGATAGCAGCCTCTCCTACAGGCTCACGGTTTGGTAGGCGCTTAGTTGAGGGTACACTCCGCTACCTCTAAGGATGTTCAAATCACATCTATCTTGAAATCCCCCCCAGCCATTTCCTTCTGCACATAATGTTTTTCAGAGCTAATAAACCGTGTCACTCAGGTGTCCATTAAAGACGGCTGGTAAGGACCCGCTGGTCATTACACAGAGCAAGCACACTCTGTAAATCCCTGTATGCCTTTGCTGGGAGGTTTCTTCACCACCTCATGCTCTTTTCATCCCCCAGATGTAGTCAAAGCCCAGAGAGGGGTTTAGGCCAGCCTGCTGGAGTCGGCAGCTGATAGCTGTGGGACAAAGACAGAGATTACCTGCTCGGCTTTTAAGAGGCAGGAGCACAGGTTTGATCTGCTGAATAATGCTGAAACCAAGCACATTTCTGCCTCAGAGACAAGGGCAAGAGAAGTGGCCAAGACACACACTGTCTTCTTCATGTGTGTAGGAATTTATCTGTCAGATGTACAAACAGTTCTTTGTACACACAATGCAGCTGGGTTGACTCACATTGGGCTAGTGTTAGTTCACTGGGCAGGAGGAAGCTGGGTGCTAAACAAGTAACACCAGGCGGGAAGAACGTGTGATTGTTTATTTCTCTCTGCTCTACACTGGATCCTGTGACTATAGATGAGTTTTTTATGCCAATCTGACAGTTTTAAGGATAAGGACTTCAGTACACTTCTTTAGTTGAATGATTTGCTTTTTTGAATTTGCATATATTAATTTCCCTCGTGTATCAGTAAAATGGCTCCCGAATAAAATTTGTGATACTTAGCCAAGTTTGAGTCAGTAATAAAGAAAAATTAAGTCAGAAATGCTGGTTGGCTGAAGCTTCCAAGATACAGTCTTGGATCAAAATGTGACATTCTGAGAATTAATGAGAATCAGAGCTATCACATCTTCCTCAAAACACTTTCTACACATTACAATACAGTCATTACTCAGGTTCTTTACAGTGGAAGATTTATAAATGTATTGTATAAATGCACATAAACCAATATATATGTGTCATAGCACTTTATTATATAGAATTAAATCAGTAAATGTACATCAGCTAAGCAGCACTTCTATCATTTGTTTTTCACTTCATCTTTTTAAAGTATCTAAGGTTTGGCCCATTTATTCCCTGAGGCAGAACATTTTGAAGAAAAATGTGAGGAGCAGTGTTTTGGTCATTAAATGTTAAGTATAAAACAACATAATGATGCTTGTGCTTCAACTGGGAAACTCTGAAAGTGCACCTTAGATGTTGCTTGGTTACTGTTTAAGTTGCATGATGTTCCATTATGCCACCACTGAGAAGTAATCAAGGAAAATGAAATTTGGCTTCATACTTTTCTTTCACCCACATCCTGAAGTAGTTCTAACTCTTATTGATAACTGCTGTGACAGTCAACACAGTACTGATTTGATACAGACCCAGTGTTAAGAGGACTTGTTTCCTTACACAAATTGAGGATTGTCCCTGGAATTACTGGAAAGGGGACGATTTGGGTTGGTGAAAGAATAACATGACTGCCTGTAGTTCAGAAGAAACACAATGAATTGACTCATTTAAGAGTGAATCGTGCTCCAGGGGCTGCAGGTATAGCTAAGGTGCACAGGTATTATTCTTTATTTGATAGACTATTAAAGAAATGTCAAGAAACATCCAGAAACCACTCTGTTATACTGCTGTTATGCTACTGTACCAGCCAATATTTCCAACATGTTTGTGTTATTTTCCAGGTTAGAATGTCGATCTGCGGGGCTGCTCAGATGTATTTTTAGATCTATGATTCATGTTCTTTGGGTTGACATGCAGAGACCTTTTGTTTTGTGCTCGACAGGGTGATGTGCTCCTTTTTGGCTGTTTTTCGGGGATGGTACTGTGAATCGAGCTCAGCCCAGATCTGTTTTTACAGCCTCTCCCTGTGACTCATTGGGCCTAATGGTTCTCTCGTCTCCTGACTCAGGCATTTTTCTGATGAAATGGGACTCTCTCCCAGCTTCTGGTCTTTCTCTTTTTCAGTTTCTCCAGCCACAACTGTGTCCCAGCTCTTCCCTACTCCACCCCTCTCCCCTCTTGTTCTTCATTCCCGGGTCCCTGACTATACTGCTCTGCTCTTTCCATCCAAGTTTCTGGAATAAGAGGCTATAGCTTTACAAGAATACTCTTGTTAGTCATCTGGGATTTCTTTTATTTTTTTTTAATGTGCCCTATTTTATTACACATTCAGCTCTGCACTTTTATTTCCTTCGCCTAAAGGGGATCTAAGCCTCTGTAAATATCCTGTTTATTTTTAATCACCAGCACTGAGATACACAGTGTAATGTGATATGTTAATTGTTCCTTGAAAATGCAAACACACACTTGCTTTCGCCACAAAATGATGTAGTGATTCATAGTGTACAAATTATCGTAGTGATGGACAGTAAGTTGTAAAGGATAAGCCAGATAATTAGCCCATTATCATTTTGAACAAATTAAATGCATGTCTTGAGCTGGGTGGTGGCTCATTAACTGACCTTCTCATGTTTAGGACTAGAGGTTGAGATATTAAGCTGAGATAGTGCAGTTACATCAGATTTACTGACACAGAGGGAAATGTTACTTAGCATGTATGACGTACTCTTGTTTGCTGTCTTGGATTTTCCGCCGTGGCAGAATTACAGAGTACCTCTAGCAGATTTATTTTGAGCGTGATTTGGGTTTGCATCGCCGTCTGCTAATAACACTTTGCTGTTCCAGTCAGTGATAACCATACAAACCTCAAATACACAAACATGAATGTATACGAAGCTCTCCCACACACACACCCCTGCACTGTGGGTGTTGTTGGCAGAAGTCAGCTGCAGATGAAATGGGGTTATTTTGTATTTACTGTATATGGATGTGCTATCTTCTTGAATCCAGGCTAAATGTTTTGTATTCAACGAGTAAACATGGCAAAGAAAAACCTTAGCTAAGCTGAAATTTCTTTATTTTGTCTTGGATGTGAATGTAAACTTCAGTAGATGTAACTGGGCTAATGTGATTCTCCTTCCTTCCCGCAATCTGATTATGTGCATTTGTATTCAAATGTCATGCCAATATGAAAGTAAGTATTTTTTTAAACAGCCGCTGCAGTTTTTCCACAAGGCTCGCTGGTTTTAGCTGCCTTTGAAGCCCACACACCTTGTCTGCAGCGCTACACTCAGCGTGTCCTGTGGGATAGCAGTAGTGTTACAGTCCCTCCCACAGGGTGAGACTCACCACAGGTCTATTAGACATATGGGCTCCCTGTCAGCCTTCACGGCATCAGAGGGACAGATTAGTGTTTGATTAAAAAAAATCCACAGCAGGTTCCAACTTTACCTGCAGTAACTTGGGGGGAAGGGCTGGATAATGATCACTCTCCTGCCAGGATCACAGGGCTGTAAGATCTACGCTAGTTTTTTTTTTTTTTTTTTTACTTCTTCCTTTGAAAAAAAAAACAAAACAGGACTTGCACATATTTATATGTAATAGTAATGTCACTGAGGAGCACTATACTGATAGCATTCAGAGAGCCTCCTGTAATTTCTACTGCATGTGTGATAATGATCTCTTCCATGGATAACATGTAAAATTGTTTGTTTTCTTGTACAGATGTGCTTCCTCTGTGTCATTTAGTTTATTACCTCAATCACACCTTTAGACAGTGTGTGGTTGAATCCCGAAGCACAAAGAGGCGCTGAACTGTGAGGTTTAGTCGTAAAGCCGATTGAGGTCATTCAAGCAGCCCAGCATCCTCTGATAATAAAGACCATTTTGCGTGAGGATTGCTTGTTGTTTTGCTCACTAGAGGATGACTCCCCTGCAGGAATTTACTTGTCTGAACAGCATAAGCTTGTCTGACTGCGTAGTTAAACTTACATTTTAACAGCAGATCAAATGTACATGTTAGACATGATAGACACTTATTTTTACTCTTCAAATGGGAAAACAATTAGACAGCACAGACTGAGCGCTTCACGGCTTCATGATTTTTTGATGTTGCTTTATGAAATTTTTAGCCCACCGCCACTTTAAAAGCGCGCTACTCAAGACAGCCTCCATGGGTCACTGCACTAAAACACGGCCTCTGTCCTTTGGGCAAACAATCGGTCAATGCCAGCCAGCGCTTTACGGCCACAAGCAAACCGTGTTAACATTACTGTGGAAGGAGTCTGTTGCATTTAATAAACTCAGTGAAGCAACTCCCACAATGAATTCCGAAGGCGCTAAGCTTTCAAGGAGGGAATAGCAAAAATAGACATCTTTTAACTTAAGAAGGCAATATCCTCAGTGTAAAGTTTTTCTGTTAATAGTCATTAGAATAAATGCATGCATACCATGATGCATTATGCCTTTTTTTTTCTTAATCCTTACCTTGCTGCATTTCTTTTTTTTGAAGCTTAGAGAAATGAAAATCCACAGCATTGGAAAGCTAGCCACTGTTTAACCATTTGAAGTGCTGTATTAAAACAGTTTGATATTTTCATGAAAATGCATTTGAATCCAAACCACAGTAGAAACGGAGGATCACCTTCACATGTGTTTGTCAGAGATAGCACCAGCACTGCAGGTGTCTCCTGGATGTGAAATTAAATTGGCTGCAGCGTTCATTGATTTTAAGGGAAGAAAGAAAAAAAAAAAAAAAAAGACAGAGCACTGATGTTCAGATGGATCTTTTCCCCCCAGAAGAACATCAGGTGATTTTTTTGGATTGCTTCCCATTGAATTTTTACCTGACCCACATCACATCCCGACTACACACCCTCAGTTAAGTCGGCCAACCTAATAGTGGGTGTGATGTAAATGCTTAAAACTGTTAAATATGGAAGGCAAAAACAGACAGCTCAGGCATTTCTCCAAGAGTCTGCACCCTGGAGAAGGAGGCCCAGATCATCTTTCCCGATAACAGTTGGCAGGAGGCAGATCTCATGTGAAACGCTTCAGCTACAGTGTTAAAGCCAAAGTAATTTTGTGGGTTTCTGTGAAAACCCCTGGATGTGTGGTGGGTCTTTGGGTTTTATCGTTAAAGCCATACAGTAAAAAAAAACTAATCTGACTGTCTGATATACAAACACTTAGAACCCGGCTTTGATTTTTACACATGAAAATCAAAAATCACCACTAAAGTAAAACTCGGGAATAAAATAAATGTTTAGAATCAATTTATTACCTCTTAAATAACATTTCCTAGTCAACAAACGGACGTGATCTCATTTGATCTCACCACATTAACATGATTCACAGTAGAAACAATGAAGAGGAGAAAGCCAATGTTGTCAGCAATTACCAAAACCACTTTCGCTTATCTCTGCAGGCAGTTTGGCACTGGACAAGCTGCTTTTTTATTTAATAAGGAACAGATGTCCAACCATTTCCTTCTCAAAACATCTCTGGGTAAGCTTTCCATACATTTGCCACTTAAGCAACCCCACCAGCTCCTCAGCCCCCACCCCTGATAATCCAGCCTATACCGAGAGTTCTCAAAACACCCACTTCTACTGGTTGACCGCCTCTCCTTGTGTATGTATTTATTCTGTTGCCTTTGGCCTGAACTATAAGGTCTGCAGTGCTTCCAAGCAGCTTGAGACTTAGCAGACAGCTGGGGGAATGAAAAGTTAGAAAACAAAGCCAGTTAACATCTTTTACAATACTTCTGCAGCTTATTAGACCAAATATCTTTTGTTATCTCCTTTTGCTTTGTTCCTATCTTCACCATTTGGTGCCTGGCATCAACATAAGCCTTGTGCAGTAAAACTTAATGAGAGTTATAGCTTTTTCTTTATTGTGCTGGCTGATAGGATCTAGAGTTTTTGTGACAGCACTCCTAAAAAGACATTAGCTTTTGGGAAAGATATTTTTTAAAAAATGATTTACAACATTAATATGGTAGTGATGGACAAGGATTTGTTATGCTGAACACAAATACTTTTATGATACAGACTGGGTTCCTTAGATATTACTGATATACTACAGAAATGTCTCTACTTAGGGAGTAAATCTGCTTGTATGAACATGTAACAATGCTGGCTGTTGTTTCCTGTTAATAACACACATACGTTGCAGCTGATGCAATGAACGTATCTGTGTAAAACCAGGATGTCACATGTGATGTTACCTTCTTAACATTAGGACTTATTTAATGTCTATTTACTTTCCTCATTGGTAGAAAAATAAACACATTACACAGACTTCTGTAGGTTAAAGTAGACTAACATTGCAACCAATGCAGTGCATGTAGGACTTTGAGCCTTAGTAGCTAATTTACAGACCATGTCGCACACTGCTTTTCTTCACGTTAGAACAATGTAGCAAGTGGAACAAATGTTTTTGTGTTGGAGCACCCAGGACTTATTTCAGGGACGTGCAACAAACAAATCTACTGCCATGACAATCTGTCACTAGACTAGACAAAGAGTTTAGGTTTGGAGAATGGACAAGGATTGGACTGGAAAAGGAAAATGTGCAATGTTTTTGTTTTTGCACAGTTTGCACTTTAATGTTCTGAGATGTGCATGTAAACAGGCTCTTTGCAGCCACTGATATTGTTCAAATGTTCATCTTTGTTACCAAAATGTGTTTGTTGTTCTAAAAAAAAGTAATTGTCTTAGTTGTGAGATAATTGCACATTTCCTATTTTTATTTGGAAAAGTATCATCTCAGGGAGCAGTCTGGTTGAGTTTATTTGTATTGTTCAAGCAAAAATCTAAGTTATTTTTTAATTTGCAGAACAAATTATTGAAGGAAAAGAAAGAAGTATTATTATGACACTGATGTTTCTTTCAATAAAAGTTGTAATTGTACCACTGTTATAATATCGTCAGGGTTAAAGGGGGCCTGGAGACTTTTCATCCTCCAAAGGGGGGCCCCACAGAATAAGATTGAGAACCACTGCTGTAGGCTGACAACACTAAACAAACAAAAACAGTACGATAGAACAGCATTAAAGTCAACTGAGTCTAAATGCTTGACAAACTATCTACTGACACAGAATGCAAATTAAGAAATCAAGACTAACTAATACAAATACCAACAGAACATAATGACAGTTTAAATTAGAGCTGGATATGATTTAGTGTTCACAGATATGTCTTTGTTTAATCAACACTTTTGCCTTATTATTGAGAATTTATAAATTAGTTTATGTTTTTATTTGTGATAGTGATGTAATCTGCTGTAGAATTGGCCAAATGTTGGTTTGCAACTCTCTTTGTGGTGACTCCTTTGCTGTTATATTTCAACATAATTTTTTAAAAAATATTTCACGTATAAACCAATTCACACACTTATAGACCTATTTCCTAAATGAAAAGTTCATAAAAGTCTGGGGTTCTGGTCCAACATTGTGAGATAAGTGTCAACTGAAATTTCACTCCTTAGGGAATCAATCTGCTTATATGAACATGTAACAATGCTGGCTGCTGTTTCCTGTTCATAGCACATGTACATTGCAGGTAGGGCTGCACAATATATTGCAAAAATATTGTTATCGTGATAACAGTGTGCAGTATTCATATCGCAAAGATGTGTAATAATTGATCTTATTTTATTTTTATTAACTTCCTGTTTTCCACACCATGGGGTACCACAGTGTTTTGTTTTTTTTCCCTATCACTCTAACATACTAGTTTTTCTAGCAAAAAACCCCCCCAAAAACCTGCTACTGCTGCTGGTTGAATGGAAGTTTACATGTTATTAATGTTGAAAAGATGTGAATATTTTCAGAGCACAACTTTGTCCAAGGCCTGAAGACTTCTA
>JAQQZY010000024.1:18266481-18292877 GCA_030068375.1 Ostorhinchus rueppellii | reverse complement strand
TGGTAGCAGCATCAGCAGGTTTTTGGACAGAATCATGGAACTGATTGTAGTAGTTCAGTATTTTGTCTTAAATTCTAAATAATTGAGTCACATACAAACAATAGGCTCATTTGAACACTAAGGAACACCTTCCTGAGGTGAAATTGCTATTTCTTTAGGTGAACAAGAAATATTGCAATGTTATTATTATCACAATGCTGTACATACATATCAAATATCACAAATTTTGCCAATATCGCGCAGCCCTAACTGCAGGTGATGCAAGGAAAGTGTCTGTGCAAAACCAGGATGGACATCTCCAGACATCAGGAGTTACTTTAAGATCATTAGCATTTATTTAATGCATAACCACATTTATTGGATTTCCTCATTGGTAGAATAAATACATTACACAAACTTCTGCAGGTTAAAGTAGACTAACAGAACATCTTTAGTCCTGATAAATCCTTAAGAGTCATAATAGTCACACTTCAATTCACTTCTTAATGATACAAGCAACCTATGATGTAACCCTCCATAAAACACAATATTTACACTGTGACTGTGTCCATTTAAAATGAGTATTAATGGAGTGCATAAAGTGATGCTGTAAAAGGGATTTGACTGGATCGATGCCAGGAGCTGAAACATGCAAGAGTTGTATTTTACACTTAAAAAAAGCAAAGGAGCTGAAAAATGGAAGGAAAGATTTTAACCACAATCTGTGTTTGATCAATGGATCGATATTGCAAAAATTAACAGGTACGTTCAATCAATATTACTACTAATATTGAAAATGTCCAAACTACTTGTAGCCCTATGACCACTTTACTTACCCTGCAGCCATACCTTCAACTCTCAGACTCTAGTGAGGGACATTTTTTTTTTGTTTTTTTCAGTTGTTTTACTTGTAAGACACATGCAAACATTTAAAGATGCAGCTGAGCAGTAATGTGTTTGACCATAAATATTCCAGCTGTGGTCACTTCTGTGGTCTTGTTACGGTAGTGAAGAGCACTAAATGGACTGTTTATTTATGGCTGTTTCTCTGTGGTGGACTGATAGAGAAACACTACCTCTCTAATGCTACTCTGCACGCACGGGTGCATTACTCACAGTTTCATCACTACTCCCAATTAATACTCAAGACGGCATCAGCAGCATCTGCTCGAGGAAGTCAGTTGTCATCGAGTTCTCTAGAGTGGAGAGAATTGAAAGTAAGCTCAGCAATGATATTACTATTCTGAATGTGCTATCTGCATTTTCCACATGAGCAGGTTCATCTAAAAGGCTGTGCTTTACAATTATGCTTCCTCTCATACTTTTATGCACTTATGCACTTTAAAATCCAAAGTAAGTAGTTTTAGGTAAGTTTCACCTCATGTTGTTGACTGTTTCTCTGACCACATTCATCCCCACTCAATTGTCTCAAATCCATCATGTTTTGTGGTGTAAAACTATTGACTTGTGTTTCTTCAGGGACCTAATCTTGGACCGCTTCCAAGCAGCTCAGTTTCCATCCTCTCCCCATCTTTCCTCTGTCTCCCATAAATCAATGTGATGTAATTGCATAAACTCCCTTTCCCACAGCTCGGGCCTGGAGGCAGAGTATTCTCAGAGAGAAAGTGTTTCAGTGTGGCCGGTTAACCTTAACCCCCCGATTCCCAGAACTACCATGTCGTCGGCTTGTGAAACTTTTATTTTAGCCTTTAAATATCTGTGTTTGCAGCTCTCCTTCCTTTCATTTGCAGTGTTTGATGTTTTATGCATAATTTTTCTATGCAGCAGTGCTGCTTAAGTTAACTTTCTCACAGCTGGTACTGACTGTTTACATCTGGCTAATACACTCTAAGCTCAGCAGATTAAATCTCATTTCTCTGAGTGCTTTTTGTGTTGAGCCAAGCATGATTTCTCCTGACGTCTCCCCGCTTGTGGCTTCCTCAGCCTATTGGAGGAATGCTCCTTAAAGCACTCCTGCATTTTCACGAGATTGTACCATGGAAAACGTCCAGCCCCCTTTTCCACATTTCAGTCCTTCTTGGCTTCCTCTTGGGACTTTCTTAAAAACAGGATATCTCGTCAAAGGACGTCTTTCAACTCTTTGTCTTACGAGTATCAAGCTTTGAGCAAACCAATGTGGAAAGGACTGTAACTTCAGCTTTTCAGAGTGTGGAGAACTTTTACTGACAAGGTTCAGAGGTTTACTTTATCCGGGTTTCATCATCTGCTGATCCAATAATCCTTCTGCCATCAGTCCTGCCCTGTTCTGCTGAAGAGTGCGGGTGATAAAACCTTTTTTTCTCCCTTCATGCAGAAACACATTTGGCCATTACTGTGAGTGTGTTTGACAGTGTGAAAGACAAAAAGCATGAGTCATTTTCACCGCTCTCTCTCTCTGTGATGTTATGAGTTTGTCACAGCTTGTTACCTGCTATCGCCACAGTCCTCACAAAGGCGCTGATAGAGATGAAGGATTCAGAGGGATTTGGGTTTCTGTGGGACATGTGCAGCTTTATGACGAGGTCCCAGTGTGGAGCCCCTCTGGGCTGAGGAAATGATCCAGATGCAAAGCTTCTGGCTCTCATAACCCAGTGGGGCACCTGTCCTGCTGCTCCTGTATAACCCCCGCAAAATCCACAAAGACAGACTACCATCTTTCTGTGCTTAGGAATTTGGCCAAAATGTAGTGTTGCCAACAACATGCAGCTTGTTTAATGTGATGTACTAGCTATCCTTGTATGTGTTCTCTGGTTTCTGTGATAGAGTGAAACACATTTATTATCTAGATGAAGTCAAACAATGTTTGGCTTCCAGACTGTATTGCTTTTTCTAATGTCAAAGTTGCAGCTAGCAATCATCTTCATTGTACCCTTATGTGCTGTTTTCATGTCAGAGCCATGCAGGGGCGTTCTTTGACAGGGGCCACCTGGGCAATTGCCCCTAGTGCCATCGCATGGCTCCTCCGCGGTTGAGGGATAAATATATCCAACATCATAGCATATTTTTCAGTGTCCAGTGAAAGTCCAGTGAAAACCATCACCAATGGAAACCAGACTCACTGCGTCTCAGATTTTGGACTGAAACTTACCATCAGGCAGTGATCCAAAGGGTTTTGGTTTTTTGGGGGTTATATTCTCATTTTCTTCAGTGCAATTAAAATTATACACTGAGTTCAGTCAAGGATTCTGTTTTGCATTGACATTATCATTGTGCAGGCAACTGCTAAGTAGCAATTTCAGATAAAACAAACATCAGGAGTTTGTTTATGAAGAACGCTTAACTCTAATGCCTTCTACTGTTTTTAACTATAAATATCTGGTCATGTACAGTGAAGAGTCTGTTTTCACTTCCTCTGCTCTGAGGTGTTTACTGCAGGTTTTGTCAGGACATTAAACAGCTTTCTCCAGTTCCAGTTGAGGCCCAGTAAATATAGATATTCTCACATGTGACAGGTAACATAATATAACAGGTAAATGATAGTTCCCTCAGCTCATAACTGCTGTTGTGTAGCTGAATATTTTTAACTCTTATATGTATAAAACCTGCTCAGTGGTATTTGCAAATGAGGTCTAGAAATGATTACCAGATGTGTTCTTCTTAACACATGTTAAAGTGGCTGCTTTGACTTATGGGACAGCAGTATCCACATATTTCAACATTCATTGTCTTGTGTAAATGTAACGCAGGGCACCATATGTTTGAGTCCAAAAAAACTTGCATTCACAATGGGTTTAGGCTTTTTTAGGTTTACAAAAATATCAACTAGCTAGTTAACAGGAGTTAGAATTAGAAACACTTTTACCTGTTTTTTGCTATAAAAAAGAAATGTAATATGTAATTATATTGCCTTTGTCAATGTGTTTTTTATGTTCATAATTTTATGTTTAACCTTTATTTAACCAGGAAAGAAATTCCCTGGTCAAGATTAGAAGAAACATAATTACCCAGGTAACAGACACGGTAGCAACAAAAAGTGCATGAATACACAGACATCATATGAAGTACAAATTATAAATGATGTGTGCAAAGAGAGTAGTTTGAGTTTTAAATGAATTAGGCAAAATGTCTTCTGCCACATGTTTGTGGCTCCATGGAATTAAAAATCCTTTTTAAAGTGTTCAATTATACCAGCTCCTTATGTTTCAGGTCATTTTGTAATTGATTCCAAGAAGAAAGAGCAGCAGATTTAAAGGTATTTCCCCTTTGAAGCACACAGAAGGAATAAATCCAGAGACTGAAGACTAGTGATGTTCTAATCTGGGTTTTTTTTTTTTTTGTGCTTCCAATCCATTTTTTATGATTAATTTTACAACTACAGATCCAGTACTTTTTACCATGAAATTTTGATTCAAATTTGGAGTCATTACTTATATTATGTCAGGTTATTATGCTATCATTTTACTTGACATCACAATTGGGCTGAATGTGGAACCTGAACTAAAACAACCTTTGACTCAATAACTTTAGCATCATTTTTTTACTTTCCAAATACTGTAGGCCAAATTACAACATTTGGCGGGCTGGTTTTGACCTGTGGGCTGTATGTTTGCCACCTCTGCTATAGTACGTCTATGGACAGGTCCATCCAGTGATTATATGGGAGTGCATTCCGGGCTGTGCGTATCCCACAGTGAGTACCCGCAGACTGTACGACCAAACAAAGTGAAAGTGAAACTTAAGACACTTTACTAATTCCTCTAAGTCTCCCTCTGTTGTGCAGCTCATTTTCCTTTTCTTTATCTTTGGAAACTTTAATTAGTGGGGGCAGGACATTTGTTTAAGGGGTCATTGCCCCGCCTTGAACAGTCTCGTGAATAAATCTGATCCAATTTTCTCAAAATGGCCAGATCAGCAGCCGATACTGATCTTTAGACTGGATCGGGGCATCCCTACTGATGACTGCGTATCAGTGATGTTCTTATTCAAACCCCTCAGTTGCCATGACTTGCTGCTTATTTTGCATTTTATCAGTATCAGAAAACCTCTGGGAGCATGTCCAGTGTTTGTTAGATAAAATGTGCAATTGCAACTTTAGTTCAAAGCTTAAGCCATTAAAAAACAAGGCATTTTTCACTATTTTCAAACATGATGTAAAACAAGTTGTTCATCGAAACTATCATTTGTTGTAGCCCTGATCTCCGCAAGAACTTTTTCTGAGAAATATTTCCGCTTTTTTCTCATCTGTATTCAAATTATCTACAAGTCTGATGCGTTGATATCTGCGCACTTGCAGTGTTTTCGTGGAGGAAAACATCCTGGGGGAAGACTCTATGCAAACTTTATCTTTTGCACAGGCAGCCTAGATTTTCATCTCAATTCCTCCCTGAGTTGGAGGCTCTGCAGTCTGTGAGCTGTGTGATTTTTGAGCTTTACTGGACTTCAGGATTTTACTGCAGTGGAAGTGGTTATGATGCGGCTGTTGGTGTGTCTGTAGGCCTGAGGCTGGGGGAGTCAGTGAGTAAACTGGTGAGAGTTTAACAGCCCCAGCCCCCTCTGTGGATGAAGTAATGAACTCTTACCTTGGCTTGGAAGGCTGCACTGCTGGCATCCTCGCTGTGTTTTTGTAACCCTCACTAAAAAAGCCTTGCTCTTAATTGTGTCCCACGGGTCCTGAGCTCTCAGTATTCACAGCCTTTCCTGTCCCTCGTACTGATCCTCCCCCTCTTGCAACCTTAGCCCCATCATCTCAATTCGACAGGTCTTTCCTCTTTAATCGGCTGACTTCAAAGCGGTGTTGTGATGCCCCACAGGCCCCTGGCTCCTCAGAGACGGGGTTTAGCCTTGGGGGCCTGGGAAGTGGGGTGAAACAGTGCTGGTGTATGAGGCGTTTAGGTAAGGTAGACAAGTGTTGGTTTAAAAATATAACAACAAGTAGCTGAGTGGCTGTTCTTCATCACTGTGTCACCAGAGAGAAGTTGGTGTTGTGTTGTTATAAAAGCAGGTTACAGATGTTGAAAAGGCTCTGTGTACAGCAGCTTTCACAGCTCTTTGATGAAGATATCTTTGAAGAGGTGCAAAATTTTTGATGCTGCGTCCTAGAGAGGAGGTCTGGCTAACATTTGCTCCTAAAGAGGTAGACACAGTGTCATCTTTCATCTGCATCAACACAACACCATTCAAGCACATTTCTAGCTGCTGCATTGCTATCAGCTTTTCATTTAGCCAAAAACGATTAACTCTGAGAAACCAGAGGACTGCGTAATGAGTTCAATCTGCATCTTTTAGCTGGAATGATTGTTCTCCAAATGAGAGAATACACTCTTGCTCAGTGTAACCCCAGAGTACCTACTGTAAGTGCTGAGAACAAAGAAAACACTGGCAAAGCTGTGTCCAGAGAGGGGAGAGTGAGTGATTAGCTGTGCGATGCCCTGTGACCAGAGTGGGGATTGTTTCTGTACTGTGGTGGTTTGTCTTTATCTCTGGTGGTTGACTCACACTGTTAGATCGATAAATCCACATGGGGTAAGGCGATAATTCTGTCTCAGCACTGCTCTCATTAAAGCGGACGTTCAGAAGATATATTACTGCCAGCAATTGCCCTCTTTCTCATTTCTGTAATATTAGAGCATGATGTATATGGATTCAGTCAGATAGTGGCATAAGATCACTGGGGAGAGCTGGCAGAGCCAAGGTGGTAGATTTTATCTTTTTATTAAGCGTGTTTATAAAGTTATGATTTAAAGCATGAAAGGCCCCGTTGGTCATTATCTCTAAATTTGGAGTTGCCTCAAAAGTGAAGTTCAAAGGTTTGCACTGGAACATGGATGAGAAATTGAGGTTAAGCCCAGCTGCAAGGAGTAGATAGAAGATTTACCACTTCCTCATGTTTTCTTTGTCCATTTCTGGTCACCAGTGGAAGTGAAGCTGATTGAATTTACACAAGCATGTTTTTCTGCATTATAAGTAATTAGCCGACCTCAGCTCAATTCAGTCCAACTCAAAGAACTTTATCCCCCCCCCACACACACACATATAGCTTTTTTTTTTTTTTTTTTGTAACTTAGGAGATATTGTACTATAGTAAAGGACAGTGTACCAGTGTACACTAGGGGTGTAATGGTACAAAAAAAATTTTGGTTTGGTACATTTTCAATACAGGGGTCTTCAGTCCGATACATTTTCAGTACGCTTTTGGTCCAATGAACCCGTGGTGGTGGTGGTGGTGGTGGGGACACTCCATAAGTACTGACAACTGAAAGTGGAACTTAACAGGCTTCGAATGTCCAACCTGGCTTCTGTACTTCTGTTACAATCTCCGTTGTCATGTTTAAACCTCCCACCCCCCTTATTGGTGCCCTAGTCTCAGAATAATGTGTGTTTTTTTGGCAGTGATACTGAGAATGTATATAGGGGAAACCCTGCACATGGGTTCTGCTTGCAACCACCCTGCTCCTCGAGTGTTTGCATTCTTCATATAGACTACATGTATTCATTCAGTATAGGCTATCTCTGTTTTGTATCGAAGGCCCTGATTCAGTACAAATGAATGCACTGTTACACCCCTCATGTGCATAAACAAAAAGAGAAAGTCCATTTGGTTTCACTGTGTAAATGAAAATTAGTATTTATTTTAAGGATTTCTGTTTTTCTTCATAAAATCTTTCCATTCACTTTGTTCACTTCAACATATTGTAACCAAAACTGAAATTACAATGCATGTTTTCCTTTTCTTCTTCACTTGGTTCCATTTCCACCAGAGTGTGAATGTGTGAGTGAATAAATAATGGATCCATTGTACACACTTTGAGTATGCATTAATAGAAAACCGCTATATACTGTAAATCTAATCCATTATTATTATTTTTTTTTCCATAATTGTTAAAGTGCATCTGATAAAATGTATGAAACTTGCTTGCATGAGAATAACTTGGGGATAAATTGAAGGTGATTTAATACTGTAGACCACTCATCGAAAGCACCTTTGTGAATTTAGAGGCAGAGAGAAAAACATCTCCAGTCAAGGATGGAGGATGCTTGAAGAGAAGCATTCAGGTGTCGATCAAACTCAGTGTTTACGTGTGCTGCGGCTGCCACAGTTCAAAGTAATGGAAAAGCCAAGGGTAATAGAAAAGGCCGAGGCGTTCATATACATGCACACATGACATGTACACACTCAGTTTCTCCTCAAAGGCAATTACATTGTTCTTCATACAGATGCAAATTGACAGAAGTTGTGTGAGGTATAAAAAATGAGGGTTTAACAAACAAGATTAAGGGCAGGAAACTTCAGACGCTGTTTGAAGATCTAAGGAGCACCCTGAAGCACACTGACCTTTAATTCCTTTTACTCCTATTGCCAGTGCAGTTTCTTTTTCTATTGGTTGTAAACTGAACTCTGTGGGATAGGCTATATTGTACATGGAAATGTATAATTTACATCCCCTCAAACAAAAGATAGATGTTGGTGATGCAATAATATTGTCAGAGCTTGAAATATCAGTGGCGGCTAATCAATTAGTGGCTGCCTTGATGCTTAAATTGCCCACAGAGCTAGTGAGTTTAAATGTCAATGACTGGTTGGTGAGAGATTTATTTAAAAGGAAAGCCATTGAGCAGATGTAGATGAAACCTTTTCTCTAGTGTCGAGTTGTTCCCTTTTTGTTGGACCCTCAGTGGCCTGGCCTTTTTAGTTTCCCTCGAGGGTTCGTCCTATTGTTGTGCTTTCTCAGCCGTCTGCGCCGATCTCTCTTCTCACCCCCATAACCGATTCAATGAGGCTCTGCGATCCGATTGGTGCTCCACTTTCCCGTGAAAAGGTTTCCATGGAAACCAAAAATAATGCAGACCCTCACACGTTGCTCTCCACCAGCTAATAGCTCTCTAAACATGGGTTCAGGAGAGACTACTCTGCAACAGGCTTCAGATCAGATTTGACCATAACTCAGACCTGAATTACACACATGATGATGCACATGAAACCAAATACAGGGTCCACTGCTGTGTTGCTCTTGGAAATGTTAGCTACACCACATGGTGAACAGTGTGCAAATGTTCCTTTCAAACAAGTGTTGCATCCTGTGGCTCCCCATGAACGTGCAGTCCCTCTCTGTGCCACTGTGGAGCTGTTATTGATTCACCGTGCTTGAGCTTTGTAGTGTCTGAGTTCAAGCCTCTGAGATAAGGCAGTGTATCATTCCAGTCCATCTCCCCACTTCTCAGCTTTGTCCTTTTCCTCGCTCAAGCTTTGATTGCCTTTTCTAGATGTAATCAGAGCCTTTACTCTGTATGGGGGATGGTATGTTGCTGCCACTGTCAGTTGGGCTCCATGTCCTGGTGAATCTGATGTCTGCTGGCAATATGGTGTGTCGGCGGGAAGATGCGGCTGGCTCCATCAGCCAGAATACTCCAGGGATATTCTCCATCCCCATTCCCTGTCAGGAATCAGAATGCCCTGCCTGTATTTTACCATCTAATGTGGCAAGAACCGCATGCTGTTCATGCCTCCATAGGCAGCTCTCACCATACTTGATGCTGTAGTTGTCAGCACCAGTGCTTTGAATCTGGCTCCAAAGTATTGTCAGTCAAAACTCTGCTGCTGACTATTTTTGCACATCGAGGCTGGAATACAGACAGTTTAATTGGCTCTCATTGCTATATCGTTATTTTCAGCTGGGAGACACTTGTGGCAAAGCAGTTTAGAAACACGAAAAAAAGTTTAAAGCATTTATGCTCATTAGACACAGTTGGTTGGAGATGTATTGTGCACTGACAGCTAAAGCCAGCATTAAAAAAAGCAAGGTATTCTACTTGCAGTGAATAATGCATGAGTTCAGATGCTCATCAAGGTCATGTCAGGAGTTGTATGGGGAGAGTGTGGTGTGTTGGGTCTTCTGATAAAGGTTAATTATCAAGTGAGAAGCTCCGCTGATTTGAATCCCTGAAGGCAGATATAAAAATTTTACCTGCCCTGAACACAAGCCTGGACCGCTACTTTTAAAAGGCAGCACATTTTATAAGGAAAAAAACCTGACCCTGTTAATTTTGCCTTCTAGCTGTGAAGTGAAATATTCACACAGATAAAACACTGTTGCAGTCTTAGATTAGCTCACTGCTGGGAGCGAGTGCTTCATACATAATAAATGCAAAGTCGGTCATTTTAAGTGTCCTAGAATTTTATTTCCACTGTTTTTCAAGCTCCATTCTTATTCTACTTAAATGAATTACATTCACCAAGACAAATGTGCCACTTTTCTTTCTTCTTCCTGGCCTCTGACTGTTTATTCATCTCATTAACTCTGTCCTGACCTCTGTTTTTCCCCTTTGTGCTTCTGTTTAACAGCCCATGAAAACAGGAGAGGAGCAAAAACCAAGAGAAGTCATCAGCTTCACCTGAACAAAGACGAGGCACCAGCAGATACACATGGTATGGAAACAAATTTCTGTGTTTTCCATAAAATAAGCACAAACAGACTTGCAAAACAGTCAAAACTTTTCGTAAAACACAAAAGGATTTCCTCCAAGTCCAGCAGTGATTTCACTCCAGCAGACTTGTGTTAAATCAGCAGAGAAATATCAGAGAGAGAGCTTGTTGACAGAATCCTTTCAGGAAGATGCTGACAACACAGGCAGGAAGCCATTGTTACCGTCAACAGGAGGCACAGTATTGCAGAGAGCGAGTGTGTAAAGCCGGCCCTGAGAACAGGCAGAAAAGTGCTTTTGTCCTCAGCCATCACAGTAGGCCAGCCATAGACTTTGTTAACCTCTGATTTGCATTGACATTCATAACATTAGTATTCCAGACACAGCTGAGCAGCAAACATGTATAGATTGAGAGGTTAAAGGGGAGTTTAGACCCAGACACTCATTTGTAATCAGTCATAACACATAACCAAGAGAACCAGACAAATAAACACAAACATTATAACCAGTCTCTCATTTTGAGTTAAAAAGCCTATAAAGAGTTCATCATTTTAATTCTCTATGCAAAGATTTTGTCTACTTATTGATTTTAAGTACTGGTAATACAGCAGTTTTAATAATAACAAAGAAAGAAAGAGTGAAACCCTTTTACTCTGGACAAGGTTTGTCTTCATTTTGATAGGGTACAACAACAATCAGTGTTCATCTATTGGTCACATGACTGCACTCACAGGTACAGTCCAAGCTAGGATCAACAACAATAAAACACAACACCTAGGTATAGCTGCTGTTTCTCACCCCTTTTCTTGTATTATACTAAGATGTACTGCACATAAATAGCCACGTATTTATTGTAATAGCACGCATTGCCAGTTTTGTTCTTTGTATTGTGGAAGATGCAACACTGATCAAGTACTGCATTTGTTTGGAAAAAATAAATTGCACGCCCAAGGACACTTGAACATACAGACGGGAGGAGCTTGAGACTGAATGGCCGACCCCTGTGAGCCATAGCTGTCTCTATCCTTTGTGTTGTGTGATATATTAAGTAACCAGAGTAAGACTAATCCAAAATTACATAAAGCCGAGTCACGCAAATAACCACAAACAGGACCCCGAATGATAGGGAGAGATAAAAGAATAATGAATTTACTGTTACACTGCTCAGGCAAAGACAATCACACACTTTTGGCTGTTTCCATGAGCTTGTTTTACGCAATGGGGCCTTCAATGTATATAGATACCTCTTTCATCCGAGTCTCCCACAAAAACACAAACATTCACATGATAACGTTCGCATTATCCTCAAGGCTTTGTTTTGATCTTTGCATTACAGCAAAACCTTGGCTTGTTAACACAAACTAGGTTATATTGTTGTTTTCTGCTGTTTTTCTTTTGATTTGCTGAACTCTAAATGTGGTTCAGATGCGCACATGCTACGCTGAATCTTCACTAAGTGATAAAAGAGCTTTTAGGCCGTCGACTCTTGGGAACTAGCTGTATTCAAATTAACATATGGCCTTGCAAAGGGTGTGAGTGATCTCTCATTAGACAAATGGCTGGCCAAGCTGTCCCCCTGTTGTAAAGTGCTCGGCTCTGCTCCCCTTTGTTTTCTAACAGGAACTAGTGCTAAGTGGAGATGCCAAACACTGCTCTGTAGACAAAGGCCACTCTCACCCCGGGTTGCCGTGGAGACCAATGCCTATTTGAGGATTGGACAGATTCCAACGTGTGACAAAAATAACTCCAATGGATTTCACTAAATTCTGTTTTTTAGCCCCAAGAAGTCAAAACCGATGATTTATGTTGTTGCAGTGTAAATCTGTTAACTTTACTAAAACTTTGTGACATGTAAGCGCTTGTGTTGAGTCGGTCTAATCTCATTGAGTCTGTCTGTGTTTACCATCTGAAGTGTCCTTTTTGTGTTTAGTCCCCTGGGGCTGAAAGAGTTGTCTTTCCTTGAATCTCAAATCTCCCTTTGTTTACATCTGTGAGGCCATCTGGGATCCTTTTTTTTTTTTTTTTTTTTTTTTTTGCAAAGATTTGATAAAAGCAGCAACCTTGATTTATGCTACATTTAATATTTGGTCCAGAGAAACTTCACCAGCATTTTAATGCTTTTACCTCAGGGTCACACATTGGCTAGAGTGGAGCGAGTGAATTTATTGATTAGATTTGTCAAACTTTTGTTAAGTGAAAAACTTAGAGTAGGGGTCATTTTTATTCATTTCACGTCACTCAGACAGTGTAACATTTCGATTCAGTTTTGTTATCATGGGAAATATATTCAACAAATCTGCAGGTCAGGAAGGTCAAGAATAAGTCATAAGTGCTGTGACAAAGCTCTTTCTCTTTTTTTTTATCCTGGTAATAATTGAGCATTTAGGATTGAATTGAATTATTAGTCATTTTGGTGGAAAGCCCCAACGGTAATGTTTCATCCTGTGGGAAAAGCCCTAGCAGAGTCCAACCAGGCGGCTGGGCAGATGTGTTTATGTGTTCATTGTGTGCTGCTACCACATGCCCTCACTGCCAGACAACCTGTGATCCAACAAAATAAGACCTAGGATCTCCAGAGGATCAATGCATCATTGACTATGGGTCTGGGCCTGGGCCTGGTATTGATCCAGCCCTGCACAGCCAGTTTGTATCTTCGCTCAGCCAGATAGAGGTACAGGCCCAATTAAGTGAGAATCTGTGCTTTGAAGAGGTGAGGATCACACATGCACTTGTGCTCAATACAAGCCAAAATCTGCTCATCTCAATCATACGGTATATCGTCAGCTTGAGTTAACCAAGAGGCTGCCCAAGCCCTTCCCCCTACTGGTTTGTCTTATCTCAGAAGGTGGAGAATCGATTTCACTGTAGGAGTATGAGCAACTGTTAGTACTGAACCAACAGCTGGATGCGTGCCATGTTGGGATGTCAAGAATGTGGCCTGGAGTGCGGTTGACAACACATGGTCAGTGTGTTTCTGACTGAGCATTTGTTCATTCTGGGAGTCTTCTCTAGTTAATCAGCCTGTTGTTCAGTAGTGTGTCAGCTGCCTGGTCAGAGGACTTCTGCCCTCGGGGATTCACACAATCTCATTTCCAAACTGAATGGGTCAAGAGAGAGCAACTCACAGACTTAGATAAGAGCTGGTTTAGATTCACAGCACGTATCGGAACAATGGACTGAAATGATAAATGGCTTTGCAAGGCTGAGTGAATTCATCAGACTGTCCACTTTTTGTGCAATGGCCATATTGTGTGGAAGCTGATAGTCCTATATGTGTAATGTGAAAACTCATTAAGCTAAGATTGCCTGAGGGTAGGGGATTTTTGTGTCTCCACCTGTGTATCTAACCAGCATTAGGACCTTTGTTACAGGCATGGTAGTATGCAGAATTTCCTCACCCAGCAGAGTTTCTGTGCTCTCCTCTCTGTGTGAGCTACTCCCACACACATTGTGTGCTAGGTTGCCTTTGAGCTACTTTTGTACATTTTTCTCTCTGTGGTTGTTCCCTGTTGTCTGTAAGCTGTATGCCCTCTAAAGGAGCATACAGTGGTATAGCTGCTTAGCATTCAGTGCACTTCAAAGCTCCTCAGTGTGACAGCGCAGCCCAGGGCTCATTCTCTCCTAATTGGAGGTTCATTAAGGGACACGGTGTGCCTCAAGGGAGCCCTTCTCACTGCCAGAGGTGCCTGTCTCTATTCGGGATTTTGGGGTGTTTACTTGTTGTGGCTGCTTTCGGAAATGGGGAAATATGAAAATGGGTTTTTAATTGAGATTAAGGGTGATGCAGCATGCATGTGGTCCCGTAGTGTCATTGTCAGAGGGTATTAGCGCACCCCAGAGGGACTTTAAGAGTGGCATACAGTAAATGGGAAAACACACCTGCTCCAGCTGCAGCAGGGCGATTTGCACCGTCCCCAGGGTTCAATTACAGGTGATCATTTAGAGGGTCAATGACATTTAACAGGGTCAAGTTACACCCCTTATAATCTCAACAGGGTTTCGGTGTTAATGATTATTTGTTATTCAAGCTCATGCTCAAGACGAAGTGAACTGGATGGTTATTGGGGGGACTGAAGGAGCAGACACAGTGTCCTTGTCATGCTGATCGGTGGCTGGTGGAGCAAGGGAATATGCACTCACTTCATTAATCATGCCAAAAGGGTCATCTTCAAGGATAACCACCCGGGGATACACTATTTATGTAGAGAACACTCTCAATGTGGGTCTGTGTCATCCTTTTCACTTAAATTGGTCATTTAAGTTGACACAGCCATCATGGTTGATCATGCAGATTCTGGCCAAACAGACTTCTCCTTTGCTAACTTACAATGATGAAGGCTTGTTGTAGCAATGTTTTAGACTTCCTCATCGTCATACAGACAAGAATGTAGGTCAGATGGGTTTGTCCTCATTACAGGGCTTTTGCCTCTGTCTGTACTGTGAAGTTGATTCTGGATCACTTCTCATTAATCCATTATCAAACTCAACCATGCTGCCCAGTTTGGCTATGTCTCAGTCTTTGCCAAGAGTAAACAATAGGATCTTAATGTCGTGTGGCATTTCATGATGTCAGTAACAGGAGACACTGCAGACATCGACGAATTGGCATTTACTAGATAGCTCAAGGCAAATGCTGCCACTTTGACTGTCAGATTGAGGACAAACAGAGTATTTCCAGCAAATAAACACAGTGGCTGCAATAATGCGTAGTGTGCAGTATGTCTTTTTTTTATGGCTGTTTTTTGCTGGTGCATACAAACCCGCTGCCACACACTTTATCTTGATACATTGCTAACTTAGCTAAGCAGTGCACCTGAAAAAGACCTGCTTTTAATCTAGTAGTAATTTGTCAATATAAGACTGCAGCGTGGGGTGTGAACCAGGTTTCCCTTGTCTGCCTAATGTAGCCAGGAGAATATTCAGTGCAAGTTAGTGGTCTGATCTCTACAGTTCGGCTGTGATCGATGAGGACCTGCAATCCCATGAGAGTCATGGGAAAGACCAGTTTGTTTACTCTGCACTTTCTCCGGGGTCTCTGTGGCAGTTTGATTTATACTGTGCTAGTGTGGACCATAGGCTTGTTATTTGCTAGTTCCATACAGCCCACTTCATTCTTAAGCATCCAACGCAATTTAATACACAAAAAAATTGGCCACAGATCTGACAGTTGGTTTGACCCTGGGATGAGAGCAAAGACCAAAGAGTCAAAGCTGGAAGAGAAATCAGAGAATGAGATGGGAGCTGTGCTCTGAGAGTTTTTTCAATCAGCCCCTTCCCGTTCTGCCTCTACATCCCCTGCTCTAATAAATACAATTTGTACTTCTCATAGGAGCCAAAGACCAACAGTGGAGAGCAGGAGGGATGATGTGGATGCTTTTCTGTGAGACTATAATTTATGCAAATCTCAGTTAAGACCTCCTGTGCCCTCATTAGGCCTTTCAGTGGAGCTTTTGAAAAGGGAAGGGTTAATTAAAACCCATCCTGGGCAATGAGGCTGTTGGTTGCTCTCAGAGTACCACAAGGAGTGGGATCAATACCAGAGCATATCATTATGATTTAGAGGAGGTGTTTAACTATAGCTTTAAATCAATTTCCTTGAGTCTGGAGAAAAGAGAGGAAAAAATAAGCCCTCAGCCTGGTGAGGGAAAGAAATGTTCTCATTTCATGTTAACTTGCTCCCACGGCAAGACAAAGACTGCCTTCACATCTTTAGTATTGTTCAGTTTTATTATGATGGCAGCTTACACAATGAAACAAAAAAAAACAAAAAAAAAAATTTCTCTGGGTTTCCCAGCTCATTGATATTAGGAGTCAAATAAAAGACAAGAACACTACAATACTAGTAGGAAAAGACATTAATTATGACTTAATTATTTAGGCAAATTCTATTCTATAAAGTAATTGCAGCTACCAGTTGAATATACCTTGGGAGTGAGTGTTATTTCACCTAAAAACATTGTCTGAGTAAATGATGTGTCAGTTGGGGTGAAAGAGTCACGGCTGAATCACAGTTGTGAGACAGCAGAGCCCCTTCAAAGACAGACAGGAATCAAAGCTGGTGTCGATCATAACCTCAGCATCCCCACTGCCTTAGAGAAGCAGAGATCACCCAGAGGATACAGCTGACAGCCCATCAGGCAGTGGAAAGACTGCAGGAAGATTATGAGATTACAGCTGATGGACGCACTGCGAAGTACAGACAAAAGAAGTGAAAGGAAGGCTTTTTCACTTCTTTTTTTTTCAATTTCGAGGTGGCGGTGTGTAGTTGCTCCATTGTGTAAACCTATTTACTATTCCTCAGAGAAACAGCTTTTTAATCCGCTTGTTACCCAGCCTCAATCTTGGCTATCACTGTTGGAGAGCAAATTAATAATCACAACTACAAAGCAAAGAGTGCTGGCTCATTTCTACCAAATAATTAATTTTCTCCCTTCACCAAGACTGCAATTATTGCTGCCCCAAAGATTTTTTCCACTTCAGTTTTTGCAGAATATGTAGAGATGCTTCCTTAGACAATTCCTGCCTCGCCCTGGGGTTGAAAGCCTGGCTCATTTGCAGCTCGGTAGGTTATATGAATGCTTCAGCAAAAACCACTTGGTGCATCAGATATATAGGTAGAGAGGGTCATTGATACTGACACACCCATGTTGTCTCTTAATGCAGGAGAGGCTTCTTCATTAACCGCAGTGCTTCCAGGATGGGCCCTCATCAGGGAAAGTGTATTTATGTCAAATAGAGGCTGGGCTTAAGGGAGCACAGGGCACCTGCCTCTCATTACATTAAGGAGAGGAAGTAAAGGCCATACATCGGTGGTTAATGCACAAGGAGACCCAGGACTCATATCCTTAAAATGCTCTGATAGACAGTCCCTTGAACAACACTAAACCCACAGACCCCATGTGTCCACTGACAGGAGTTGCTGAGGGAGAGATCTAGCCACCTGACAGTGGAAGCACATTTTAAACACTATTTGTGCTGATATGACGTGTGTCAGGATGGTTGACACTGTGTAGCCCAAAACTTGTAGTTACTTAGGGATTGCTGAGGAGTTGAAGCTGGTAGAGTGCGCCTGAGGGGGTAATACAAGGATATTCTGTTGAAATTGGACCAAATGAACTGACAGGCCTGTGTGTGTGTGTTGTATATTTGACTGGCAGAATTCATTAAAAATGTGAGCAGGTTTTTGCAGGGTATTATTTTCTTGGCACTTTCATCCGAATGCCTATCCCAAGTGCAAGAGAAAAGGAATACTGTGAGCGTCTGGCAGAATTCATTAAGTGACATGTTTTATGTTGTGTGTTTAACGTTGTTTTCTCAGGGGCAGGGAGAGGCTTCAGCTCGGGGGACAACCATGGAGGGGGATTGTCTCAGCTGCATCAAGTACCTCATGTTTGTCTTCAATTTCCTCATCTTTGTAAGTATTTCTCCTCTTCAAAGACACTCAATCTGCCTGTCTCTGAAGTTACTGTCAATCTAATGATTTAAGATGGGCTTGTGGCTGCCCCCTGCCCGACTGACTAATGGAGCCACATTTGCATTTCATTAGATGGAGGCAATCTTGATTCTATCAAATTCTCTTTTGATTAGATTTTAGTATGCTGACACACATCTGAGGCCACATGGAGTTTGTGACTGGCACCTGAGTTTATCAGTCCTGATCAGACAATCAAGGGTAATCCTGTTATTCTGAGCCATAAAGGGGGGAGGGTTAGGGTAAGAAGGTTTGTCACTTTTCCAGCCTTATTAAGCGCAACCAAACCATTTAGAGACTCTGCTAAGACGAGGTTGTTCAAGGCTGGGGTAATAATGCAACCAGCGGAGCAATAAATGAACTTGGCTGTAAGCATCAACCACTATTTTCCACTCCCATCCTTTTTTGTTTGTCTATGGCAATTTCACACTCATGTAACACAACAGCATTTTTCAAGCCCAATGAGCTTTCAAAATGGCTCTCTCCTTTTCACATACCACTACCTCCGCCTGAACTGATGTGGTGCTCATTTGCTGAAACTCTGGTCTCTCCCTGTGACAGGAAGACAGCTCAGATCTCTTCCCCCTACCTCAATACCTTCTTTCCTTAATCACATGAGTCACCCCACAGTGGCTGTAGATAGGGCTTTATTGAAAGGCAAGAATGGAGAGGATGGAAGCTGTGGTGCAGTGGATTTCTCTGACAGGTTGGGGGGTTAGTTGAAATGGGGTCTATCTCCTCCCAACCCCCTGCTAAGGCATTATTGCTCTGTGGATATCCAGCCTTTTATCTTCTTTTCAACTCTCACACCAGTCCTGTTGGAGATTTGCATGACCAGAAAAAGTGCAATTTTAATTTCCATTATATGATATCTTGTTGAATGTTTTGTGTGTCACTTGGGATACTGCAATCCACTGACTTCCCATTAATATTTAAAATGCTGCCAATTTCTGTTTTGTCTAACTGGTGTCTCCTCTCTGTTTCCGTCAGCTTGGGGGTTCTTTCCTACTGGGAGTGGGAGTGTGGGTACTAGTGGACCCAACGGGGTTCAGGGAAATTGTAGCAGCCAACCCATTACTATTCACCGGTGTTTACATCATCCTGGGCATGGGAAGCATGCTCTTCCTTCTGGGCTTCTTGGGATGCTGCGGAGCTATCCGGGAAAACAAGTGTCTGCTCCTCTTTGTAAGTTGGTCCAACACAGTATAAATATGAAACTGTTACTGATCTTATTTGTATACATGTGCGTTGATTATGCTGTCTGTCAGTTTTTGGACTGATGTGCTTGAAACTGAAAGCCAAACAAGCAAAAATGCCCTACTATTTGCTTTTGTGCCTCTAGCCTCATGCATAGTTAATGTTGAGTGAGGAGGGCACAGCCAGAATGTGATTTTTAGTGACTAACATGCACTTTTTCTGACACCCACCCACCTTGTGCTCTTTCTCACTCTGCCTCTTCTTTGTCTTATTGCAGTTCTTCATGCTCATCCTCCTCATTTTCTTAGCAGAACTGGCTGCTGCCATCCTGGCCTTCATATTCCGGGAGCAAGTAAGTGTCCTCACTGCAAAAACAGCCCAATTATAAAGTAACCATATATTCTTTAAAAAAAAAGTACATTTTTTTGTATTAATCAAAGCAGAATGTCAGTGGGGTAAACACACACTGTCTGAGTGGATTTCACTAAACAATAGTTTTAGTCACTGAAAAGCATAATAGGTTTAAACATTACAAAAACAATTACCTAAATGTAAGTAGGTTGCACATTGCAGTTATTTAAGGCTTGAAAAATCTGAAATTGGTAAGGTGTGCAAGTGGTCTGACTCTAAAAGGAAAGCAATCTCTCTAGTCAATGTGTCTAGAATAACCTGAACTCTGGTTGTTTGATTCTTCAGCTGACCAGAGAATACTTCACCAAGGAGCTGAAGAGACATTATCAGGGCTACAACAACAGCGATGTCTTCACCTCCACATGGAACGCCATCATGACTACAGTAAGGCCACAACATGCATGACAAAGTGCTTTTACACACTCATTGCTTCCTACAAGTCTGTGGAAAACAGTTCTGTCATCAGGGGCCTATATTTTATAGATAAAATCCTAGACATTTAGGTCAATATTCATGCTGAATTGGTACATGCACACACAGTGGACTACAGGCCAGTGCACAAATAGGCACTCAGTAATAATGGCTTCTTCCCTGATTCTCATCTCTCCTCCCTTCAGTTTGACTGCTGTGGGGTGAACAGCCCAGAGGATTTTAAGGACAGCCTGTTCAGGCTGATCAACCAGGATCATATGGTGCCAGAAGCCTGCTGCCAGCGTGCCAGTCAAACCGAGGAGTTGGCCCACATCAGCCGAGGGCAGTGCTTATCAGGAAATATGATGTCCCGTAATAATAAGGTAACTTCTGACATCTACCGTGTCAGCACCTCTCTCCTTTTCCCATTCTGTCTCTGTTCTGTCTCCATTTCAAACCACCTCCAGGCTTAATTGTAGCAGAAGACAGTTGAGGGGTGACATCCAGGGACCAGCAGATTCCTCCATGGCTGATTAGTGTTTCTTCGTGTTTTGAATGAGAGCCCTTTCTGTGCAGTCTAGAGACCACTATATATGAATAATTTGTATCCCTATATGAATGTGTGGAGGGAAAAAGGAAGATTATAATATGTGAATATGTTAAAATCTGTATTTTCATTTTCACATGCACACTCACATCTCCTTTTGTATTTGTGTGAAGAAAGGTGTAGACTGAAATATAATTAGAGTGAAAGCTGATAGGAAGAGGTTCTGACTCTGCTTTACACCTGTTGTCTTTTAGTCCAGTAGAACAATGCCTGATATCTGTGATGTGTCTTTCTGTTCATCCACACAAAAAGCCCTCATTAAAAGGCAGTGAAGCTGGAAGCTCTGCTTCCCACTCATTCATCCGAGCCTTTGTTCAAAGCCCCACTCGATTAAAGCTGTGATGTTACTTTAATTGTCTCAGTCATTCTCCAGCTTTATGGCCTATTGATTCTCTTCTCACCCCATTGTGTGTCCACAGGGCTGTTACTCTGCAGTAGTTGACTATTTTGAACTGTACATCTATGTGGCTGGAGCGCTGGCTATTGTGGTGCTGACCATTGAGGTATGTAGTTTATATTTCATATTATACAACAATGTGCTAGAGATTTTTGCTTCATTGTGGGTTGGCTGAGTTGGAAGGCAGTAATTTTGTATGACAAGATCTCCATCTAGTGGTGAGGCTTGGTACTGGAAGTACCCTTATTTTACAAAGCTAGTAAAATCCCTACTTATACCCTTACCCTGTTAGATCTTGAGTTTTAATGTGCTATTTAAAAAAAAAAAAAATTTTACACATAGAATATGTTTATACTAATTGAATTCTCCTTCCTTTTTTTCAGCTTTTTGCCATGGTCTTTGCGATGTGTCTCTTCAGGGGGATCCAGTAGAGTTGCTCCATCTGTGAACTTGTTTTTGTTTTTTTTAAAGGGAATTCAGGACTTAAAAAAACAAACAAACAACAAAAAAAAAAGCAAATCAAAATGGACACTTGTAAATTTGTTGATCTCTTTTTCTATTGGCTAACTGATAGAAACCCAAACTCTAGTACTTCACAGCTGGACTTTTGAGGTACTGGGTGGCAAAAACACACATAACGTGCACACAGACTATAGAGAACGAATGAGATCAGAGACAAAACTGATGTAAAAAAGATTTGTGTGTAAAGTGGAAACAGTAATTTGTGGACCAGGTCTAGCACAGACTGGGTATAATGTGGACCAGGCATGAAGACCAGGTGAAGCCTGAGCAGAAGGCACTGCACTGACTTTTGGATGAAGAATATTTATATTAAGTAAACTTGGCTTAATTGTGTAAAAATGTGTTCTATGTACAGTACTCTCGTTGGGCTGTTACCCTTTCCTTTTCATACTCTGTACTGTAACACACTCCCTTCCTCAACATGCCTTTTTTACAGCCACTCTCCTTTAATGCTGTATTATATAAGCTCTGTGTGTGCGCGTGCATGAGTGTGAGACTGTGTGTGTTTGTATGTGTGTATATACTGGATGTTCTCTATGAACATGTATGAACTAATTAGTGAGCATGTGATTCATGGCTCTCTGTGACCCCTCCCAAGCTTGAAGGCCAATCTCTGACTCTTTTTCTATTTGTACGGTGATGTTTATTGCAGTAGTGGTTAAATGTGGTTTTAGGTGGTGAAATGTATGTGTATGCATTTGTATTAGAATCTTGAAAAGTCATTGATATAAATGGCATTCTAAATGGCTGTCTGTGTTTTTCTTAAACACATTTTGATATCATTTTTAGAAACATAAGTAGCCTTTTTTGCAGTGTTCTGCCTCTAATCCTAAGTAACAACACATGTTAGCACGTTGTAAGCAAATATTGTACATAAAATGGAGGTTTTTCCAAGGACGCGCTCCTTCCTGGCCAAGCTAGAATGATTCAATTTAATTTGTAAATTGTTAAATATGAGGGAGAAAACTCCCATTCAGCTTCATGACAGAGCTCATTTTATAATTAAACTGCAAAACCACTAAATTTGTCAGAAATGACAACTATAGATTTTCTGCTGCAGCCATACGGTATGGATGATTTGTCTCTTTTAGTATGAAACCATTCATCATGCGACACCGTTTGATATATGGAGCACAGAAACATAACAGATTGTTTCATGTATTGATGAGCCAAAAAAAAAAAAAAAAGTGGTTGAAGCCCACGTGTGGCTACTGTGGTAATAAAATCCATTACACCTTGAATGCAATCGTGTATTGATTTTTTTTTTTTCCAGCAAAAGATCATGAAAGGTATTGAACAAAAATGAGGATAAATAATGATGCTAATAAAAAATGGGGTCATTGTAGCTGTGCATAGTAATAAGATACAGCAAAGGAAAATAGATGCATACATGACAAATGGAACTAAAGCTGAAAAAAGGACTGTAGTAACAATTTTTGTGATTTACAATATTTATTAGCAAGACAACTCTTTAACATAGGAACACAGCAGCACTTCATAATTTTATTACTTTTTCTGGTTTGTCCATTTTCTCTGTTTAGACATTTACATCTGAGATCTCTGTCAATGTGTAATAGATTTAGCAGTTAACTTCTATTAGTTTTATTGGTGATAACCTGTGTGGTGCTCTGTGCCCTCATTTATATAAACTGTAATCTAATGACAGATTTGTTGGTGGGTTAAGTCATAACTATGCCTATGTTTTTCTTACCTATGACAAGAACATTCCTAGTTTGATTCCCAGTTGGACCGCAGCCTTTCTGCAGGTGTTTCTATGCTCTCTGTTGTTTCCTCTTGAGTCCTTGGACTTCTTCACTATTAAAAACATGGATGCCTAGTTAATTCTCCTGCCAGTGCCCTTGACCAAGATACTGGCAGAGAACTGAAGTTGGTCTGCTGGCACCTTCAGTGGCAGCCCACTACTACTTGTGTATTTACAAGGATAGGTGAAGTACAGAGGTTGAATTTCTCACCAGGGATGATACAAGTAAACTTTAACTTATGTGCCTCGGTGGAAGATGGTTCACACTATTTCACACCTTAATTAAAGGGATAACATATAGTGTTGAGATTCCAAACTGTCCAGCTGTCCAAACTACCAGATGATACTACCAAACACCAACAAATCAAAGCTACTATCCACAGTCTGTTTGACTCACTGAATAAAGTACAAACCGCACTGTTTACACACATCTGTATAATGGTATCATCAAGTTTTCTTGTTCAAACAAGTGGTTCCAGGCACAACCCCCCCCCCCCCACACACACACACACACACATATTGTAACTTAGTTTGGCATCAATCCAGCTGATGTCATGTGCTGATATCAACTGCTTCTACATACGTGCTAAGTATGTAGTAAATTTAAATTAAATTGATGTTTTATAGGCATGTGAAATTCTGCCTATTTTAAGGGGGAAAAAAAAGGGGGGGGGGCACGTTAAAAATTCATGAAAATTTGAACTTTGACCTACTGTTCCCAAAATGTAATCACATCTATTCTGGGTCACTGGCAATCTATAAACCCACTTTAATATGAATTCAACCAATTCATTCAAAAAGTGAACTTGCAGCCCCCAACTTATGTTTATGTTGTCATGTGGTGTTTTGGTCTGTTGCGCCACCCTCCGGCTATCACCCAATCACGAAGTCAGTAGTGTTTGGGCATCCAGGTTGTCCAATGTTGTCAGACCTAAAAGGCCTCGTTACGAGTCTGAAATACGCCTGACAAAGTCCGAAACAGAACAACGATCTGTATCGGAGATGCATTTGAGAAATGGAGATGGCTGAAACCAGAGAGGAATCTGTAGACTGACGCCGAAGTTGCTCATTTTCTCCTGGACCGGTAAGATTCAGCTAAGTTTGGCTAACCTATTTGGACTTAATGTAGACATGGACTAAATGTTCTCTACAGTCTAACGAAGTTATACAAGTTCGTACATAGTAACGTTAAGTTCGCACAAAGCACAGATATGTTGCTCATCGAATGGTTTGATAAATTAAAACTGTGCTAACATTGCTAAGATTAGCATTGCATTATCAGAGCCTGTTTCTCCGGCATTATGCTAAGACGCTGTGGAGAACAATTCCAACATTAGCACGGCCAGCATGGCAATGTGAAACATAACTGAGACAGTACATCCATCAAATGATTGGTCATTCATTCATTCCGAATAGCCTACATTTTAGCAGCAAATTAAAACAATTCATGTTTAGACTGAAATGAGCCATTACAGTACTACTTGTCTGTACAATTATATTTTGGCCAATCACCACTAGTTTTTCCTTTTTTTTTTGGTACACATAATTAATTCTCAAAACATCTCACATGAAGCATAAACATAATTAACAGAGGATGAACTTACAGCATAGGACTCCTCACTTGTCATCGGAGTCTCCTTGCAGTTGCCTCGACGTTCGGCAAACTATCTGGTCTGGGGGGAGGGAATGCACCGCTCTATGTAAATACAGTCCCAGTTTTGGCCATAAAGTGCATACTGCACCTTTAACAAACAAACCGAACCAAAAACAATACCCTTTGCGGTCCGTGTACTTTACGGCCATCCGTTTTCCGGATTGATATGGGTAAACGAAAACCGGGAAACCATCCGATTTTCGATTTCGAAAGGGAATGACGTTTGTATTTTATTTCCGACTTGTGTGAAATAAACCCACAGTAGAAAATCAGATATAGACTCATTTTCCGTTTTTTGATTTTCGATTTCCAAACGAAAAACGGGAAATGAGCCGTGTCCAGTTATTCGTTTACCTTCATTCAAATAGAAATCGAAAATCGGATGGTTTCCCGTTTTTCGTTTACCCATATCAATCCGGAAAACGGATGGCCGTCAAGTACACGGACCCTTTGCCTCAACTTTGGGGGTTGGGGTAGTAAATATTCGCCTGGTTATTACTTTTTATTATGACAGTCTGTGTCTTATAATCTTCACACAGGTACTGCATCCACTAATAGTTTACCTTATAGCTCTGTTAGCTTAGCTCTGTTTTTAGACACAAAACAGCCACAGTAAAACCACTAATTACATCCGTTTTCTGTCCGGTTTGAGTTGTCCATCCACCTGATTCTGCCCCCCCAAACTACTTTTTTTTCCCCTTCAGCTTTGTGTTGGAACTTCAGGTTTGACCAGGGTTAACACTATTTTAAAGCATTTCCTCCTAAAAGACATCGTTTTAAAATCTTTTAAACCGTGTGTTAACAAGCAGTCAATAACAGAATGTTAGTTACTAGCATCAGATGTAGCTAGCATCTACTTCAGCAAACTCCCATAAGAGCAAAGTAAACTTTATGTGAATTTACCTACCTGAAATAGGTGAATTTACCTTATTTATCTACTGCGAACAAATGAGGAGCACGATGAAAATACAAAATATACTATATAATATACAAAATAAACTCTGTCGGCATGGAGGTCGCTCTGAAGCTTCATAGCCAAGCTATTTCTCGGGATATGGGGGCTGGATTGTAGGTTTCCCATCCACAAAGTGAAACGAACAGACGTATGGCTTTTTCTTTTTTTTTTTTTTAAGTTCAGTTTCCTCACCCAAAGACATTGGCCTTCTTTACCATGAGGGGGGGGATAAAGATTAAAGGTCGGCCCACAACATTCACCCCTTCTCTTCCTGTGAGTAAAACACTCTTGAAGAGACAAACATTTCTTCTTCCAATTATTGTGGCAACCACGGACTGCACAAGTAGTACTGGTCATTTTACCTCAGTTCTTTTGACCTTTGATATATGCGCTTGCCTGATTCCGCTGCACCACCAGAAGTTCTAGCACAAAATAAATAAGATGGCACCGCCCCAGTAACCAGGGAGAATAGGGTGAATAGCTGCATTAAAGATCAGTTTTTTCCAACTTTACTGAAAATACAGGCATACAAAGCATAGAAATTTTGAAGATTAAGGCTGAATCCCAATTCACCCCTTGGCCCTACCCCTTACCCAGACATCCCAAGTCTCCCGGAAGTTCCGGGAGTCTCCCTGATATTGATACTGGCTCCCGGACGCCCGCGAGTTGGA
>JAQQZY010000024.1:18256019-18266381 GCA_030068375.1 Ostorhinchus rueppellii | reverse complement strand
AGCTGGGATAGGCTCCATGCGACCCCCGTGACCCTAGTGAGGATCAAGCGGGTATAGAAAATGAATGAATGAATGAATGAATGAATGAATGAATATAATCTCATAAAATAGGGTTTGGTAGATTAGAGTACATAGTTTATATCTTAATCGCTTAATACAGTGTATTTTTAGGACTTAAAGTACCTAATAGCTTTTTCCTCCAAATAAATTTAAAAATAATTAGAAAAGTGAAGTCCTCAGTGCATAGTATTTTTACACTTTGGTACTGCTGCTCTTAATAAAGAGCTCGTGCCACCGTTTGTCAGGTGTTACATTCATTTTTTTTTTTCTTTTTTAAAATTGAACACATTACAAAACTCTCACTGAAGTCTGAGAGAACATGTGAATATAATCTAGGTAATAGGCTTATTAAGAAACAGGGTTTGTGTTTTTTCTTTCTAAATGGGAAAATATGGATGCTTGTTAAGCTGACTACTGTATACTTTCCCTGCTCCATTACCATATACTGGAGCTCATTACAGGCACCTCAAATAAAAGAGTACTCTGTGGGTATGGTACTCGTGCTGTATGGTGTGGGAAATCAACCAGTCATCTCAAATCAGTCACTGTGGATATTAACAGTAGTTACAATAAATTTGATTTATGTTGCAGTTTGCTCAATGAAATTGAAAAGGAAAATAAAATTTAATGAAAGTTAAATTAAAGTGAAACAACATTGATAGTAGATTAAAGCAGGGGTAAAATTGGAAACTACAGCAAGCACTTTGATAAATGAGTGTTCACAAAAGTGTTGAGAGAGAAGTGTTTGCAAAATAATATGAAAGTAAATCTGTGTCATCATTTATTGAATAGATGTATTTCACAAGAACTTTTTTGAATAATTATACTTTGTAATTTGAATTTTTATGGTTGATTTTTTTTTTTAAATAACTGAATTCAGATTATATAACTATATGTAAAAAAAGGGGGGGGTTTCAACTAAATTTATTTTTACATTTTTTAATTAAACTATAAAAAAAATTCAAATTATCAAACGCAGCTATTAAATAAAACAATCTTGAGTAATATAACTATTCAATATCTGATGGTACAGATTTACATCCATAAATAACAACTAATACAATTGCATGGAATCTTACAAAATCAAATGTTTAGGGAAATAGGACAACAGTTTGGACAGAGCTAACACTAACCTAAAGTGACCACATGGGGGCACTATCGCACCTACTACTTTCATAACCAGAAGTTGTGGATATTTTTTTCCTTTGAGCATTAACAAGAGTAAGACCCTTTATAGAGAGACTATTTATGAGAATTGAACAAATATAAATTCATTATAGAGCGAGTTTTTGTTTTTGTTTTTTTACATAGTAAGAAGGAATAGAGCCAAGTTTGTTTAAATCCTTTTCATACATTACTCCTGAGAAATGGACTTTTCTTCTTGCTGCGCAAACATACCCAAATACTATCTGTATGCATATGTTATATGTTGCCCTTTTAGCTCATTTACTCTGCAAATATTATCTTCAATGCAACAGCTCTCAGGAGAACTGAATTTTTTACAAACTCCAGAGTGTTGACTGAGGTAAATTTGACATGACTATAAGGCAAGACCCTAAATTAAAACAGTATGTCTCTTGGTATTTTAGATACATTTAGTGTTTGACCCACTGATCAGAAAGTAAGCACCAGTAGCAGGCAATGTGTCAGTGTGGCCCGCTCCCCCCATTCCTCCCATTTGAAGTGTCTGCATTGGTTCAGGTCAGGATCTCTTTGAGTATTTAACAGCTGCTAAGTGTTACTGGTGGTCAGCGCGAGCGGCTCCTGATGCTGGTGGTTTACCCGCTGTGGCATCACACGGTGAATAAGTAACACAGGGCGGAGGTGTGCAACCCGCATGGTGGCATCTCAGATGATAATGCAGTGTAGCAGCTGTTAACTTATTTGGGCAGTCCTGGGTGGTATGTTTTTATTTTCTGTGTGTTCTTTTTTGATATTCTGTAGTTTCACAGTATATATGAACTGGTCCTTTATATGGGTTTGAGGTTTATTCTAATGTGAGGAGTGCATAGAATATAAAAATATTTTAATGTAAACGTGTATAATAGAGGCTTTGATACAGTATAAAGTAGGTGATTTGTGTACATGAAAGTTGCAGAATCTGAAAAAAATTACTATGCAAATTGCAATATGGTAAAAACAGAACTTGTATATGAAAAGATATGCCAACAACTGTAATATTGCTTCCTTTCAGCTGTCTATAGGTGGACCATATCATGCATAGGTTGATTAAGAAGGATATGCAGATTTAATAGCACTCTTAACAATGTTCTATAATGCTTCTAACAGTTTTTTAACCAATAAAGACCCAAACATTCACCATCAACCAAAACCATATACTGATCTAAAATGTTTAATACCTGTTGATCCACTAATCCTATCAATACATGTAAATAATTGGTGTAAAATGCAGTTTGTCATCTTTTCATGGTCATCAGATGTGACCCAGTTGGACATTCAGAGGCCCCTTAGTGAATGTGGAAACACTGTCATTAGTAAAATCCATGGAGTTTGATCAATGACAGTGGATGGAGTCACTTGGTTTGTGTTCGATTAATGATGTATTCTACAGAAAAAGTCACTTTTTCTCCAGTTTTCTCAGTTTCTAATATACAAACAATCAACTTTAATCTGAGCTTCTATGAGCAACTACATAAAAACGCTTTCCTGGCAATAAAAGTTCCTGATATTTTGGTGGAAAAGGGCCTATGGTCAGTAAATCAAATATTGGGAGAGAGAAAAAACGATTTTTACTGGAAGCAAAAGGAAAGTACAGAAGATAATATTAGAATTTAAAAAATGGTGAATCACTTAAGTAAGATTAAATAAAGAGAAAAATTCATTTGGGAACTGCCACAAAAGTAGCACTGAGTCTTTATAGGTTAAAATAAAACATCACATTCTGCCCATTGAAGTGTTCCAGTAGTTTGGTGGTGTTTATGAAAAATAACTGTGGGGCTGGAACTAGAATGAATATACCAGTTTGCCCTGTGTAACAACCATCACCAATTTTCAGTTGTCAGTACTGTGATGCCGTTTTTGCCTCTGATATTAAGTTTTAATCAGATTTAGACCGGTGGCAAAAAAGAAAGCAGTCGTGTTGCAAAACAAAGTTATGCAATTCTTCTGTGTGGACAATATTCTGTTTCACATGCAATGAAGACCACATAAACTAGAATAAAGGACGTGGTCTGCTTTGACTTGGTGATACGAATCAAGAAAAGTCCATGGTTAAACATCTCTCAGAAATCTGAATTCATCAGAAGTTTCCATATTATTTGTTTGAACATCTTTGCAAAAGCTTTTAGATCATCTCAAGAGTAACAAATTGAGAATAAACATAAAACACTAGAGTTAGTCTTTTGGCAGTATTTGTTGTCTTTGCACAGTTTTAAGAGGAACTATACTAAGGAATCATAAGATAATGTTAGATTTTTGTTTTGTTTTGGGTCATTATTAAAGATTGATGCTGTAGTATTTACCTTTTTGTTCAAGTGCAGTCTTCTACCACTACATCTCCTCTTTCCTCATAAAAATTCCTCCCAGGAAAAGGGGAGAAGTGAGTGAGGGATGGGGGAGAGAGGTGGGATGGGGGAGAGAGGTGGGATGGAGGGGCTCCATGTTCAGTTTGTTTTAGCCTCCTGTTTGGAGAGGAAACTTTCATTGCTTGATGATTTATGAGTGGTTAGACTCCCAGGGGAATTAGAGAGTCCTTTTTCCTGCATGTAATAACCCACCCTCTAACATAAAACGTACGTTTCTCCTTTGTGTTGTGTTTATCCAGTGTGAAAGGTGTTAGGTCCGGTGGGGAGTTGAAGGGCCTGGAGAAGCCCCTTAGGACCGCTCAACAGAAACCATTCCAGGGCAGACGATTCACATCTGCTGCGATGAGACCGCAAAACCATTCGTGAAAATGTGAGAATCTACATAATGCACTCAACAACACAGTTTGATATACAGGCATTGCAGTAATCCATGTAATACAGCTTGGATGTGAGCCTGGTTGTTGTGATACAAAATGAGCGAACAGGCCCAAAACTATCTAGTCTCACAGAACCCGGGGGCTCGGACCGGGCCGGACAGCCATCATGACGCACAGTGTGGTGCCCACGACCCAGCGTGAAACAGGAAATGGCTGGAAAGGCCAGGAAATTTGTCTCCTGGGATGGGTCGTTTCTCAGGCCATGCAACATCACTGTCTTGAGAGATTTCATGTACTTTGTGACTCACTTGTGAAGCATGTGTTTTCAGTCCACACGACTTACATTTAGCTGATGACTACAAATAAATGATCCCAGCTATCCCACAAAGTGCTCTATGGTTACAAAAGAGGAGAGTAATGCAGGGTGGTCAGCTGATGGCTGAATGATAGTGGCTGTGAGGCCACATCATTTTTTCTCTTCACTTATCTCTTTGATTTAGAGAGTTTGCACTAGAGGTCAGCTGATAGTCCAGTCTTAAAGCAATATGTTGACGATTGTTTGGCGCATGGAAAAGCTGACCGGTGATAAATTGGACAATATTTAATGGCAACCAACTGAGGCAGATGGGAGCTTAAGCTTAAAGTTTTTTTTCTATTTCCTGCTGTTCATATGTGTTTTCCCATCAGTGGTTTGTTGTTTTTCTCTGTTATTTTAGTCACCTTATTATGTTTAGTTGCATGACATGACTTTTTGTTGTGATTGTGCACTATATAAGACAAAGTTAAAATATTATCTACTACAGTGCTTTTCAACATTGGGGTCCTGACCCCATGTGGGGTCCCCTGGAATTCAAATGAGGTCCCCTGAAATTTCTAGGAATTGACAAAAAAAATGTACTAATAATTTTTTTATGATTCAATAAATTTTAGTATAATTAAAACACCATGCACTTCTCCAAAGAAAAAAAAAAAATGAAGTTCAAATAAAATGCAGGATGTAATATCTGAGAGAGCATATTTTGATTGACCTGACCATGTGACCACACACAACATAGTATAGCAAACTATTACATGATCAAGAACAAATTAACTTTAGCAAAAAAATTTCTTCGTTTTGAATGTAAATTGTAAAATGTGTGATGTTAAAATGGGTGGGAACCATTTTCTACTTAAAGTACAAAAATACTCTCAGAAATGATCCATTACTTTATTCCAAACTGGATGATTAAATTGAACATGAGTCAAAATAAATAAGTATCTAAAGAAGTAAATAAATACATGTGGAGCACTTAAAGTAATAATTTGATGAATCCTGAAATTGACAATAACTATTAAAAAAAATAATAATCAAGATGCAAGTAATTTTAGGAGGTTTTGTTTTTCTTCAATTAATTCCAGTTTATCATTAGACATCAGCGAAAAGAGTCAAATTCTGCTGATGCTCATAAATTGTAAAACATCCAATGAGTACTGGTTAATGAACCAAACTGATCTATCTCTAATTTACACTTCCTCTGCTCTCCACACATTTCACTGTGTTGCAACGTTTCCTCACAGCTGGAGGCTAATGCAGTGCTTAGCGCCTTATTGCACATTGGATTTTCACACTCTGTGGTCCACACTGTTGAGCCGTCATCTCCGCCTGTCAAACAGGTCCAGAATGACCCGGTGCATGTGAGTCCGCTGAGGTCAAGTGTTGTGTATGTCTGACCTCTGAGCTCTGCAGCAGGAGGGCTTCTTGTGTAAATGCACTGAACAAGGCTTAAGACTTGAGTGCACAATAAATCAGAAGGATGCCTCACCGCCCCCATATTCACAAGATTCATAATTGGAAGCATATTGCCAAGAGCGGAGACATAATGCTGTTCTGGAGCAAAGAGGTTGAGGGGGTTAGAAACACAGCCTGATAACAAACTTGAAGGGTGTTAGGGAGGAATCGGTGGGCAGCCTGCTGATCTCAATATGTTGACTCTTAAATTTTAAAGGGCTGCACACAGTCGGAGACAAAACAGAGGAATCAGCGGGGTGAGTCATTTCATTCCAACAGTATGCCAAATGATACTTGAAGTATGTCTTATTAGTAACATTATTTATCCTCGACCACATGTGTCTTGTAAATAAAAAAGAAAACTGCTTTAATAAACGTAAACAGCCTTGTCTTATACATAAAACTTCTGTGAATCGGTGCTATGGTAACAGTACATGCACATGCAGATGACTGAGTGCTGATTTAACCCACTAACCCAGCGGTTAAATCAGTGACGTTCACCTCTTTTTGTTCCCCCAAACCACTATCCATGTGTCAGTGCCACTTTAAGTCCTTTCACTCTCTGTTTACGTTAGCATGTCAAAAACCCTCGCTAGATATTTCCACACTGTAATAAACTAGAGTTTTATTAGTTGGAGTCTCCGAATGATGTGAGCAGTCATGAAGCTATCTCCATGGTTACAGACCACAGAGATGCCTGTCAGGCAGCTGGCAGGCCAGCGGCTGTTTGGTGGCCAGTGTCAGCTGATGGGAAAATGGAGTAGAGGCTGGCGAACGACCGCAGATTAACAAAGCCAGTTAATAAGCCCTCAGACATGGGAAGATGCCTGCTCGGATAAACTCACTTGGGGTTTGCTGTGAGCTGTAATTCTCTCTCTCTGCTCACAGCAGGGCCTTTTTAGTTGTATTTTACACCAGAGCTTTCCAACTTTTTTTTTTTTCTTGCTGCAGATAGTTTTATGTTGTTAATGTTCTTACAGACACTACAACATTTACAGAGCTGCCTCAGACTTGTAATGGTCACTATGAAAGGTCCTGTGAAGGACTGATTTTCTCAAATACCTTTTCTAAATCAGTAGTGTCATGTTAAAATTACCATGTGAGCTCTCTTTTGCATTCTTGCCCCTTTTTGCCAAATCATATTACATCATGGTCTGGTCTGAGGCACTGGATGAGGCAAGTCGACAAATTTAGTCTCACACTAGAGCTAATAAATTATAGTTTAATCATCAGTCCAATATGAACATGTGTGATGAGCACATCACAAGACTGAATAAAACAGCAAATCAGAAGAATCATTTTATTCATAGATGTATTCAATCTGAGCTGTCAGATGTTGCCATGGATACACATGCCATGTAATCACAGTCTTTGGTCAGTCATGTTAAGCCTCTGCCTGCCAGATACTCTTAGATGAATTGGTGCCAGTGTAGTACCAAATGTATGATATCTTTATTTATCACATGCCATACTGTCATTCCAATACTGAACAATAACATGTGCATTGTAGATCTTCTCCACTATTTCTTACTTACAACACATGCGTTCTATATCATCCAATTATACCATCCATTTTTGCATTTAAAGAATGCAAAAACGGATGCATATTGAACCTTTTAGGTGTTGTTACAAACTGGTGAGTTACATCTGGAAAATGTACAACACAGCTGAAGTGCACACGTGTATGAGTATCAGAAGAGAAGAAACTGATCTCATTGATAGATCAGAGCTGTAGATAGCCTGATAGGAAAATCTGGCCCTGGGCCAGAGACCCCATTATGAAGAGCCCAGGAAACTGAGGTATGCGCTTCTCCCAGTAAACCACTTCTTTGATCTGGAGCTGATCAGAGAGGCTAGGTGTGTGTCCTGCTGCTGAGACAATGACCCGTCAAGTCTTCTAAAACACTGTCAAGTTCTAATGCAAATACACTGTCTATGTTTACGGTAGTTTATTTTCCTCTTATTTGTGTGCAGTTGGTGCATTTGCATAAACATGTTTAATGCATATTTAGAAATTTTGCCTTGAAAAACATCTATGGAAACAGTTAAACTTAACTTCTTCAGTAACCTGTTTTTACTTGGTTGGGAAATCTTGCTCAAAAACATTAGTCACTACTTTTAGATAAATGCTATATTCATGCTGCTTAGGACTGGTTTCCTATGTGTCTCAACAGCTTGGCTAACTGTGGGCTGTTTACAAGCATTTTCATCTTATGAGGGACATTTTACTGGACAAAGTGATGTATGTTGTGTTCCTTCCTCCTCAGCCGCCTGCTCCTCTCCACCTCCTCTCCCCAAAGGCGTGTTGCATGGCCATAGTTCTGACTTATGACCGCGGCAGGAGGCTGCTCTCCCTTTTATGTCCCTTAGGACAGCATCAATATATCACCGTTCTCCTGGCTCTTTTGATTTACAAGATTTCACTTGGAAGTTATTTGAGTGAGGTGGACTTTCTTTTCATAGTAGCAAACAAATGTCTGTGTGAATTTCCCGATCTAAGTGTGTTAGGAGAGGTTTTGTTTTTCCTGGTCAGTGTACTCCTCCTTTTTTCTTTGACTGTAACTGTTCATACAAGTTCCTTCACTGGTCTAAAACTGTGTGGAGAAATGTGTGATTTACAGTGCAAGCAGCAGGTTTATTTTCAAACCAAAAGGGGCCATTTAACACTGTAAGTTTAAGTGTCAGTTCTAAAATATGACCTATAAGATTTTTTTTCCTGAAAGCTGATACAAGCATTGATTTACAGCCTTGGTCTTGCTAACGATGGCCCTAAATGAGCAGGTCAAGCATCCATTTGTTTATTGAGCAGGTTGATTGACAGGCCAACCAATGGAAAAATAAAGCAGTGAATGAGGAATTGGATCTGTCCCCTCTTTGCCATATCAACAGGGCCCTAATGTAGTGGGGTGAACTTTGAAGTGCCCTAATGGTCTTCATGGTCCTTTAACCATGCAGGCTTCTATTAAGGGTGTCAGTGGAGCCTAGCTGGAGCAGCGTGACCCATTAGGTTTAATGAGTGCTGTTCAGGGCACAGTGGGCTGCTCTTCTTCCTCTCTGCGAGTGTTTATTTATGTCATCTACCCGTGTTTTAGACAGAAGGGGCGGAGGGCACAGGCAGGGGGGAATGTCTCTTTAACTAGCGCTCCATTTTGTCGTTTCAGTCTCAGATTTTTATCAGTTCTGTGACCTACCCAGCTTTGTCTTTGTAGGTAGGGTGACTGGGGCTGGAAACTTGAAATCAGTAGTAAATTTTATGTATTAATTATTCCTGAGCTACTACTTTGAAATTATTTCAAATATGACTGAAAGAAACAGTAACAGAACTGCTTTCTGTCTACACACAGAGGGATAGTATAGAGTGTTGACTAATGCTGTAACCTAAGTGAAGATTATGGACACCAAATGTCATACTAAACACATTTTTTTATAGATATCATAATACAGATGTGTGTAAACAATGATTTTTCTACTTTACTCAGTGACTGATATAGCCTGTAGACACGTTGATTCATTGGTGGTTTTGGTAGTGTTTAATGTACATGACCTCTTCAGTATTGATATGGGAATACATCCTCTTACTTGCCCTTGCAATATGTTGTTAATAAACCAATGCCGACAAAACTGTGTTCAATACAAGTCTATGCAATTTATGCATCATTTGATTGTAGTTTTCAAATTCTAAATAGCATCATTTCTGGTTTTATCATTGTGTATCATTAATACAGTGGTACCTCTAGTTACGAAATTAATCCGTTCCGGAAGTAGTTTCGTAAGTTGATAATTTCGTTAGTAGAGACGTGTTTTCCATGTAAATGCCCTAATCCGTTCCAAGCCCCCCAAAATTTAGACATACATTTTTTTCTAAACTATAAAAATGTATCCAAACCTCTAACAAATACATAAATAATAAAGAATTAAAATGTGTGTTAATTAAATAGTGAATAAAAGTGAACGAAAGCTGACGAAAATGTGTCTGCACTTCCTGCTTCACTATTCACTCTTAGCGTGAGACAAGCATACACACAGAGGGACCCTCACACACAGGGGGCTGCGCCATAGCCAATGGCGTAGCAGCTCCGAGCGCCGACTGGAACAGTACCATAAAGTATGAAATAATTGCGCCTTTCGTAACTTGAAATTTCTTTCGTTAATAGAGTCAATATTTTACCATAAAGGATTTTCGTTACCTGGAAATTTCGTAAAAAGAGTCGTTCGTAAGTAGAGGTACCACTGTATTGTTCTTTTTTAGGTTTTGTAACATCACCATATTGTGACACAACTATTATAATGTATGGTTTTGTATGTTATTATGTCTCCATCCAGCTATATTTATTATTTTCAATTTGCACCTTTAAAAATCCAAGTAGAAAAGGTTTCTGTGCAGTAATGATAAAAGATAAATATGAATATGAGATGGCAGTGGACTCCACAGCAAAATGCTACCACGAATGAAGAGCTGCAAAAACAAATGTTAGACAAAGGCTCTGAGTAATTGGGACAAATTTTGAGATGCAAGCAGAAAAGTTTGAAACATTATATGATCCAGACCAACGATTTGGTTCATCGGGCAAAAGCTAAAGTCAGTTTAAAAATAAATAAATAAATTTTATAT
>JAQQZY010000024.1:18229628-18255646 GCA_030068375.1 Ostorhinchus rueppellii | reverse complement strand
TATATATGGTCCTTAGGCAACAGCTCATGTACTGTATGTTATTGTATGAAATAGTGCTTTGTAGTGGTAAAGTTGTAAATGATGATGAAATAAAGTTTAATGATAACAAATAAACTCATATTTACCTTTGGTTACTGTACATTTTTTGATAGGTCTTGACAACATTGGGTATATTTGGCAATGATTCATTTTAAATGCAAATTTGTACACTTCATAATGCAGTTTTAGAACAGTCATATGTACATTCTGTTCATTACTGATTTCATAAAGGACATGGAGGATGAAATTTCCGTGGTCTGACGTAAGAATTGTATCATATGTCTCAAGCAACTTTGCACTGAACCAGCTCCTCTTCCAACCTGCTGCAGTCCACTTGATGATCTCCAGTTCCTCAACTCAGCTATACACTTTTGTAGGTGACGGCATGCTTCTTTTGATTTTTCCCATTTTCGTGCAATTGGGGCATTGCAGTTAAACTCTTGCACAACTGTGGAAAAGACAGCAATTGCTGCTGGGAGCGAGCAGAAGTGGGAGAGGTCCAACATTCTTTGCAGGGTAAAGACCACAGTGATGGCAAGATGTGAATTGGCACAGCTTACCTTTGAATTTTTTCATTTTGTGTTTTTTTTTTTTTTTGTTTGTTTGGTTTTTTTTCTGGCTGTGGTTTGTCTGTCTTACGTGAGAGTTGTCCTAAATGGTTGTTCCTTCTGTGGAAGATCAACAATAAACGGTGGATTGATTACAGGCATCATTTTTGTTGTGTTGAAAAGAGTTTGAATCACTTATGAAAATGTTTTTTTTCTGAGGACTGTTTTGTTGCATGATTGAGCTCGTATTGCAAAAACAAAGAACATCTGTGTGAAACGATGTTGCATACTGGATTGCATGACAGCTTTCTCTCAACCCGACCATAGCTCGACTGTTAGCCAAAGACCACCTGGAGGTATTTAAGGCCCATTCAGACTATTAGGCTTAAGTTTAGGCCCTAATGGCTGGGGCCGAGCATCCCATCTGGAAGCTGCTGATGCGGGAAAGAAGACAGGATCACATATCTTCCACCTTTTAAACGTGCATACACAAGTCAGCAGAAGCTTACATATTTCTGTATTTTGGTAATGCATTTGATTGCATTAAACTCTTTATGTCATTTCCTATCAGCATGTGAGTGTACATCCTCTGGTCTTGTGATGTATTTTGTTTGTAGTTCATGGGAACTGACCGTGTACGGATTGTAAATATGTAAAATCTGGTCTGCATTGCTGCCTGTGTATTGTACAATCATTCCACACTATGAACAAGCATTTTCAGGTAAAAGAAGAAACTAAGTGAACTCATTCACCCGCTGGAGACTCATTCATTTATTTCATAATCACTTCAAAACAGTCATCAACAGGAACAGCAAGTTACTTCTGTACAACAAATGTCCAGCACCTTGAGCAGATCACAGTGATGCTGTTCATGGCGCTAAATATGGACGGGCTTAGGAGACAGTTCTTGACCGCTGGGAAGCAAAACCACATGCCTCTGGCTTTAGCAAAGAGACTACTGTCCCAGTGGAAGTAAAAAACACTCTTAAGTGCAATAACTTATTGCAATGGCACTTTGTAAAAAGTCACAATCAGATGTAGAAATACATGATTAATATACAAAAAGCTGCTTAAAGCCATAAGAAAATTAGAAAGCACTTTCAACATTGGTAAAAGTCCAGAGCAATTTTTCAGAATAACACAAAACATAATTTTACACTTTTACAATATTACTGTAATACCTCATTGAATTATCTTTGGAGGTCCTTTATTTGACAAATAAGCAAAAAAATATACAAGCAAAAGAACAATATCATTTATTGTTCATATTCACACAATACAACATTATAACCATGAATTTTAATTGCTTTATTTCAGTAGTATCAACATGGACGGAGCTGCAGAGGAGTGGAGCACTGAGGGAGAACCAGCAAGAAGGTCTCCAAAGTAGGAATTCAGTCACACACGTAGTCATGCATACATTTATTTTGACCACATCCTGTTTTTATCTTTATATTTTAATAGTATTCCCCCCCTCCACCACAGTGTATATTAATTCAAAATGTTTCTCTTCTATTGAGTGGAGTCATTTTAGAGGCCTTTGTCTTTTCTTGTGAATTTATTTCTTTGAGTGACAATACACCCTCTGTGTGGAAGTTGTGAGTACAGTCGTCATATTGTCGCTGGTTTCACTCTCTGTCATCACCAACATCGTCTTTGGTCACCAGAAAAGTCTTTATGGTAATGAGAATTTTATGAGAAATTTTTTAGAAAGGAAAGAATTGTTTAATATTAGAGTCACAATGATGATACGGTTAGTTGAGTTGTCAATAAATTAGGTAATTGACAACTATTCTGGAAATCAAAAGGCAAATATTTTCTGATTCCAGCTTCTAAATTTTCTTTATTCCTCTATGACAGTGAACTGAATATCTTTGGGTTGTGGACTATTAAGTAAGTTTCTACCATTTTCTGACATTTTGTACAAGATAACTAATTGATTAGTCAAGACCTAACTGACAAATCAAAATAATTAATCAACAATGAAAAATAATATTTAGTTGCGGCCCTATTTAAAGTACAATACCTCCAAACTGTAGAGTGGTAAGGCACACTCGTGTTTCAATGCTCATTCAGCTATGTGGACCAAAAACAGACTATCTCAACTTAATCCACACAAGGGAAAGAAAAAGGATATGTAGCCCAGCGGGCGTCATAGAGAGATCAGCCAAAGACTAATGAAGCCTGTCTCTAGTCTCAGCCTGAAGCCCAGCTCTGGTGACAAGCTTATTCCAGAGGGGCAGCACACAGAGACACCCCTGCAATCACTGGACATACTCACCACATTCCTGCCGTTCAGCTCTAATGTCATCACATTACCTAAACCTTACAGAATGCTCTTCAGGACAATTAGGGCCACTGATTTGGCCTGCAGTCTCTGGCATGTGACGGATTCTGTGTGCGAGCCGTGGATTCATCTCTGCCGAGCCCACGTCTAATGATGAATTGATTATTACAGCGTGTGGAACCTGTGTGCAGTATGTTCTCACCATGTACGCTGTGATGTTCATATTCGCATGGCAGAACGGCTCACTTTGATGCTAATTAAGTGTGTCTATTCCTGTTGGTTGCTGATTAAGGCTGGCATGGTTACTTGGTGTTGAAGGCTGCTGCTGTGCGTTGCAGCGCCTTGTCTGCCAGTGGAGACGGTGTTTCCTGTAACCTGAGGCCTGGCCTAGCAGGGGAACCTGGGGAAGCAGCCCTGGGGGAGGAAATGACACGTTGGTTTGAAATTGCTGCCAATCCAGCGCCTGCCCTCTTCCAGGACTAAACTGACACAGACCATGTACACTCACTCAATTAGACTTGGTTCACTTACTGCAACCTCTGTCTATGCACCAAAGACTAACATGTTATTGTTTGTTTTACAGTTTCTTTATTACATTAACTACATTTGCAATGAAAAGTGACAGAAACAAAACTTTTAGGAGTTGCATCTGAGCTTTTTCTGCAATTGAGCGGCCCCGGTTTTAAATACCTTGTCAAATTACCATCAAATATGTCATTTCTGTTCAGTTTTTTTTTTTTTTTCTTTTTCATGACAAGTTGAAAGTAGTCACATAAATGATGTGATAGGGGCAGGATGAGTAGTATAAAAAACTGAGAAGGAGAATTAATACTCTGAATCAAGCTTAATTTTGTAAACTTCAGTAATGTACAATATGACTGGATTTGGACTGAAATACTGTATTCTACAAAGGCATTTTGTAAACTGTGTTTATGATATTGCTTATTTTACTGAAATGTATCACCATAATAAATGACACCCACTTTTTTTAGGGAAAAAAAAACCCCTATATTTCAATGAGACCTGAGAGATCAAGGATCAAAAAAACTCACTTAGTCACACGTCTGTAATTCTCTCATTTTCAGCATCTGCTGATTGTCACAGTCACAGTTGTTATCTTAGTTGCATTGGCGTTGTAATGGCCTCTGTTATCTCCACAGTCTCTCACTGCTCATTTGACCTGTGTTATCGTTCGTGCTCTCAGGAAACCTCCCTCCTCCCCCACGGCGTTCACTAATGGCTGCTCCAGAGAAGGGGCCATATGGGGGCAGGGAAGAACTGGATTGGGACATCATGTAGCCCAAGAGATGGCTGCACTGTGTTCTTTGGCCTTCATACGCAGTGCAGCTATGCTGGAAGACTTGCGGTCTGGATCAACATTGAGATCATAGCCATTGATACCTCCACCCATTCCAGGGCCACCAAAAAGACTGCCCATGTGTGTCTGTCCCATGTGGCTGCTCCCCGGACTGGGGACGCCTAGGAAGTCGGAGACACTTCCCGGACCGTGAGGATGAGGAGGCATGCAGGAGGGAACGGAGTCACAAGGCACCACACAACCTGGCACTGGAGATGCTCCGCTACTGCTTCCAATCCACGACGGGTTCTGGATCTGAGTGAGGAACGGGAATGAAGAGGAGTTAATAAGCATCACTGAAGTGTAGAAACTGCTACCTTTCATCCTTTAAAGAGCACTGTGATTATAACTACTGCTGTCATGATGTGGGTACCTGCGCATAGTTCTCAGGCCGTGTAAGTAAAGGCAGTTCATAAGCTGTGGAGAAGTGTGTTCGGACCTGTTGCATCTGCCCAAAACGCTCTCTCTTTCTCCACTTTGCTCTGCGATTCTGGAACCACACCTGCAGAGATGTAAAGACATGATCTGTTTTTAAAATACCTTAAAAGACAGACTCCCTTATCACCTACAACCAATAGTAATACAAAAAATGGGGTCATCCACTCAGCTCAGCAAGACAGAAAGTGAACCACATAAAATGAAGACAGTGAAGCAAATAAATTCTGCAGCACATGAAAGTCCAAGCGCAGGTTTTAAGACTTGACGTGTCTTTAAAGTGGAGTCCGCACGGAGCTATTGATGTGAAAATGGTGAGTCTCCCCTGGTGCTGCACGTTTCAGCTCCTCCCTTTGATACACGGGCGTCTGCCTCCCTTCAGGCTGCCAGCGTCGACAGATCCACATCTGGGTCTGTAGCCATTCATAAATCACTCCAAGAGAGGTGTGCTCTCCCCCACATGTCAGCACAGTGGGATACAGTGGGGAATCCCTCTGAATTATCTGTGAAACAAAAGTTCAACTTTTGACCAAGAATATACTCTTTGGTCTGTTTTTGTCTTTGTGTTTGTATTAAGTATCATATGAACTGTATGAAGTCTGTGCTTCCAGGTAATTTCTTTTCTTGAGATTGATAGACATGCTACTTTGCTGAAACTGTGTGCTGTCAAGACCTGCTGACAGACCAAGTACAGGCTACTAGACCTCTTCTGCCAAACTCTGGTAGGCATAGGAGGAAAGCAGGGCTGAAGGGTCATAGTATGATACTGGAAGAACGGATTCAAAGTGTAAAATTTTAGAGTGAACCAATAAATTCCACTTTCATTGTGATCTGAACATACACAGGACACATTTCAGTTGACTACTTGAAAAACACTATCAAACACATATTGAGAAATTGCTCAATTAAATCACATTTGATTTCATTTCAGCTCCTTAGTTATAGGACATATGGCTTTAATTCGGGGTGGTCTATGTTTGCGATATATAAACAGTAACATTATACTACTATGGCTGATATGCACACATTGAAGATTTCCCTTATTCTTTTGTAGCCCCAAAGTTTATTCATGGATTCTGATGATACCTAACATAGTGAGTGTAACAATGCCTGACACTGAATCCTTCTCGGTATTTAACATCTGGACATACCTGGACTTTATCTTTATGGATCTTCAGGTGAAATTGAGGGCTTTAGTTCTGATGTATGTATTTTTAGGGTTTGATCTTTGAATTCTGCCTCAAGCAGCAGAGTCTTCTGTGTGGCTGTCATAGGAAGAACTTGATTATATTCGTCTGCACGTCTCAGTTTGGTTTTGCAGTCTGAGGATTTTGTTAAAATGCTGAAGGTGTTCATTGTGAAACCTCTGTAAAGTAGGGATCCAGGATAAATAACAAAGTCTACAGTTTTCTCAAAATGAGACTGATGGCTGTGGCTGACTGGCATTGTTAGCATGAATAAACAAAGGTTTTGCTTTTTTCCCCTTTTTTTTCAGGGTATACTACCTTGCAATCTGCAATCTGATTACTCAGACACATAATCAAAGGTCAGCATATTTATATATAGGTGTATTTTGCCATGTTTGGCTTGATATAGAGTAATCATTTAATTTGCAGTTAAGTCACTCTAAATAATTACCTGCTGTAAAATTAAATGGAACAGAAATAGTATTTAATTTAATTGATCAGGAAATTTGAATATTGCTGATACTTTATATTCTGTCCCCTCAGTCTATGGATCTATTTTACAATATTTACATAAGCCAGTGGTAGCCTGTGCTCATCTTTAATATAATCAGTTGTAGCTTTTTTCTATTTTCTCACATTTCAATGAAAGAGAAGAGAAAAGCAAAGAGTGTACTGGGAGTCCCTGCATGTTTATCTGTGTATTTGTTGGTTGTCTGAATCTTATCCTCCCAAGAGGGAATGGGAAACGTCTTCAAAGAAAAAGAGAGAGCGATCCCGCTTCGACACAGGGGTTTGAACTTGGACTGAGAGTTGATTCCCAGCCCAATCAGCTTGTGGTTTTCACAGTCCCTGACATGCAATTTCCCCTCAGTCAACCTCTTCAAACCTCCCCTCTTTTCCCTCCCTCTGTCAACTCGAACACAATGAAATTTAGTGACAAAAATGTGAGTGTGTCGCATAAAGATGTGGCCTCATAGAAAGTTTCTTTCTTAAAGATGGCCTAGGCAGTTCCTGAGAAAGAAAGCAGTGAAACAAACCCACCCCTCCCTCTCTAAGACCCCCTGTTGCTGACTGACCGGAATAGTGTTGTATTGCTTTTTCCTATTTACAGAGCCAGGATACAGTACAAACAACTTTTTCTTTCAGCGTACATGCTCCGATATTTGCTGAATTTTATAGGGTTACAATTGCTTATTGCAGCTTTAAGCAACAAAAGATTTGTTTTCAATTAGATAAGGCCGGCTGTAAGTGCCCTAATGTCTGATGTGATACAACTACAAGCTGATATATATGGCCATATATGGCCTCCTGTGGCACTTCAGCCCATGTTTTGTGTTTTTGGGAATAGCTGACGTAAAGAAATGTCGTCTGACTCCGACATTCCCCAGGTCAGCTGGCGAAATTAGAGGACAGCTCAGCCTTGCAAAGTGGTAAACTGATATCTGAGGTTGTGTCTGAACCTCAATGTCAAAGTGAGAGGTCACTGGCCTTTGAATTATATCATATGTTTGAAGGGGACTCTGAGTATGTGTTATGTTGCCCTGAGGATTTGAAGTCTATTATTGTTTAAGGTTTGTCATGCATTGTCTCTCTTTTTTACCTCTTTAGATATCTGAGCTCATAGCATTGCAGGTTTTCAGATGTAATCCCTAGAGGGCCCCGGATTGGACTGATACGGAGATGCTTAGTTTGTAGAGAAATAATTTGTCAGTGTAGAGTCAGATTAAGTAAGACAATGCTTTATCAGTCTTAATTATGATGGATGGAGATAACTCAGCCTCACTCCTCTACTCATCTCAATTTCTGTGTCTCACTCCCGTCCCTATTGAAGCTCAGCCTCTTCTTCTTCGTCTTCTTCTTCTCTGTTCCAACTCCCCTTTCCCCCCACTGACCCTCGCTCCGTGTCTCTCTCCTCCCGCCTCCCTTTTAAGTCATAGAGGGGAAGTAGGGATATTGGAAAGTGAGATGGGAGAATGTTCAAACTGGAGCTTGTTTTCATTTCATGTTTAATTTCCTGACGCCTAAGCCCTTGGCTTTCCGCAGCTAACCCCTCTGACCTTTCAGAGGCGTGCAGACGAGAGCAGCGGACCAGGCTTGCACACATACACACACACACACACACACACACATAGGATACACATACAAAACACACACATTTACATATAATGTCACATATATACATGTATATATTTTGAAGTCAGTCACAAGCTAAGGTGCTGTGTTCTCTCACACACCTATTGGAGCCTTAAATAAACAACTCACAAGTAAACAATGTCTGAGCACATATCTGTCCCCTGTCTTGGTTTGTGGGTACTTGGCGTGTCATGTTTCACTGAGGGTTTTGCTCGATGTAGCTTTGCCTTTGAACGGCAGTAGGAATGAGACCCAAGCCAAATAGTTTGGCAGAGAGATCATTCAGGGAACATTATGAAGTCAGATGTGTCCTTTGCTGCTCCATGTCTCCTATTCCCCAACTTATAAACTTTCAGTTTTTAAAGGTCAGTGGTGCCTTTACACAAGCAGATTTCCAATTAACACAAAGATATTTTGTTATTTCTGATAACGAACAGCAGCAACCCATCCTGTATATGATACCAAAAAGGATGATTTCCCAACTGCCAACACATATTATTTTTGTTTGTTCTTTCTCGCAGACATCTGTGAAGAAGGTGCTCAGAGTTTTTGGAGCTCAAAGTGCTTGGCGGTGATACAGTAATTGCTAAAGACGTTGACAGCAAAAGGCAGCTTACAGAGCCATTAAAGGGCTTTATTTATGCTCTAGAGCCAGCAGGCAGGGAGAGGAAGAGGGAGGGCAGAGTGCAGAACTCCAAAAGCAGCTTTGAAGTCCAGCCGTCTCACCTCATCTCTGTCATCCACGACCAGGGGATTGATAGACTGCCTCAGAAGTCCCTCACACACAGCGCTGTCCTCCATAAAAAACAGGCAGTATGATGAAGTTCAAGTCGAAGTCCAGAGCTAATTGTACCAAATAAACTAGTGGCAGCAGAAGTCACAGATGTGATTATAGAAAACTGTAGTTGACTTTATGAAGACATTTATCATCAAACTGGGGATGAAACTGCAGGACCTTGACACTGGCATTTTGGCAGAAAACATCTGTACTGTGGGATTGAATAGCTGCTGTTTTTGAGATGAAACGGATTCTACGATCGCTTGCCAAGCTTCAAGTGCCCCTTGGTATTCAACAATTGGATATCCCTGGACTTTGTCTTGATGGACCTTCAGTTGAAATTGAGGGCTTTAGTCTTGATTGTGTGCATATTTAGGGTCTGATTTTAGAACTATGGGTCAAACCACACAGTGACTCAACAGAGTCTGCTGTGTGGCTGTCAGATGAGGAAGTTAATTATATTCATCTGGGGAATAGATGGGTCTGTGTGAATGCAACATGAATGTACTTATTTTACTGTACCACCACCAGGACCAGGCCAGGTTCTCTGTCCCTGACTATGTCTAGGACTACCCATGGAAATTGAAACTGGCATCTCAAAGTGTTTTTTATATCCTTGCCAAATAGCTTTGATGACTTCTCTTTTTTCCATGTGTTTTCCCTTCCTGCGTTTAGAGTTGTGCAGTGAAGTAGTTTGAACATGGTAGTGCTGGGGAGAAACCCTTGGCCTCTGACCTTTTTTGCAGAGTCTGCAGCATGTAAGAGCTAAGAGCAGAGTATTCCCTTAGTCCCACCCATCCTACTCTGATCTAAAACTGGCAAGCAGAAAGAGGGATGGAGAACAATGGGCCTTGCTGTCTGCCGTTCCCAACAATCTCTGTCAACATGCCAGTCTTAGTCTCCCACCCCGCTCTGTTAGCTCCCCAAGTGATTATTAACATGCAAACATAGATGCCTGAACACATACAACAAATCTCACAGCTCGTGCGAACGCATAGAGAGGAGATTTTCCCATCTAAACTTGTGTTATTTGAGTGTAGTCACCTGTACACGAGCCTCCGTCAGGTCCGTCCTCAGTGCCAGCTGCTCTCGTGCATAAACATCTGGATAGTGCGTCTTCTGGAAAACTTTCTCCAGTTCCTCCAGCTGATAGCTTGTGAAGGTGGTGCGGTTGCGTCTTTTCTTGCCTTTGTTGCTCTCAGCTTCGCTTTTGTCTAGAGGGCTGGAAATATCTGAGCCCGGCCGCTCAGTGGGACCCTTCACCCCGGGTTCCTTTAGGTTCAGGTAGCTGCCTTCCATCCCAGGAGGGTCGACACTCTGGGGCAACTCAGACTCTGTTAAACCGCTGTTGTCTTTCCCTGTAGGTATAAAGTTAAAAAAAAGAGACACATGGAGGTGTTGACAGTTATCGGTCACATATTAAACTTTAGATTTTAGAACGTTACGCCACTGGCATGATGAGATACATTTAAGCAATTTTGGTTTTGCTGTAAGTACCCTATTATCCCAGTTTTAATATGAAGTATGAAATATCAGAAATCTCTTAGCAGTGCACTTAACTGTGGCTTTACAAATCTTATCCTTGCTGTTTCGAACAACCAATTACAACCAACTTTCAGACCATTTTAGAAACCACCCACATGTTGTCAATAATAGTCCTATAATTAGAGTTACAACTCCATAATTGAAATATTCACCATAGAAAAGCTTTATTTCATCAAACTGTGTTTTGCTGTTGGTGGCTGGCAGTGTAAAACCATCATGCCTCACATTCAAGTCAGCGGGTGCCTGCTCATCATCATGCTACAACATCCGCACAAAATGCCCTTTACTTGAAGCTTACGTCACCCCTTCAGTTTTATTTTAAGGTTCAAAGGCCTCGTCTGCATGCACAGAGTCTCAAAGTTGCAGAGAATAAATGTCTCTCTCTGTTTGAAAGGTATGTCACTACACATCGGTGTGACCTGTGACACAACCCTCAAAGCTGTCTGCCGCCTGCATTCAGCGCTGCCCTCTCACTCACTTCTCTTAATCACGCCACCTGAAACCTGAGCCACACAAACCTGCTCCATCCTGAGCCGTGTATGGTGGGCCTTGTGTATGCCGACGACCACGCTGCTCCACAACCTTGCCCCTCAGATGTAAACAACATTGTGTTTGTCACCTTCAATTTTGAAGCCTCCATTTTGTGACAGACCTCACTCTGTTCCTGTCAGCGCTTGCTAGCTTTTTTGTTTCCTCTGAGGAGATGAAGAAAGCTGTCCCTTCTCCTTCAATAAACAAACAGCCGTGTGAATAAATAAGCTGAAGGGCTCTGGTTGCGGGCCAGTGAGAACAGTGTGCTCTGTCAGCCTCTCTGTTTGCCTTTCCTGCACACAGGCATGGGGAGCGCCCTTTCCTAACTGTATTGGTCCAAAACCGGGGCATAATGGTCTCCTCCACATAAACAGACCTGCGAGTCTTGTGCAAGAGCAGCATTACTTTTGTCAAACAGCATTTGTTTCAAGGTTAAAGATGATTAAATTAATAGTTATGTTCTCAATGTGTGTGCATTTTCCTTTGTCACTTTGAGTTTTTGTTAGAAGTAAACCCTTGTCACTAATGGCCTCTTGTAATTCTCAGAGATCCAGTGCATTGGGAGAGTTGACACATTGTGGCACTGTTTTTCTAGTGGTTTGTGCGATGACTGAATAGTTTTAGAATGATGAAGTTAGGCAGTGGCTGTCTGCATCATGCATGTTTGTTTTCTTGGATTAGTTGGTTAACTTGTCCAACTATGAGAAGTCAATAGTCATCCAACAAGACTCCGGCAGTCCTCCCATGCTCCCTGGCTCAGGCTTGCCCCGACCGAGACGCTAATGGAACAACACAGATCACCCAGCTGGAGTTCATGACCTCATATCACTGTGGCCCACCTGTCAGACCTTCTTACAGTCTCCACACAGGCAGATGTTCTGACATCACCTTCCCCTGCTCTGGCCTCATATTCTCAAGCACTGTGCAATATTTTCATTCTACCCCTAGGCAGGAGCATGGCTGCAATGTTAAGAAGTAAGACAGGTCAAATCCAGGTTCCAGCTTGGCATTTGCATCTGTGAGAGAAAATGCAATCATGCCCCTGAGCAAGGCATATTTCCTGTGAGGCAAAGGGTACAGCTGGGCCTACAGATGAGGGGGTGGAAATGTTTAAGGTTTGAGCCTTATACAGACCTGCATCACCAACATTTTCACTGAATCTACTCTAATTACAACGTCTCTACCTCAGTCAGAATCTTTCTTGCTGCCAAACACTCCGAACTCATCTCTCTCTTCTTTGTCACGCTAACACTCACAAGCCTTTGCCACAAACATCTTCCAGTACTCCCGCATGCTGAGCTGTCTTTTCTGCAAGCTGTTCTTGAGAGCACAGCCATCACACTCTGCTTTCTTTTGGGAGCCAAGATTCCACTACACTGGCTCCAGTTTTTTGGCATTCAGAGGAATGTGTTTTTCACTGTTATTCTCCTTCACTGTTCATTAATGTATGTGGATTCACGGAAATATCACCGGCTGATCCAGCAATTTGCCAGAGTTACTCTGTGACAAGCTGCAGACCTCTTCAGTTAGCCGAGGTCAGATGTTTACTAGGGTCAGCAATTTAATCACTGCTGAAAACAGAGAGAAAACATCAAAGTGTAATTTAACTGGTTGTAAAGCAACAGGGCACCCTCTCAGTTTTTATGGAATAGGACGGGGAGGGTCAAGTGAAGCCAAATTAAAGAAACACTATAAATTAGTAACCTGGGGAAGGGTTAATGACCAAACACTAAATAGAGAAGGGAATGCTTTTAAACAGAGTGCTCTGAAATGTTCTCCCAAAATACTTTAAGTCGACAGTAATCTGCCACAAAGGCTCTCCAGTCATCACACCTTATATCGACCAAATAAAGTCAAATATTCCATTTTGTTTGGTCGTCAACGGGTACCTGCTCATTTTACATACATTGTTGATTCAGAGACATGCTATGGGCTGGAATATTTTTCCCCAGTACAGTCTAAGACTTGATGTTGACTGTTGTTTCCTCAGTGGAAGGGAGGATCCCAGATGTTCCTGAGGAGAGATCTATGCCAGCGGCTCACACAGGAATGCAGATTCCCTGGGAAACCAAAAAAAAAATCTGTCTGTTCAGCCTCAGCTCCTGATAAATTGACACGATCATGACCTCACTACTGTCATCATACCTGGCTGTTACTGTCTTATATCACAATGCGCAGAAATAGTTACAGTACTTGTAGTTATTTGTTGTGTGTGCAAGTTTTCACACAATATGAACCAGATCTTGATAAAATTGGTAAAAACCTTATACTTTGAGCGAGGAGTTAAGTACTTTAATAAAATATGTTGTTTGTTAGTACATTACTCTAAACAGACTACAAGATTTGTTGTTGGTTATTATCTTTTAATGCTGTGATTATGTTATATGTCATCAATAATAAAGGTTTGTTTAGATTCTGTGAAAAAGAACATAAAACCTTTTCAGCAATGGAATTAATCAAATAGTTGTTATAGTAATGAAGTGTGATAATCAATGATACACCTTCTTCCTATTCAGTAGTTGCAAGCAGCTCATTCCAGTAACAGTTGTATTTAATCATAAATCATCATGAAGCCATTGAAGTACTCGTGCCCCTCTGCGACCATTCAAGAGCATAAAGAAGGCAGTGTAAAAAGTTTGGAGCTGGAGGTAAATCTGACTGGGCTACTTCCCACCTCTGACTTTATTAAATAATATATCAAAGAAGCAAAATGATCTTCATCTCTCTGTTGAAAGCAAACAGGGACAGAAAACGGACTGCTGTTAATCACGCACCCAATAGCAGTCATCAAGCCTTTACTTTGTCCATTTTCCATTGTTAGTGTTAGTGTTTTTCAAATGTTATGACCCATTTTTACCACATTAGAAGCCTGGATTTCTATGCCTAAATTTTGCAGAGGTTATTTTTACCTCTACAGTGCAAGGATAGGAATCAGAAAAGTGAAGGTAAAGATTCAGCGCCAGCCTCGAGCATAGATCAAAAAGAGCCCCTGCTGATTAAAGTTTCCAAATCATTTCTTTATTCTGGCCTGCATACAGGTCTCAGGTAGGTGGAGGGGGGAGCTGCTTTCCACTGTGAGAGAAGTGGCTGAAAGTAAACGATAAAACATGCTTGTGTGTTATTTTGCTGCCATAACAGCATGAGGGAGAGGGAACAAATACGAGCTGACAAAATTATTTTCAGTGGTGATAGTTTTTAATTGGAAATGTGTTGAAGAAATAGCATCTAGCACAGATCTCCTTCTGAGCCACATAAATGTCTAATCTGTTTTTTTTATATCATGGTAGTCAGATTGCTGCTGCTTCATGCTCTGAGTCAAGTGTTTCAATCAGCCAATACCTTGTTAAAAGAAAAAAAAAAATCCACATTTCACTCTTTGAAGCGTTCTCATTATACATTAAAATTTATTCTGGTTCACAGACACAAGCCGGCATGATCACAGGTGTCATTCTTGCTTTCGCTTATTGTTAACATGAGCACAATGTGTTAGTCATCAGCACATGCATATCCTGTGACATCACTTCCCTGAGCCTTTTAACATGTAGTTAGAGTACTGTATTTTGACAGGATGCTTTTAAAACGCTGCCAGAAGTTTTTGAGGTCTTGTTTTGGTTTTCATGCACTGGGAAAAATGTTTTACATATCACAGGATGCTTGATATCCCACTGAAGGGAGGGGAGATTGTTTGAAAGTACAGAACTCACAACAATGACTAAGTTGTATTTTATAGATGTATTATTTGCTTTGTGGTAAATATTGACCAGGCCAGTACCATGTGTCCTCCAAGACACTTCTGTCTATCATCAAAGCAAGAGCCAAGTTCAGTTTGCACCACAGGCCTATAAACACAGCGAATTCAACTTTTTTCTGACTCCTCTTAACTCATTTTAAACCCTAAAAACAGTGTGAGAAAGTCAAAAAGTTCTTACTATACCACGCCAGTCAAATTATATAAGAGGCAAAAATAAAATTATGAAAACAGGAAGCATATATACAACCATACTGTTCTGAAAAGTAGCATGTAAACAGTCATTCCCACACATGTGCGGCCTTCCCAGAAACCCTCTCCTTTTTTTCTCCTGAGTCTCTCAAATCATTACCCAATCTCGATGTCCATTTCTGACTTGATGCTTATTTGTACAAGGTATTGTTGAGACGGGGTTATGTAAACCAGTCCCACTTTGTCATCTCGGGGACTCTCTATAGCTTTGGAGATCTGATGTTTGGGGAGTATGAATAATAACTATAGGAGCCAGTAATGCACATCTGCCTCAGATTAATGCAGACCTCTCCTGCAGTGCTGACCTGCATTCCTCAGCGCCCGATCAGCTCTGGGGGTTTTATTTCATTCATTGCTGTGCGAGCAGGTAGACGGCCCCATCCCTGTCCTCGCCGTGGAACAGACTCACTGATTAACATGTACAGAAATGAACAGACATCCAACCTGAGCTACTACTGTACACAAATGCAACGTACTGCTTCAGAGACAATAAGTTTTTATTTTTATCAACACAAAAAATAATTAATAGGGATTACATGTCATTAAATTAAAAAGCATCAGCACTAATGAAATTAACTGTTTGAAATATCTATAATCTTAGATTATACACTGTTGCCCATAAAATTGGAATAATGGTGTTTTCAGACGCATTCCTATTTTTATTCCTATTTATACACATCAGTAATCGCCTTTTTAAATCCCAGGCACACTTTATCTATCAAGAACAAATCCCATTGTCACAGTCCTGCCATGAGAAGAGGTAAAAATATTGTATTCCAACATTATGCGTCTAGGTTAATTTAAAATAATCCACAATAATTAATGACAATAATTGAAACTGATTTTTTTTTCTTATTGCAATTTTGGTGCACAATTGGTGTAATGACAATAAAGCACATTCTATTCTATTCTATTCTATTCTATTCTATTCTATTCTATTCTATTAACTTAAATTGTCCTTTTTTATTTATTTGTGTATTTATTTAGGGCACCCAGACGCTGGGTTGTGTGTAGCATCCTGAGAGTGACTCAAACTAAATGTTGGGTCTCCATGTAAACAATATTACAGCTGAAGTTGCCACACAGAAAACTCCCTTCGGGTATGAAGACTTTTGTCATCATCCGATAAAGCATCAGCGTTGAGCAATATATCTGCCATAGAGGACCACACATAACAACACAAGCCTGTTGACGCCTGAGGCTTTGGCAAGACCCCAAAGTATCCTCCCCAGAGCCACGATGCCTTCATCTGGCTGCAACATTTTCGATAATAACATTGCAGAGTTCTCCTCTGGGGAGACATGTTGCATTTAATGACGGTGTTTAAATGGTTCTGTCAATACACTTGCCAAATCAGTTCATTTCAGCGCAGGGGTTCTCCGATGTGTTGGAGCAAAAAAGTGACAGTCCGGCCTAAAATGAAGAGTGATTCCAGTTGTTTTTCAGGAAAACACATTAATTTGTATTTTATGGGTGTATTTTGGCAAACATTGGTACTACGCAAAAAATAGATTTGTCCTTTTTGTAATTGGTTCCACTGAGCAGTAGTACAGTTTTATCTAAGTTTAATATCTTTAAAATGTCACAGTTTATTGTCTATTGTTTTTTTAATTTGAGAATATCTAGAGAATATTTTTTCCAACGCAGACAGTGATTGAAATGAATATTAACTATTGAATATTTATCCTCTAGTGTCAAAGTTTTATCCTATAACATCAGCTTCTACTTTCTTAATTGAAATTAGAGCAGTAACATGTAACCTAAATATAGTGATAGTGGAGATTTACTTGGTAAAACGTTTCTTGTGCAGTTTTAACAACCCGTCTGTTCATTTATGTTTGAAGAGTTTTTAATTTGTGTTTTTACATCTCAACTCATAAAACGGACAGTAAAATGTGTATGTGTATTTTTTATGGTTACAGTTATTTGTAGTTGAGCTAGATTCGTTGTGCCGCCTGCAACATAAAGATTTAAAGCTGTATTTGTTGAGAGATATGTCATTTTTAACTTTTGAATTGTGTTTTCTGTTGTTAAAAATTGCGAAACACCGATCCAAATGAAGTTTAGGTTTTATTTTAGTCATTTAATATGAGGTTTTAGGTTATAATAATAACATATATTCTAGTTAAAGGTCAATAAATCAACCGTAGCAAAAAGAAAAAGGTAAATAAAATAAAGGCTCGTTTCGTTTATTATTACATGGTTCCACTTTAACTGCTGTCAGGTCTGGAATTCTCCATTTACGCGTGTGCTTTTACGCAGGTGTGTCTCTTAATATCCAAACATAAACATGATCCAGGGCAGACTCACATTTTATGTGTGATTAACAAGATTTTATGCAAACAATAAAATGAACAGAGAGCAGCTGTAGGCCTGAGGAGCAGTGACAGTGATGGAGCGGCTTCAGTGATGGGAGGATAAACTGATGTGGTGGAGGACAGGAAAATGATCACTTACGATTTGTTTTTCATCAGGTTGGCACTAAACAAATGCGCAAACTTCCATTAAAATATCTGTGTCAGTAAATGCAACCAACTTGATGTAGTGGTGTATAGGCTAATATTTTTCAAATTCAGTGCTAGTTTATTTAAAAAATAAAATAAAGAGATCGGGGCGTTTATGGTACGCAACTCGTGCTTCTGCTTCCAATAGAGGCTTCACAAAAAAACAAACAAACAAAAATGTGTTTCCTCATAACCCAGTTATGCATCAGAATGAATTATTTAAAAAAAAAAAAAGTCGTCTTCATGGAGAGGACGCGGTGTCTGATCTGATGGGATACTTATTTACTGTCGAATAACTTTCACATGCAGTTACTCCCATTCCAAATGCTCTCTATGACATGCATTCACTGTTAAAGTTGCACTTGGGGTCTCCATCCATCTGCACTCACCATAGCAGGGAATGAGCGTCCCGTTGTGTCCGCTGTCCGGGTGCAGTTTGCTGCCTTCGGGTGGAGTTTTGCAGGTCGGTCGCTGCATGAAGAGCTGGTATTTGTTGAAGGTGCTCTCCTCCGCGCCATCCAATGACTGGCAGTCCGGCTGGAAAGGACTCCGGGACTTCTCTCCGTAAGCCTGCCCTTTACCAGGAATGAACGTGGGGCTGTATTTGGTTTCAGTGGTCGGGAAAGTCCTGAACGGGTTCGCCTGGTGATCCCTACCTTGCGCAGTAGATGGGCTATAATATGAATCCATCGATGTCATATCGCAGTATGAGACGCACGTATCTGCGTTCATACCTAAAAAGTTATATTTAAAAAAAAATCCACACGGTTCTTCTTTCCCTCCCCTTCTCTAGAAAGCAGATATTCTCCCCAAATTCTCATGCATTGACAAACTCACACTGACGCGCTCATGCACACACACTCTCACACTGCAGCATCTGGGACTGGTTAAAAAATGAATCAGATGTTTTCCAGAGACTGCAGACTGAACAAATGCTAAAAGCCCCCTGAAGGTTTGTCGGGGTAAAAGAGAAATGCCTTGCTCAAGCTGATGCCGCCTCAGTAGTCTACAGTGTATGTGACACACACAGCACTCCGACCTTCAGGCTCCACGCACTTCAGATGTAGGCCCACGCCGAGCCCAGCCTGCGCTATTATGCAGCCAGTGGAAATGGGAGGTCAAGCTCAGAAGGGGGAAAGCTTTTTTGGTAAACACGCGGGAGACGCAACACATGACAATAATGTAATTAGAGGATGAATACTGAGGCTTTGATTCCTGCAGATCCCAAGTAAAGACCCCAACTCTTTCTGTTCTTTATAATAAAACACTAGTGGAAACAAACAAACAAACAAAAAATCCCCGTGAAGCCACATATTTGGTTATTGATGTATGTTTGTGGAAAATCTGATTGGTTTTATTTGACTAAAGCGTAAACACAAGGATCAAACCAGAAACTCAGACCAGAAACAGCGCCTATAAAGTCTGCGTAAATATTATATAGCCTAAATATTGTCTTTAGAGAACTATTAAAGCGTAACATTTACTGTTTGGGGCCTCATGTGAGAGTCTGTCATTACGCATAAATCAACTACAATTACAGCTGATCATTCCAAACAACTTTAAGGCCTGCAATTAGAAATTTGGCTTGTTGTTAATATTAAATTAATTAGAATATTTAGCCTCATGCTCATTTAAAACAGTGCTCTGCTTCCTTTGAGAGATTGGTAAATGACGCCGTGCCACCAATTTGCCCTGTCTTGGCTATAAAAGTCCGAATTAAAGCGGTTTAGGATACAAGATGGGCTTTATTACTTTCGGTAGTCAAATTGAATAAGTTGGCTCAAATCACGAACTTAATTTTTCCCTTTAAGCCATTATCGAGATTTGGGAGTATAATGGCTTAATATCACCAAACATCACTTTGAATAAATAAGAAAAATGCAGACAAGAAGGTTTATTTAAGCATTTCATAAGAGAGTTAACGAATAAACCCTAAGTTATATTAATTAATTAAAAATAATTATAATTTTATTAACATTATAATTATAGTTTGGTATCCATGCGCGTAATTTATTTTATAAACGAAAAAAAAATATAAACTAATGCTGAAACTTACCCAAATCTGCAGTTTTCTTTTTATTTCCCTGCCTCATCATCGTATCCATTTCCTTCTTTTGTGCACAACCCTTTCATTTTGGCCAGTGCATGAATTAAAGTCCTCATAATTTCAGATGAAACTGACTGAATGAACCCCAAACTATCATAACCACCTGCATTTTACGGTGTTTTCAATGCTTCCATGCAATGCTTCCCCCAAAAGCAATAATGTTTTAGCATCTACTAAGTGTCTTCCTGTAAGGAGGTCATATTTTAGAAATTGAAAATTTAATAGGCCAGTTGTAAAAATACAAAGTTACTGGTTTTGGTCCAGTTCATGTGCAGTCTGTTGGTGTGTAGTCTTTTTCACCACCGGCACCTCTCTTGCTGCGCAGGTATTCGTTAACAAGCGGATTGTATTCTTCATCTGGTTTATTAGTAAATGTCTCCTGCAAAAACTGATTTCACATGTAACGTAATGGCTTCAACTTTGGCTGCACACCACACCAACGCAATTTGTTCAGTCGTTTATTTATGTTTTTATGTTGCGGCTTTAAAGTTTAATATGGGAAGAACTCACATTAATTCTGTTTATATTTTAGGTGTTTTTGCGCTCAGTGGTGACCCCAGTTTTATGTTCACATGAAATTAAAAGTCCTGAGAGGAAAACTTTTTTTTTTTTTTTTTCAGTTGGCCTGAATTACACTATTTATTGGAAATCAGTATTGGGATGTTTATGATAACAGAATGCAGACATGTCAGCTCTTAATTTTAATATCTGGTTTCAGTCTCCATAATATGCAATTCAGTTAAAAATATGTGTTTATTTGCTTTTTTAAAAATCATCTAAGTACTACATCTCACTAAGACAGATAGGTTATTTTGTTTTAAAGTGAAATAATTTTTAAAATGATTAGCAAATTGAACATATTTACATGCATTTCGTTTAATCTGTGCACATTCAGGGTAACAAAGACAATATGGACATACATGCATGCTTGGTTTTGAGCTAACAGCACTATTTTTTTTTTATTTTTTATTTTTTGCTTATTTACGCAGCAGGATTCCATTTCGTTTATTGTCTGGTCGTCTTATTTTGTCTTGCAGACTTATTTTTACTATCTTGCAAGGCAGTGTCTTATGCAATAATTATAATATTATTGCAGAATAGAAACTAGATGTTAAATGTTGCCACACAGCTAAACAAACTGCATGACAGGCTCCTAGTCTGAGCACAGGCCATGCGAGCCTCCCTTAATATGAACCACTCCACTGCTACAGGCTAAAATCTCAGCTGTCACAGATATACATCACTCAAGCATGGCATTCTCCCTAAAAGGTTTTCACTAAAAGGCGACTTGTCTGTTTAACTTCCAGCAGGGACCGTGTCCAGGTATTCAGTGCCGAGGGGACGGGTTCCCCTCAAACGCAGCAGCCCACTGTGGGGTTTATGTTGGCACGGTCCTCCCTCTGTATCTCCAGTAACCTCTTCTGGATATCAGTGTCTTGTATGAGAGGCGTGGCTGTGCGGGTAATGCGCCAGAGAAAGTGCTTTAGGTTAAACTTTAGGTCTGAGCAGTGCCACATTCATTTAGACTCTGGGAAAGGTCAAACATGGGAGATAGGGGAATATTCCCCTGCTGTTCTTATACTTTATGGGAACATTTTTTCACTGTCATAATATGGTCAAACTTCTTCTTTAAAGCAGGTTTTTCTCACAGATTTATTCATGTGGACAAACTTTGGTTATTAAAGCTTGAAGTCATTCATCTATTTTAACTCATTTTAACTCACACATTATTCAGCAGCAGCTTGTCATAACAGGAACAACATAGCTGAACTTCCTTGCTATGATACACAACCTGCTCAGATGGGAATTTTTAGTAATTAGAGGAATGCTGGGTATTTTCGTAGCAACTGTGGCACTGTGGCTGCAGCGCAGGTCTCACAGTGCCACTCTGTCATTTGTCCCAAAGTCTATTTTAGGTGTGATGTTTTCTCTGTGCGTTGGCTCGCCCACTGGATGCAATTTATCCATGATGAAGCTTGTTCCTGTTCACTCATTCATTATCAACATATTTGTCTGCAGTGTCCTCGAAACTCTAGTCAGTAAAGAACAGTGGGTAAAGAATCAGAGGAAGAATCAGAATCAGCTTTATTGGCCAAATCTGTCCACACACACAGCTTTATCCTTAGCTTTCACATATTCTATAATGAATATATATAGAATAGAAGGAAGAAGTCCCTCTCCCTGCCCAACCCCAATCTACCCACGTGTGCTTGTGGTCTCGTGTGTAATTGTTGTCTTTTTGGGCTCACGCAGAGGCTTTTTTTTTTTTTTTTCACAAATTCCGAGCTGTAGTGTTAGCAATAGGTCGGAATTTGTCTTTTTTTCTCACCTCGAACCCTATTGCTTCCTTTTTTTCCCCACTCTGTGAACATGGAGCGTATTAAACTGCGATCCATCCGTACAACTGTATCTGTACCCCAATGTGTGTCCTGTTGTTTAAATGGAATCTTGGTCAGTTGTAACTGGAAACTGAATTTCCCCTCGGGGATAAATAAAGTTGTCTGAATCTGAATCTGAAAAAGCATATGGTTAAAAAAAGGATTTTTTTGTCTCACAAAACTTTACAAATAGTATAATGTATAAAAAAAAAACAATAGTACAATATATCGTTACTTTACATGTTTTGTACAAGAAATGCATCACAAATATACACATTCATAAATAGTACATAATAGTACAAACACAGCTTTAGAGCTTAACTCTGCATTTTTAGTACTTAGAGCTTTTTAAAACATTTATTTGCTTACATGCAGTTGTTTTAATGTAGTCCCTATGTGTATGTTTCCATTGTGATTTGGAATGGAGGTAAACCTGCTCATATTTCAACAGTGTGAACATGTCTGTCCTTCACAGCTGTGACTGAAGAATAAAAATGCAAAAACAAAAGTCTAAAATGACTATTACATCATTATCCATTTGACTTGTTAACCTCAAGTGGCAAAAATGTTGTCTCTACAATCCATTTTTGCACAGAATTGGGGGTTTTGGACTTGTTCCCAGTCACTTAAATTGATATTGGATTAGTCAGTTCTGAAAATTAGCTAAAATTAATAGGCGTGATGATTCTCACAAATATGAACTGCTGTCTCCATAAGAGTGTGTGATGTTACAGATGTGTGTATCAGCAGGACTGAGTGAACTAACAGTGTGTGACCAGAATCTGTCATTTTCCTTAACACTGGTACCACTTAATCCATAAGGACCCACAGGGACATTTGTGTCACTTCCAAAATGAATGTTTCTCTATATTTAACCATCCTTAAGTGCTTTATCACCATTTATTGTAATGTTGTCTTCTGTATATTGGGCTTTTCTTTCAGTGAAAATCAGGTATTTTTCAACATTTAATTTACTAATCCTGTAGATATTCATAAAAGCTCAGAGAAAGGAAGAATAACGTTTGGGCCTTTAAGGGTTAAGTTAATTATTTCATCATTAATTTATGCTTTGCCTCTTCTGGAACAGCTGTTATCCAGGGGCCATCAGACCAATGAACTCCAGTTTATATGCACTTTTTGATGCACTTTTAATGATCTTTTATTGATATTCTTAATTTTGGCAATTTATTTGTTGTGCATTTTATGGTACTATCTATTTATGGTAATTTTTTAAGGGGGGGGGGGGGGTATTGCAATTCTCTTTTAGTATTTGAGTTTCTTTTATATGGATTTGTACTTTGTTACTTACACCTGGGACCTGAGTAACTTGTTTCTTTTCGGTGCACTGTACTGAAATGACAGTAAATTCTGAATCTGAATGAGTCGCAAAAGTGGAAATAGTTTTAGCGTTATCAATATAGTATTGTGTTTTAACTGTGCAAAAACCAAATTCATACTCAAGTTCTAATCTGTTTTGAATCCACGCTGCATTTCAGGAAGAAAGAATACATATCAACTTATGGATCAGGATTGTGACTGAAAACATCATGATTTGATCTTTTGGCCATTTCACCCACATCCTGTAGTGTCAGGTGTTGGTTATTTTGTTGAGATCGTTGTTTGTGTAACTTTGTGGCTTTAAGATGAGGATGGGTTACAGCACAGTTTCTTCTCCTGTCATTTGTGAACAGCTTGTTCCACCCACAAAACTGTTGATCCTTTGTCATGGCAACAAGACGATGATTCTTAGTGATGCTGCCACAATATTTATCTGCGTGCGGTATAAATATACAGTCCTCCTCACCACAGACATCTCATAAACACTGTCATTGCCATATTATTCTGTATTGCTTTGGTGACCGGTTGAATTTGAGAAAACATTTCTTTGCACCTGAGGACAAGCCGTCGCACTGATTCCCCCCTGCTGAGATTTCTACAGCAAGATGAACTTACTTTAAGATTAGTCTCTCTATCTCTGTCAGATGGCACCCACCACACCCTGCATGCATGTGTGTGTTTAAGAAAGACACCAGATTTTTATGTGTAGCTTCAAATTGGTTTCACATGAGCAGGGCACACACTGCATCAGCAGATTCTCTGATCAAATTAAGCAGAGATGAGCGGAAAGAAAAAAAGAGGCAGCGGTTGTACTGATGTATAATTCAATAAACAGGACCAAGCAGGGGCAGACAGAGGAGATGCTGTACTGCCTTCATCTCACAGCTCTATATCTGGTTCAGCCATCGATAGTTAACCCATGGATGAGACACACGGGAATGAACCTCCATCCATCATCACTGCAACAGCCGACACATGGTCATCGCACATATACAGTGACTATAGATGCAGGCCATTAATACCAACTAGTAATAGAACTTGATCTCCTGTTTGTGGTATATATAGCATGTGTTTATTGTTAATACGGTTTTATCTGGCAGCTTGTGTCATATATTCATTAAAAGGATCAGTGGCTGAGCATTCTTTACGTTATTTGTGTAAATTATAAATAACCCACTTGTTATTGTCTGTATTAGCGTTCAGGTGACCATTATTCATAGCAGACAACACATTAAGCTACAGTGATAAGTGTGCTAAATAAAAAATATTAATTTCAGTAGTTTTTAGGCATTGAACATATAGTAGTGGCTCAACATTTTGATTTGATTCTTTTTTTCCACATTTGTTTGCCCTCATATGCAACTAGAAGATCCTATTTTGACCACTGAAAAGCCTTACTGTACATTTCCCACAATTTTCTGGAAGTTTATACACTGTTGCCCATAAAGATGGAATAAAATACTTTTACGTTTTCTAATGAAATGATTATAACAGTGTGATTTATTCACGATAGATACAGTGAAACTGTGACTCAGTATGTAATGATTGTACCTGGTCCAAGGTGATTACTGATGTGTATATATAGGAATAAACAGAGGAATGTGCCTGAAAACAAAATTATTACATATACATGGGCAACAGTGCAGATAAAACTATCAGTCAAAAAAGTAATCTTTGGGTTAATTGATGAAAATCACTCACAAGTCTTTGGCTTCTTCAGCTGAAACACACCATACTGTATTACAAAGCGATTGTTCTAACAATAGATCAAGTGTTGGCTTTGAACACTTGAATGTGGAATATATTTATCACTCTGCAGCGTTAACATATTCATGGAGGTGTCCCGCTCTAATAATGTCAAAATTGAAGCAGCACTCATGATAGTTGAAACACAGAACATATGGAAAACTTCAGGGGAACGAGGTTGAACAATTGTGGACACATGCTGCAAATATCACACACACACAATAGTAACATTCAAAAGAAAGAAATGTGTCTTTGCTGGTGTTAAAAGTTCTGATATTGAACACTTTTTGACGACAGCAAGACGCATCTTCAGCATGTATTCATTCACTAGCAAACAAACACAGGAGATAATGAACATAATGAGTCCCTGTGTTAATGCTGTGCAAATTGATTGCAGACAGAAAACGTGCCATGTGCCAAACATTCTGAAAAGATTACACTAATATCCTGTAATTTTGATGTTAGCTTTAATATCATCGTAGAAAGCCAGATGTGCTTTGTTCCAAAATAATCGTGAAGAGGACGCCCTGTGCTGCAGTTTTATAACTCTACTACTGAAATGATTGTGTCTTAATGCCTTTCTGTTTGTCAAATATGTTCGAAACTATTTCTAGACCCAAATTTAGCAATGGTTTCTATCCTAGCAAACCGCTGCACTGCACCTCCTGCTGCAATTTCAAACAAAGGCTCACATTCAAGGACAGCTTAATGGAAGTCAAATGGTTTCAGTCTGAAAGTAACACTTGCTGCTTTTCCATTATGTTTATTGTTTACCCTGGCTCTAATTTCCAACATGTACTTTTGAATATACTAGATTTTTTTTTTTTTTACCGAAGCTACAATACCTGAAAACTTGATAACCCTCTAAACCTGCATCTTTTCAGATTGTTCTAAAATAAAAAGGAGATTTTTTTTTTTTTTTACGACACAGTGGTGCAGTGGTTAGCACTCGTGCCTCACAGCAAGAAGGTCCTGGGTTCGATTCCCGGGTGGGACCTTGGGACCTTTCTGTGTGGAGTTTGGATGTCCTCCCCGTGTCTGCGTGGGTTTTCTACGGGTACTCCGGTTTCCTCCCACAATCCAAAGACATGCACTGATAGGTTAA
>JAQQZY010000024.1:18210101-18229528 GCA_030068375.1 Ostorhinchus rueppellii | reverse complement strand
CTTCAACCCTATTTCTGAGTAATGACACCAGAAAGGGGGTTTTGAGCGCTGGCCCTTTAAATGCACATGAGCCACTTCAAGCCCCACCCCCTTCAGGTTGTTAACTGTGCTGGTCTGTCCAGTTCAACCAATAAGTGAACATTTTAGGTAATCGTCTCAAAGTTTGGACATATTTTCAGTTTTTACTACAACCACTGCTGCCGAAAAACAATTGTGTCATACTCGGAGAAATGTTTGTCGGAAGTCTTGACCTTATATGTGCAAATGTCGTGATGTAACTAGTTATTCACGTAACAAATGAAACAGGAATTAAAACAGGTTGTAAAAATCTACTCGATTTTTGCCTAAATGAATATAAAGATAGTTTTGCAGCACCCGGAGGGTTCAAATTCAAACTTTATGAACTATTAAGGACCTAATACACAAACAAATGTGGCAAAGACTAATAAAAGCAGGTTTAAATAAATATGAGCCTTTTAAATCTAAATCATTGTAATTATACCCAATAAGAGGATCAGGTTGGCGAACATGTTGCTACAGTATTTATGCAGGGAAAATTGCTGAGCTCATTTAATTAGACTTAACATGGGTTGCATTTTGTCTAAGCAGTTTAACAGCCCAATTACATTTGACTTGTGTTTGTGGAGGCTTAGAACCAAATAAATACACAGAGAACTGCACTGCGCCATGAGCTTTAGTCTGTATCATACAACAGTAAATAGACATATTTTGTCTTAAAAATGTGAATATAGTCATCCAAGGTGAATTTACATATAGCAGCTATCACGGTCATCTAAAGATCATGCAACCTTAGTTTTTTTTTGTTTTTTTTTTTAACCCAGGTCTCCTCTATATGCCTGTTTGATACATTTTAGTGTGTGTTTGGATTGTAACAGAAGCCCATGTGTGTCCTGACCCAGCCTGATCTTCCCACAGCAGTGTCTGGAGCAGGCGAGGCGATGTGCACAGAGATGCAGGACCAAAACAAAACAAACGGGTCTGAGGGAACATGTCTGTCTATCCAGGGTTCAGTACAGCCACATAGGGCTCAAGGAGAACTCCTATCTAGATGGGGAAAGAGCCACATTCCCCTGAAATGAGCTTCTCTGGGATGAAAGCCTTGTGTGAGCTCCCCAGATGACCCACGACCCCGTCTGTATTTGTGCAGGGGGGAGCCCTGATCCTGGGTTCTCTGCCTCCCTGCCAGGATCCTGGGGAGTCAGGTTGGGGTGGCCAGACAAGCCCACCACTCTGCCCTCGGGTGTTTTGCTTTCGGGATGAAGAGAGACCTTCAGATGAGCCGGCACTGTCATAGCACTAACCTTTCACCCCAGGAGTTTCAGAGGTGGACCGTAGGAGGCTTTTCCTGGCTGCGCGAATCCGTATCAGAGTTTACAACCCCGTATTTCAGCAATTCTTCGAATCTATGAGGCTTTTATATTGGGTAAAAAAAAATATGCTAAATCTGGGTTGAAATCACAGTCAAGTGATTTTTGCATATGTCTTAAATAGTGTGATTTCCGAGTTGTTTTGCCAGGAGCCGCACAGAGCCTGGCATGTCTCAGTAAACTGAAGTCCAGCTCTTGAAAATCAAATCTGTGTGAAGAAAGCGAAGAGAGAAGCTGTCATCAGAATCCTGTTTGGTCCTTTTAACTCTGTCAGAGGTACTGGGCTGACATCATCACACCCAACAGGCTCCGATAGCTGTTGGATATGATGATGAAGGAAGAAAGATGCAGGTTCACAGGTCCAGAAAAGGGTGGATTTTCATGCCAAATGTGGTCATAAAGTAAGAATGCAGAAAGTTCACCAACAGCTATGTTGAGGTGCACACATGTGATACAATAGGTAACCTCTGCCCTACCCCTTAGGCTTTGCAGGATGTCAGAGTCAGCCCCAAACACAGCCAATTACAAACAAACACAGACGCCCCAAATTCCATGTTCACTTGAAACAGTTGGCTGACCCCCCTTTTGCCTCTGTTCAGGTTACGTCTACTCGCTCTGTCCCTCGGGCCAATGTTAATCCAATAGAGAGCTTGTTTGAAAGATGATTGAGCTGGAAGACACTTTGGGCGACTTAGTCCTCCTTTCAGCAGCCTGCAGGTCTCCTGGAGGTTATGGTCAAATGCTTGTACGTACTACACTGAGTTACAGTTTAAACTTAAATATGTGATCGTCAGGATTCAGTTACATTCTTAAAATCAATGGATAATCTCAAGGATTTGTTTCCTAAAGTCTGCATTATTCACTCTGAAACTTAGAGGGCAGTAGTTTCTCATAAGCCCATGTTTTACAAAAAGCGCAGAAGTGTAATTCCATCATAGTAGATAATAGTGAAGGTACATGTTCTGTCTAATTGTTAAGTCATGTTGTTGTTATTTGGGTGCTTCTATGAAACTGGGTTCCTTTTGGTACCTGACACTTTTCCAGCTTTTTAGACCCAATAATAAAAGACAAATTTAGGCATATTTCCCCCCAGGATGTACCTAATGATGACTTCAGATAAATGCAAAAAAATTATACCCTTGCTCTGAGCGATCCCAAAATTCCTGATTTTTTTAATAAAATATTGGGGCTAAAAATACGACAAAAATTTGGACATGAAAAGCTACCTCAGTGTCAGTGCAACTGATCTGGAAAACGTGGCTTGAAATGGTCTTATATAGCACTATAAATAAAGTCATTATGCTAAATTGGATGATCCTAATGATTTTTCTAAACCAGACATGGGTTTTTCATGAATCTCATTCCAGGTTTCGTGTGTAACCTATTGTGTCCACTCACATTACATGCAGTTCCTGCCCATTTAAACACATAAATCGTCAGTGATTTTGCAACATTTTTGTGAAACACTCTGCCTGCCTTGTATAATAAGTTTGATTCCTAAAATGTACCTGTGAGAGAATAAAATATTTTTAAAAAATAGTTGGACATAATTTTCGTGTCCTTTTTACCATGTTGCATGCAGATATCTGTATAAAAGTAATATTAAAATGTATTATCTGAAAAATAATTCATCTTTTATCTCAGTAAGTATTTATTTTTTTTACAACAGACCCAAAGTGCTTCCAAACTTGCTTCATGACGTTAGTCTTCATCCTGTTTGAATTTTCAGCCCCTTTGTCCTGTTTTGAGGGACCAGTTTCAGAGAAGCACCCATTTATGCTCCATCTATTGTCTTACTTTACACTATATAAAAACAGAAAACACCGTATTTTCTGTTGCAGTTCTGATTAAACACTTGAAGACCTCAAATTATTTTTGATGACTTTCCAAATGAATTTTTCTCTACATTGAACAATTCATAAAAGATTCATCACCATGTGTTATTATTATTATATATCCATTTTGAATTTTCAGTCAAAATCAGGTATTTTTCTATATTTAATTCACTGACTGTGTAGCTGTCCATCAAAGCTCAGTGTAAAGCTGAAGGTTAATATTGTATATCAGAACAGAAAAAAAACTGCTGAAAAAGAGACTATTTCAGCAAAATATGTTATTATCACAGGTGCTTATTTATTAATCTACATTGGTTTTACTGGTGAGTTAATGTTGCAGAAAATGGTGGTGTTTCCATGTTCACTATGGAGCCTCTGGATGTCCAAAAAAGACACAACTACTACTGAAAAGATGAGAAACTACATTTTACCTGAATTATTTCAATGTATTGATAGGATTAGAGGGCCAAAAGCTATTAAACACTTTGGATCAGTGGATGCTTTGGGTCACCAGCAGCTGTTTAGGGTTAGTCTCCAGTTATTATGCAGAAATGAATTAATACTACGGTAAAAATACTAATTCATTTCTGTTTGGTTTTATTTTTTATCTATGTATACTCATTTTCACCCATTGTGGTAAAAATAAAAGATAAATTAAAAATTGGCTCATCACATCTCCACAACAAGTATTAATATCCATTCAGAATGGTTCCCTGTTTCAGTCCACTTTACAAAATAGTAACCATACAAGACAATATTGAAGAAATCCAAACTTTTTAACCCATAAAGACCCAGTGATACTTTTGTGGCAGTTCCCAAATACATTTTTCTCTCAATTTAACCTTTCTTAAGTGATCTATCATCTTGTATTATAATATTATCTTCTATATTTAGCATTTTTCACTTTAAATAATCTTTTCTACCATTTTCCTATGCTTCATTTAGATGCTCACAAAACCTCTGAGTAAAGTCAAAAATTGTTAGATCAAAACAGAGAAAACTGAAAAAAAAAGTATCTTTCAGCAAATCTATTAATAACTGAATGTAAAAACAAACGTCTTCATCCACTGTCATTGATCCAACTCCATGGGTTTTACTGGTGAATCAATGTTGTACAAGATGAGTGTTTCCATGGTAACTATGGAGCCTCTGAACATCCAAATGGGTCATATCTGATGACCATGAAATGATGTCAAACTGTATTTTACACCAATCATTTAGATGAATTGATAGGATTAGTGTATCAACAGGTATTAGTGCATGGTTTTGGTCACCAGTGGGTGTTTGGGTCTGTATGGGTTAAAATATATTTCACATTTTGAGTCATCATTTTAACATTACAAACATGATTTAATGGCAAGTATTGTGCAATTTGTCGAGTCATGCATTTCAATGAAACCCTCCCAGTTCTGCATAAATGCATTTTTGCCTGACCATTATTATTTGTTACATCAACACAATTCCTGTCAACTCTGCTCCAAACCAGACATACGGTTTCCTCCATAAGCCATATTGTGCTGCAGTTTTTCTCTTGTTAAAATAAATCAGGCCCGTTGTGTTATGGACAGGAGGAAATTTTGGAACGCAGATTCATTTTCAGGCTGAAAAATGACACGAGAGACTTTTTAATGGTCTGAAAAGAATTAGTTGACATATACTGCGTGTGCTGGGCTGCCCCAGTCCATTTGTAGTGAAGTGAAGGGGAAGTCGCAAACTCACTGATGAATATGTTCTCTGATGTTTCTTGAGCTACCGTCACAGTCTTTAGGGGCTGGACTCGGCATCGTGTAATCTATTTCAGAGATCAAATTGAATTCAGTTACATTCTTTCTTTGTCCTTTTCTCCTCCGATTAATTCTATGTTTTATTCTTTTCATCTCACAGACGCACAGGCAAGCTTTTCTCTCCTCTAATGCCACTTTTATTGTCCTGGTCATTTTTCCACTGTCACTCCATCACTCACATTCATTCCCTCGCTTCCTGTGCCATGGTTTGAGTGCTGAGCTTCCAGGAGGCAATATCCGGGTTAGATTTTGTGGTTCCAACATAAAGTAACCTGACTTAGTGACATTCTCATTTTTGCTCATTCTTCAGCTGAGTATAACACCCTTAGCCCAAGAAGAAGCCAACTATAAAAATCAGTCAAGTATTTTTCTATATAAATTAGTCTTATTTGTTGTGTTGTATTTGCTTAACATAAAGAACAATGATATGTAAGTGTCTGTCATTTTTCCTTCTAATAGTGGATGGTTCTTCACCTGCTACTTGTTAATGTTGGCACTGCGGAGCTGCTTGCAGATAGATCACATGGTTCCTGTGCATCTCTGGCTCCCAGGTAGTCACTGACCCAATGGACAAGGTCGCTTCAGAGAGATAAACAGAGCTGTACTCTTCCTCCTAATTACCAAGAATGTCCTTAGTGAGACAAGAAAGAAGCTCTTTCACATGGTCCATAATCAGAGTCATGCTCTCTGCACTTAATTTTCGGAGGACACTTGTTGAACAACTGCCTTGTCCTCTTTCAAACGGCTGCAGAGACTCTGTGTCCTACTCACCCTTGCACAACCACCGCAGATAATGTTAGTTCACAGCCTTGCCAATGTCTCCATCTCTGTCATGCCATGTCCGTTCACTAACGCGTTAAACAATGCATCACCTTTTGCTCTTGTCTTGTGGTGCTTTGATTACTCAATTTGCTCATGGTTTAAAGGTTTGGAAAACATTCAAAGAGAAGTTAAAGGTTTCTCAGAAGGACCCAAACAGTGTTGGAGTTGAAACCAAGGGCAAATCTTGACAAACACATTCTAAATAACCTTACATTTCAGGAGTGGAGCCTAGTTATTAAATCGGCATGCTATTTATAGGATACCAACCTTAAAGACCACCTTTAGGGGATTTTGGAAACCCCTAGAGTCTTTTCTCTGTACTCAGATTTATACATGAGTGTCTGTTTATTGAGTTCTGTGATGTCTGGAACTGTAACTTTTTATGTTTTAGTAGATTTTTTTGCCACTGGAGACTTTACCATGGCAAACTGCAAGGACAGATTGAATTTTATAGTGCAAACGTTAGCAAATAGTCTCCTGTTTTGGAAATCCAGCTTGAATGGAGCAGCATTAAAGTCACTCTGGATTTTCATTTTTGTTCTCCCTGATGTAAGTCCAGTTTTTTCTGTCTTTATGCACAGCACTAACTCCACACAGAAAAACTATAAATGAGTTGTCAGAAAATGAACCGCCACTATGTTCACCAACAGAAAGCTCATGACCAAGAAGTGTTTTTGTTTTTTTGTTTTTTTTACTTTTTTTGTTTTTCTTGCATATTCACAAATACTTGTTTATTTTTTCAGGGAGGTGACACATCGGTCCATGTCGATGTTAATTTTCCACTGTTTTCTTCTGGCCAGATGTTGAAAATGGCGGCACAAGCCAAGTGGAGTTATATATTTCATGACAAAAATGACAAAGGTGAAGACAAGAGGGAACACAATCTGGCAAATAACTCAAAAAATCAGAACAGACAAAGTTAGCCTGCAGTGTCGCATGTCTGATTGCTTTTTAACAAAACTTAAATAGATGCATAATAATTATAATTTTTTTTTTACTCTGAATTTCTGAAATATGTCCTATATTGTCTTTACATGATCCTTCTCTACTGAGAAGCTTTAAAAACTGAACAAAACTCAAAACGTAGTGATTTTCAAATAAACTGGAGCTTTAAACCTCATTGTACATGAGAACTGATATGTTTTTATACATGAAAGTGATGATATTAAATGTTACAAATGACCATGTCAGTCATAGACATAACATCAATTCCAGTGTCTTTGGGTGTGTACTGATACAGACAATGTATGCATGTGATCCTGACTTAACTGTGATTTGTGGGTTCAGATGTGATCGGAGTCAGCTGCAGTAGTCATCATTGCATCCAGGAGTCTGTAACAATTATAGTAACAAAGCTTTACAGCATATAACTTGAGAATAAAGCCTCTGGCTGCCCCACAGGCCTCTGCTCTCACTGTTGTGTAGCAGGGTATTACTGTAAATCTATGGGCCTTCTTGGCATGAGCCAAGAGGGTGTAGTCTGTCTTTAACAATATGACAGTTGGCAAGTGGGCTGACCAAGCATTAAAGACACATGTTGGATAATACACTTGTCTACACACACATTTGCCAAGATTGCTTCCACAAGGGAGCTCCACAAATGGTGGCAGAAATTTTCAGACATTTCTACAATCCTGCGTTTAAAATGAACATTTTCTTTTATATTTTCTAACTAGCCTTGACTTTGTAATCCCACTGAAGGCTTGTGTCCCTTTGGTTTAGTAATGAGCCATATTTTACAGACTTCATCTCTTCTGCGGACTTTGATTTACCCTGAGAATTAGCAGACTTGAAGTAATTTATGGAACTATTTCACTGCATCATAGTGAAGCTATGGAGCGGGCCATTTTCATTTCCTTTATTACAATGCCAGCCATTTCCTGCCAAATTTGCATGAGCTGAGGCAGATTGACAGTAAACAGCTGTGTGTGAATGTGGGTCTAATGGGTCCAAATGCTTGGGTAATATTTCAAGCTGGGATAAATTGTGTCACAATTTAGAGCAATTTCACAATTCAGTGTCGCTGAAGTTTTTGAATTTGAAGCTTTTCTTCTTTCTGTTGTTGAAAGCAGTCACGTCTTCTTTCTTCTGATGGCTTTAGACTGAATGTTGGCCTATCAGACTAAACTGATGGCACGCATTCCCAAAACTTGATGTATTGCCGCCAAGGGATTTGTGGAAATTCTGCTCACAGACAATAATAATTGGGATGTTTTTGTGTGGTTGATCCTCGTCTAAAGATAGTGACTCACATGGCAAACACAAGACATGATGAGTCCGAGCACTAAACCTGCAAAATGCGTGGTTCCTGAAATTGGTGGCCTAGACAATTAAAGTAGAAGGGTCCACACAGGGGTGCTGGCCAGGGGCCGATCTGGGCGCGTGATTTAGGCTGAAAGGTAGCAGCGGTGACTGAGCCTCGTAGACAATGAGGCCACTCACCACTGCTCTTTTACTTTACGCCTCAAACTCACGCGCATTGGCCTTCGGTAGCTTATTGAATTACATCTAATCATTCAATTAAAGTCACATGGAGGAGCAGCATACGTTGTCTCAACGCAAACCACTGGACACTGGATAACGGGTGCTGTGTTGTTTTTCGTGGGAAGTTTCAAAACAAGATGTCTGAAAAGTTAACACTGTGACATGCGTCCAAAGCTCTGACTGAAATCAGTTTTGTTTGACGGCAGCTTGGGAAAGCACCATCATGAATTTAGATCAAACACTGACATTTTTATCGAGCTCCAACCTAGTCACAGAACGCACGCAGTTTTCAGTGGTGTATTTAAAGGTGTGATGGTTAGATTCTCTTTTAGGATTTCATTCACACTGGTCCCCCATGTTTTTGTTGCATATATGTTTTTATGTAAATATATTTCTATCTGTTGTACTTTCATGTTTCTCCAGACTGTGTCATTATACTAAGAAGTGTAACAATTAAAAAAAACAACAAAACGTAGGTTAAAAACGATTGATAAACTCATTTAGGACCAGAGAAAGGCTGTAGGACTTAGACTGGATAGACTGTCTTTAACTAAAAACGAACCCTCTGCAACTGAGATTAGATTAGATCAAGAGAACAGAGCTAAAACGCAGTAATTTACATTCAGTTTAAAACATTTAGATTGGAGGTGGAAGAAGATGAGGTTCCACTGCTACAAAATGAGTGAGGAGTGCAAAAACATTTTCTGGGCTAGTAAATTATGCTTCAGTTGCAAATATATTCCTTTAAGTATACATAAGCAGCTGTAAAGGCAGATGAGCATAAAGATATCTGCCAAATGCTGTCATTCTGAAATATTTTTATCTGTTCTGGAGGTAAGAGGCAACAGAGCAGATGAACTATAGGAAGTCCATGTCATGTCTCTGAACAGTGCAATCAGCTGTCCATGCAGATATTTTATTAACATTGTATTGTCTTTCATCTAAAAGAGGCAGAAATACAATATAAAAATATGAAATGGCAGCCTGTGATAATCCATCTTACTAATAATCAAAATGATTAATAATTTAGTTTATTTAACTTGAAAAAGAGCAGTATAAATTAGATTTGTTGAGCTTGAATTCACCAAAAAAGTTTAACAGGTGTGGTAAAGAGTGAGCTAAAAGATATAATAGTTAAGTGATAGGTGTGTAGAATTGGTCATTTATAAACTATAAGCATTTAAAACAGACTGGGTTAATTTCGACCCATGAAGGCAACATAACATATAAAAGTGAATTCAGTGAACATTGGCATTAGTTTTAATTGTGAAGAGAAAAGTCATGATGTGTTTCTAATCTAAAAATTTTTAAATGCAAACATGTTAATGTGATTGAAAATATTAATTCTTGACCTTTAGGCCCATAAAAGCCCACATAAAACAAAACCTTTGTGCTTTTCTCCTAAAGAATAAGTTAAATTGTATTAACATGAAGAAAATCGTGAGTAGTTTGTGTCATATTTTCATCCACATTTTCAGGAAAAAATGGACGTTTTATTGGCCTAGTGCCCCGTGTATGTGTAAGGCCTTATGCAGGGTCACTTCCGAGGTTTCCTCAATCTACACAAGTTCCATGTGGAGATCTACTGTGGCTGCAGCCTGTTGGTGTTGAGAGGCAGCAGTGAGTGAGGAGGAAATGGGGTCTGGCATGTTGACTCAGGAGTAAATCCCCCTGGACTTCTCAAAAACGCTGCTATTAGAGTTTAATCACCCTGCTATCCTGAACACACTCCGAACCTGGGAGGAACGCCTGATGAGCAAGCAGCGCCTAAAAGCAGCAGCTCATCCAGAAGCTGCAATCAACGCTTTGGACGGATGAGTGCAATCCAATGATGAGGAAACTTAACAAGCTTTGAAGAAGTAATGGTCCACTCTCCTGTCCACATTTCACACTTCCAGTTTTATTAGAAAGTGACTCATCTTCTTTTGAACAGTCGGTTTGCAAAACCACTAGATTTTATTTGTAAAAGATACTTGAATAGCTGGTGTAAGTTACTATTTCTCCTAGTTATGTTTCATTACCTTGAATATCTCAAGGCCTTTGCAGTAATGTTCTCAATTTCTCAACAAGCAGGGCCCTTAGCTTTCATTATGCACGGCATATTTTTAGACAAAGAGTCCATTCTGTTGTCTGCAAAGCAAAAGGCAGAGCACCAGTGAATTGTTTCAAGAAAATTTGCATAATGCTTAGTGACTGAGTCTCTATTTTAAGCTGAATTTTTTCCAGACATGGCTGTTGGAGCTACCAGAGAAAGGGAAAAAAACAAGTGTGGAGAGAAATGGACTATCAAAGGAAGGACTGAGCTTTCATGTTAGGACACTTTGATTGTGTTACAGATTGGTTCCAGGTGAGGCAACTCTGTACGAGAGGAAATCCAAAGGAAGAGAGAAATTCTTAACTAAGGATGGCATTGCCAGGATTAGGGATAGATTTAGAACAGCAGGTGTAGAGAATCGATGAGGCTCAAATATTAAGTATTGCTGTGGGTGGCGACACTCTGGGGCACCTCAGCTGTTTGGGAAGGTGTTTTCTTTTAATCAGAGCTACATTTTCATGGACAAAAGCCTGAAAAAGTGAAACCCTGCATCTTCAGTTTTGTTCCTCCCAACTGTGGTCGACCACGGTAACACCCACCTCCCCATGCCAGTGTGCCTGCCCTGACTCTATGGAGTGATTGGAAGCAGGCATTGCGTGGGAAGTCCAATTAGAAACGGAAATTGCACTGAGCCCGGCGCTGAGGTTTGCTGCATGGTCACTTACCTGCACATCTGCAGTGACTTTTTTAAAAAAAAAGCAGTAGCCACCTTTTTCCACCACCTTAATTGGAGTTTCCATCGCTGATTGCTTGAATGTATAACACACTGCTACGGTCTGCTTCCTAGTAACGGTCTGGTTTTTCACTGATGTCTGATGAGAAGGAGGTGGGAAGCAGGTTTAGATTTATACCATGAGGTGCTTTTTATGCTCATCTGAATAAAACACTTATAAATATGTGTGTGCTGTAAGAATTGATTTATAAATGTGTAAGACATCTCCCACTGTTAATGAAATATATCTAGATAAACTAAATGCCTTATGGCACTATGCTTTAATGAGAAAATGAAGTTAACTGGCAGAGTAAGAAGAAACCACAGGAATCACTAAATGTTAATAGCACTAATATTGCTTAACATTCCCCTTGTAACGGAGAATAAATCTGTAAGTTATGTAAGTCCATCAGTTATGAAAATCATTTTTCTGCTTGTTGGATAAGTTTATAATGTGCAGTTCTCACAGCTTGTACCACAGATAAAAGTTCACCTTTGACCTGTAACGCCATAACCACTCACTCTTGGTCAAACTGAAGCCTCAAGAATGTTTTCATGTCATATTGGTTAATTTTCTCTACCAGTCAACCATGAAAATACAACAAGTTGGTGGTTTTGGTGTCAATATTTGACTAAAGCTCATAATTTCCATGATCGTATTTTCTCAACCATTTTATGTGGTCTTGACATTCAGCTTTATTTATTAACCAAAGTACAAAAAAAATGCATGGGGGTGCAATATTGCTGTTTGCCTTGTACAAAGAACGGTAATCCAACCAACAGCCCGGCCATCCCATAAGGGAAGCACTTTCTACTCTGTGTGTTTAATGTTGCGTCGGAGCCTCAAGTCAAAAGTGTAGCATTAAAAGCAGAACGCTGCTCCACACATGGGGATTATTTTAGGGGGGAGAAATAACTTATGATCCAAGAAACATATGGTTAAATACACTGTATATATAAATTAGATTGGCTCTAAACAGATTTACAGCACTTATTTTCCGTATTTTGCAGTTCTAGGGAATTTTAATCGTGATATCTCATGAAATTACTGCGAAAATATATGTTAAGTTACAAGTGCACCACATTTTTACAAACAGTAGGGTGAAATATGTGCTTTTACTGTATTTATGTTTGCAGCTGTTTTCTATATACAGCTGGTGTAATTTTGCAAATCCATGTGTATATTAGTTAATTACTGTATATGCACGTGCACTTATTTTCATTAAGAACAAATTTGAAGTATTTTTTTGTCTATATGTATTTATCTAATGCCAGTTTGCTTTTCTCCACTTACAAAATTCCACTTCACTAGATTTATACAAAGACATTAAACTATCCAACACTTTTTCAATTTTGATCTCCAACAGAGAGAAGCTGCAAAAGTATCTAAAACTTAGAGAGGATTTTATTTTTTGCTAAGCCGTCTATATTATTTCCACACACTCATAGTAAGAAACTGAACGCAATAGATTTCTCCAAATTAATTTTTAATATTTTAATGTTTTACTGTTACTTTTGATTTAGTGAAAAAAATACAAATCTGAACACTTCATCATTCTGCCTTGGCCTCCCTGTCAGGAATGCAGTCTGAAGAAATTAACATTATAAAACCACAGAATCAATCACATCGCACATCTATACACATGGCTGGCTGAGATGACAATGAGAAAGGAGGAAAGCTTGAAAGACAAAAATTCAGAAAACACTCAAAGTCTTAAAAAAAAGTTAGACATAAAAAGTGATTGTGTGAGGTAGAAAGAGAGAAAATATAAAGTGGGAGAAGAGTGGAGGTGGAGGCAGTTCAGTTCTACAGCGTTTCTGGGGCCTCAGAGGTTTTCTATAAATCCCCAGCACGTATTTAATTCAGGCAGAAGACATGCCCGGTGAGAGTTAAAGGATGCACGCTTATTACTCACCTCTCCACCTCTGTGTGTGTGCCGTCATGCCCCCCCCCCTCCCAAAAGCCTCCAACCCAAGTCTACTCCCACAGCCCGTCCTGCATCCAGACTCTAGGCGCTACAGGCTATCAGAGAATCATAGCAGGAATGTGACTCTTGACAGACACATCTCTCAGGACCACAGACTGAATATGTTCCCAATTAGCTCCATCTGATAAAGTGTGAGTGCAAGTGAAACTCAAGGCGGGCATGATCAATAGCACTTGACTCATTTTGTCAGATGGGTTTGACATTGACACACCACACTGTGATTAATCGCCATTGTGCTATAGATAATTGTCCCACCACATCTTCCTTTGTAGGTGTCGTTGAACTCTACTGTCATGCCTGTAGTGCTTTGAATGTGGCTTGTCACTTTCAATTCAGCTCCAATTAATCTTTCCTTGAACTGGCGTCCATACAAAAACCAGCTTTCCCTTAATCTGCCTGTCATATTTTTCACACATTGCACACGCACTGGGCCCTTCTTTCTTATAGGACATCTACCTGGAGCACATCCGCCATCTGCTGCTCAAACTGAACACTGCAGCACAGAAAAAGTGAGGTCGATGTGTGGTGGTTGTTTCAGTGGGGTGAGCCGTTTGATAAAAACAAGCTGCAAGCCGTTGTGGTTTCTTCCTCAGAAAGTCTTCTTGGTTTCCATGAGCGCAGCTGGATGTTTTTAGGTTTACCCGTACGGGACTGCTGTGACATGGGCACTGGAGATGAAACAGGCCTCCTTCAGCACACAAACACAGCACTACACTCCCGGCCTTGTGTACAGCTGGTAGAGATGACACAAGAGGCACAGGGCTTTATTGAGTCCTGCTGGGGCTGCTGTGCAAGTCAGCCCAGTGCTCTGGCAAAGCTCAGCCTGCAGGGCAACAGAGGACAGCGGGTCGATGGAACACAGGCAGCTTGGCCAATGCTGAGGGTCTCTGTAGGCCGGTGTGTTTTGTGTGAATGTCGTGAGATGAGACCTGGCCACCTCTCAGCTCCACTTTCATGAAACTCAATGAACTCTATGTAGCAGCAGATAAAAGGTGCACCTCCCTGCTTAGCTGTCGTCAGGGCTGCAGCCTGCTGTGCTGCCACTGATATTCTATATGTTTATGTAACTAACATGCTATATATCCACACGTATCTTAAGCCTGGTGTTCAATATGGAGCTGATTTGTTGGCGAGACCACCTCGAAGTAAGCTTTTTTTCTGTGCAGTCATTCCTCAAGCATTGCTTAATGCCACACTGACAATTCTTCAATCTGCAGACCTCCAAACGAGCAAAGGCCCAGCATCCCTCTGAGTGCCTATACAGTGTATTCCCATCTCTATTGTGGGAAAACTCGTTAGTTTCCCCATAAGTATCTCTTTCAGCAAGAGCGTCATGTCAGCATGGGTGGGTTTTAACTCTGCTCCGGTTTGTCTGCTCCGTCATTCCTCCCTCCTCTATGAATAAACTACTGTCAGACTGAGCTACAGACATCATCCTGGAGCTTCTGTGCTCTGCTTTGGCCTTCTTTCTCCTTTATCTTGGGCATGTGCTGCTAATTGTTTCCCGATCACATTTTTGAACTAGCTTTTAAAGCCAGTTAAGGCTGCTTTTCTCACCCGTTAATACAGTGTGGGCAGGCACATTCGTTCCTGACCTCACACGCAAGAGCATTTCATGGATTCAATTACTGATGTTATGCCTGTAAAGATAACTGGGGATGGCATGAGGTTGTGGGATGGCACTGGAGGAGCACGCCTGTGGCCAGTTCAGAATGAGTTGACAGCTGGCAGACTTGAGAGAAGGAGAAAAGACGCACTCTGAAGGACATCAGCTTTGAAGACAGTAAATGTTACAGTCCAGAACATCATGACTCCATTAACATCAATTTCTTCTCTTTCTGCATCTTGGTTTGATCCTGTCATTTGCCTTTCCAGAGGAGTTTAAAACCAAAAGTTTAATCCCATGATAGATCTGTTATAATTAACTATTTAGTCAGCAACTCCCTTCAGCAAACACTGACTTTGCAAAAAAAATAGATGTAAAAGCTGACTGAGCTACTGTCCACAGAAGAGTCTGAGTTTATTCATCTTCTAGTGACATCTTGTGGCTAAAAAAGGACTTGACAGCTTCTCATGTATTTTTGAAGATGCAGCATGAATAATGACGTACTCCCAAGAAACAACCATTATTCTGAGGCACATTCATGTCATCTGTCTATATACGACGACATGTGTGTAACTGTTCAATATTCCCCTTAAAAGTATCCTATTCCTCATGTCTTTATTTTAATCCCCATAGAAAACACTGAAAAATATTACAGTTTGATTAGATTGTAATTTATTTAATAAATTGACAAGTAAATATCTATAAAGTCTTGGGTGCATGTCTAGTAAGTTATTACAATTACAAAAAACAAGTGAAAACAGCCCCAAAGTCAAAAGTTAGTATTGCATTGGTTTCCCTGGTCACTAGAGGGCGCCACCAGTTCAACCTGGAAATACAGCATCATCATAAGCATAACATGGACATCACAGCCCATTTAATACTGTATGTTAAAATAGTAAAAGTTTTCCAGGTCTGCAGTTTATATTTGAAATGATTAAATAATTAACGGATCAACAATACATCATAAAATCAATTTTGAAAACTGATGAACCATTAATCATTACACATGTGTTGCAAGAAACAATGACAAAAATTCAAAGGATCCCTGCTTTTTAATGGCTCATATTTTCTTCATTTCTTTCTATTGCATCATCTAAAACTTAATTTCTTGGCTTTTGGACAAAATAGACATTTCAAGAGGTTTGGAAACATTTTGGTCATATTTTCTACTGTCTGTCCAGATGATCAAACACTTAATCGAGACACACAGCTTATTGAAAATAACAGCTGCCGACTTGTAGTTTTTAGGTAGGTATTTTAGGGGAGTGTAGAATTTTAGTTCAGCTATAATTCACTGCTGTCATTTCAATAAAAGGCCTTTTTTTCAGTGCCAAGCAGGTCAGATGAACAGACACAAATGCATATCTACACACAAGAAATCAATAATTATAGAGAAAAAATTCCTGTTTTCTTTCACTTTCTCTGTCATTCATATAAAATCACTTTGAAATGTTGCACCTTTAAAATATGACAAAGGGAAAATCCTGGTTATTTCAGGCCAGGCTGATGTGATGTAACAGTGTCTGACAATGAAAAAACTGACTTGTATTTGTTCATCGCTTACATTTATAAATTCCAGTGTATATCACAAATGGCTGTTATTGCATGTTTACGTATATTCAGAGTTTTTGCATTAAAGGATGAAGCATCCGAAGAGAAGCTTTTGGAAAATGCTGGTGCAGTTTTCTTTAGTCTCCAGCAGGGAGCATTGCAGGGACGTAATCTCCCACTTTCTGTGTGATTCCTCATGAATGTGAGATGCATGATAAAACCTACATGAGGCAGGTTTATTTTTCTCCCCCTTTTAAAGCCAAGGGGAAAAGGCAGCTCCCTAGTATTGAACAATAAGTTCCTTTAAACCAGATTATTACTGTTGAGTTTGGTCCACTCAAAGATGTCCTGCTCACACACAATGTCCGAGTTGATTAGCAGGTAGCGATCACCTACGCAGAAATGCTTCTGGCACGCAGCGCACTTGAAGCACTCCAGATGGTAGACTTTGTCCCGCACTCTCATGGTCATTTCAAAAGCACGGATCCTCTTCTCACAGGAAGCACAGAGGCCATCCTGACCGAAAAGCCTGAGTGGATAAAAACATATCAACGTGTCACTGACAAGAAGATGGAAAACAGTCGCTCACACTTAATAAAATACCATTTGAAAATAATTCCCAGGGTGCCTTTTACACTACTGTGGATGTGATCTGTGAACAAAATGTGCTGCCTAAATCTGCTTTTATGTGTCCCTAGACTTATATAATTGATATGATGACAATCATTTCTGTCTGACTGCATTTTTTTTTAGTTATGAAAAAAGTTTTAAATGTATAAAATGATCCCATATGTATTCAAGTACAATGGTAGCCAGAATTATTAGAACATATGGCATATGTAAGAGGATTCATCTGTTTATTTTTTTATAATTGTCCATTAAAATGCCCATAAAATGAATTGAATATCTACAAAGCCATCAGTATGCTCTATAAACAATAGAATAGAGCCATCACAAGGAGATTTAGGTCATTTTCACTGTCAATGTCATACAATCATGTTCCTTCACAGAAGAAGCCAAATATGATCATAGTTAAATTGGTGATGGTGAGTCTTAGGACATAATGTGATTCTCTTGAATGTACAAGGTCTATCCTGCTCATTTAGAAAATATTAAAGTTAGAAGTGGATAAAAACTGTAAGACTCACATCAGCTGATATGTGTTGTTCTCAGAGGAACCATCTGCATGTTTCATGAACATTACGAAAGGAAATAATGTTTTGGAGGCAAAAATGGCAATATTTTCAGATCTGTCAGGTGTTCTAATAATTGTGGTTATTATTGTATATGGACAGAATCTAAATGTTCTAAAACAGTTGGTTATTAGTAATTTTTTTTTTCGGTTTATTTAACAAGCTTGTATGTTCGGTCTGCAGTCTGTTAACTTCATATGATAGTGGCTGTGACAACATAAGAACATAAACCCATCAAACCTAAAGAAAACTAAATATTTCTAAACATGTCATCAACAATATACACAACTAAATATAGTGGAGTTTATAAGGGTAGTAAAGTGCACTGAAATATAAATAGGAATATAAACAAGACAAAGCACAAAGAAATATGGCTACGAATAAAAATGTGCAATAGTACAATTAGTTTTCTGTACAAATATGTTATAAATATCTGTCAAATCCTGAAAAAAATTGGCCTGTGCAATTACTGTTTTAAACAGTTTTTTTTTTTATACTGTTAGTGCAATACCCTAATGTGCAATCTTTATAAGTGCAATCTCTTTTAGACTTCAGACCTTTTGTTTTATTCTGTTTATTCCTTTTAGATTTCCAGATGTTCTATTTATTCAAATTCTTTTAGATTTCTTAACATTTTCTTTTTTTGCACTGTGTGACGGAGCTGCCTTTTAATTTCGTTGTGGTTGAAACAATGAGAAATAAAGGATTCTGATTCTTCTGATAAATGACAGGGCCGTACTACCCATGTTACTATAACAACAAACAGATCCTTTTGCCAGTATAACACTGCAGACTAACCTGAGATAATCTCTCCGGCACAGTTTTCTTCCCAGTTTGTAGTAGAGCCGGCGGCCCACCTCCCCCAGCCGGCAGCCACACAGGTCACAGCTCAGACAGTCCTCGTGCCAGTACTGCTCTATGGCCTTTAGGAAAAACCGGTCTCCGATGCTCTGCTGGCAGCCGCCACATGTCAGCAGAGACGGCGGCATCTGGAGGACCTCATCCACCGGTTCCCTGTCAAAGAGGAGGAACTAATTAGACAGTAATCCAGAAAGGCGACAAAATAAAGGAAAAGCCCGATGGTATGTTTGAGCACTTCATAGACTTTTGGTTTCATATATTTTGGAGTACACCAACACTTTTCTTTGCAAAACTATCTCACCTCATGCTCCACTCAATATCCTTTCTGGAATTTCCACAATCTCAGCTTTTTTTCCACCAGGTAAAAGAAATGCTCAGCCTGCACAGGAATGAAACGCGATCATCTACAATTCGACGCCAACTGGAAAACTCTCAGAGAAGATGGTTCCATATGATATAGACGGGGAATAACTTAAAGGAAACACCTGATGGGAGTGGTCTGTTCCAGTATGACGACAACACCACCATCCACAGGGCATGAGGGGTCACTGAGTGGTTTGGTGGAAATGATGTGAATAGAATGCCGTGGCCTTCACTGTCAGCAGTTTACTAATGAATAGGAAATGATGGACTCCCTCCACCTCGACCATCAAAAAAAAAAAAAAACAATGAGGGAATATCTGTTGGAAGAATGATCATCATCACTGTGCTCACCACTCCACCAGAGTTCACAAACCTGGCCCTATGATTGGTCACCATTTTGCTGGATTAAAACTACAACCACATAACGTCTGATTACAGATTATGTTTCCATTCTTGCATCTACTCAAGTCTTTAACATATAATCGCAGGAAGTATTGATGTTCAAAGGGATCACGTGGATGTGGACAGGGGTCTGGATCAGCTCGCATGTTGGTCTAATGTTCTAAAAGTGACACTCTAATGTTCTAAAATACATGTTCCTTCACCTTACATGTTTTTTTTTTTATACAGTCACAGAAGAATGATTAGACCATCAAAAGTCATCGAAAACATTCATTCATTCATTCATTTTCTATACCCGCTTTATCCTCACTAGGGTCACGGGGGTCGCATGGAGCCTATCCCA
>JAQQZY010000024.1:18179596-18193217 GCA_030068375.1 Ostorhinchus rueppellii | reverse complement strand
CTTTACCCCCCCCCCCCCCCCCCCATTAATGGATGCCTCCAGGTGACCTACCCGGCTTTTCTGGAATGTACCTGTAGAACTACCTTAGGAGATCGGGATCCAAGATGAGTGAGTGCGAAATCCAGGGATTGCTTAACAATGTCCTCCATTTCCCAGTGGCCTGTTGCAACAATACAGGCTGGAAAAACTACCCCCTCAGATACTGATACCCGAGCACAAGGGGCAGAAACCCTAGAAAAAGCATCAGGCTTACCGTTCTTGGTCCCAGGGCGGTAGGTGAGGGTGAAGTCAAACCGACCAAAGAACAGAGCCCACCGTGCCTGGTGTGAGTTTAGGAGTCTTGCAGTGCTGAGGTAGGTGATGTTTTTGTGGTCCATCCAGATCAGAAATGGGTGTTGAGCACCCTCCAACCAATGATGCCACTCTTGGAGAGCGAGAACAATGGCCAATAGTTCTCGGTTGCCAACATCATAATTTCTTTCTGCCTCAGTAAGATGCCTGGAAAAAAAAAGCACACAGATGAAAAACTTTAGTAGAGGGATCGTCTTGTGAAAGGACAGCTCTTACCTCAGAGTCTGATGCATCAACCTCCACTATGAATTGAAGTGTCAGATCCAGGTGGTGTAGAACTGGGGCAGAGGTGAACAGGTGCTTGAGTCTGTCAAATGCTCCTTGGGCCTCAGGGGTCCATTTGAAGGCTACTGATGTTGAAGTGAGTTTGCTGAGAGGCAAAGCAACTTGACTATAGCTCTTGATGAACCGGCTGTAAAAATTAGCAAACCCAAGGAAGCATTGTAGCTGCTTCTGAGATGTGGGGATGGGCCACTCAGCAACTGCTCTAATCTTGGATGGATCAGGTTTCAGACTGCCTTTATCTATGATGAAACCGAGGAAACTGATAATGGTGGAATGGAACTGGCATTTGTCAGCTTTGACAACAGCCTGTTTTCCAGTAAATGGCGGAGCACAAGATGAACCTGCTGGACATGTTCCTCAATGGTACGGGAGAAAATCAATGTGACATCTAAATAGACAAACACAAATTTGTTGAGCATGTCTCTTAGGACATCGTTCACAAGTGCTTGAAAAACAGCAGGGGCATTTGTCAAGCCGAATGGCATGACTGGGTATTCAAAATGGCCTAATGGTGTGAAATGCACTTTTCCACTCGTCGCCCTCCCTGATCCTCACCAGATGATAAGCATTATGCAGGTCTAGTTTGGTGAAGACGGTGGCATAATGGAGTGGAGAAAAAGCAGAATCAATCAGTGGAAGAGGATATTTATTTTTTTTACTATAATCTTATTCATTCCTCTGTAATCGACACATGGACAGAGTATTGTGTCCTTTTTTTCAACAAAAAGAAGCCAGCCCCCACAGGAGAAGTGGAAGGTCGGATATGGTCTGAAGCAAGGGAGGAGTTGATATAGTCTTCCATGGCCTCCCGTTATTTCAACATGAAATAGATCCTCACAGACCCACCTGCATGCAGGCTAACATACCATGAAAAAACATGCATTATGTTACTCGACAATATTTGGAATGCCCATGCTTACAATAAGTAGAATTAAGTTAGCCAAATCTAGCTGAATCTTACCTGTCCAGGAAAAAAAATGCAACTTTGGCATCAGTATTCAAATTCCTCTCCAAAAGCATCTCCTACACATATCTTTGTTTTGTTTCTCACATTGTCTCAATGTATTTAGGAACTGGGGCAACCCTGAAACAATCTGCTGGAGCTGCAGGGGGTCCATGAATGTCACAGTGTGTGTGTGTGTGTGTGTGTGTATGTGGGGGTTGCGGTCTATGATTGTAGTGGCACACGCGAGGGGGGAACTTGCAGTCCGTGATTGTCTGAGTGGTGCAATGTAAAACTTAAGACGCTTTACTATTCCTCCAACTCTCTGGGCTCACTCCACTGCTGTATGATCACCCCAGGAATGCTGGGCCCAATGGATTTGCCATGTTTAGCACCTTTAACGGCACTCCAGTTTGGGAATCATAATGAAGACTTTTAGGTTTAGTAACATCAGACATTTGTGATCACCAGTGTTCCTAGCTGCAGCTCAGTAGGAACTGGCAACCTGGATGCCGTAATGCTACTGACTTCATGACTAGGAGACAGGTGAAGGGTGGAGCATCAGGCCAGAACACAAAATGACAACATTAACATTACTTGTGGGCTGCCACTTAGCTTTTCAAATGCGAATATTCTGTCTTGACAACTACTGTCAGTGATGTGGGAATGAACATGATTATTTAATGCATGGTGACACATCACGGTCATTTTATGATTACTTAGAACATAACTCTTACATACAGCTCTCCTAATACATCTCGATGGAACAAATATAAAAATATAGGGTGTAAATGTCAGTGATTCAGATTTCTTGGGCCAGCTAAGGTCTTGCTGGTCCTGGCAGCCCACCACTGAGGGATGTAAGCTGTTGGAATGTTAGCCAGGTTACCTTTGAAGAAAAAAAAAAAAAAACAAGTGAAAAATGACGTACTATCTACTTTTTGTAACCATTTTCCCTTGACTGTGATGGAAAACGTCATGAGGTCAAAGAAAAATAGAAAGGAGCATTGAAGAGATCTTAGGAAAAGACACTGCAGCAGAGAACATCACCCTGAACTTGACTGAATTGAACATACTGGGTTGTTCCACATAAAAGGTGAACAAATATAGTGATAACATTTGTTGTGAAGAAAAAATGGTGGCCTTTAAGTCTGACTATGGACTAGAAAAGGGGAATTTTTGATACTTCATGTTTATGTCCTGCATTAAACAACACAGTACAAAAGCACAGGTGAAGTATAGAGTGAAAAATATAACTTCATAACCCAAGGTTGGAGCAGAAACAGTCTCAGTAAAGTCATAGGCTGTGAATCAAACTCAGCCTTCTGTCAGTATTATTCCTGAACATCAAAATAAATCTGTACAAGATAACCATAAAGCTATAAATAATGACTACAAATGTATTGTCTACATGTGGTCATTGTTAAATTTACGTGTTGAATTAAACATCATCTCCCTATATTTACAACAACCACAAACATATTACTCCAGGCAGATTTGGCAGCATTTTGCTTCCTGCTGAAGATCCAGATCACTGTTTACAGTTTACAGTTTGTTTTACTAAGGATGTATTCACACCTGGAAAGTCCTTTGGTCTGCTTATTTCATTTGGATCGAATGTGGACTTTGGGTCATTTGGGTTGGATGACAGTTTCATTGCATTAATGCTAGTGGACCAAAATTTATAAACAGAAGCACACGTGACAAACTATGCTGGCATTGTGCAGAAAAGTCAGAAGTAGGGGGACAGCAGGTGCAGATGAAAACAAACATGGAGGTCTTACATACAGCTATCATTTCCAGAATTTGTAATCTATTTTTAGAGACCTCAAATTTGTCAAAAACAGCTCATTCAGAGACAGTTTCATAATAAGGGCATCTGACCAAATGTTAATAAGATGTTCAGTTGTCTCATTGCTGCGTGTCTGTCCATAGCTCATGGCTGCTGCTATCAGGTCTGACTGCCCATGTGGCTCATCTACTGTACTTCCAGCATCTATAGTGGCTCGTCAAGCACAAAAAGGCATGTGATTCCCGTTTCAGTTCAAGGCTGGTTATATTCACACCAGAACTGAATGGGCCCAGAATCCATTTGGAAATGGCTTGTTTGGGTCAAATCAGAGTTTGCATGTTTGTATTCACACCTTTAAAAAAGTCTGGACTCTCCGTGGAAACTAACTGCTCTGTTTTAAACAGACCAAACAAAGTAGGTCTGAATACAGCCTAAGGCATCGGTGGAAGAGGCAGGGAATTAATTAGTAATATTCCTAAAGGCTGCAGTGCAATGAGAAAATAGCTAATGCAAACCAAACTCAGGTTCCAAAGCAACAGTAGCTTTTACAACAATAATATTGGAATCATGTCCATTTTCACCTGTTGTTTACTGTTTACAGAACTATATCAGCAGGTTATGGCATGGTCCTGTCCATCATATCGAGTGTTTGTTTCCACAAATGGTGGAGTGAGTTGGTATCACTGTTGAAGGGAATTGGACTGCATTTTCGCCTCCTCCTTGGTAAAGGGTGGTCCAGGGTTTGCTATTCCATGAGGGTCAAACTCAGTCTAGTTTCATCTTAAGCGGGCCAATAAAATAATAATAATATAATAACTTATAAATGATGTATATATATTGTTTTAGTGCAAGTAAACTGAAAGAAAAATGTTTATATTTCTGAGCTGTCCTTTTAAAACAATGTGAGTAACCTGAAATACCTGAACCTTCTAAAGAAAAAATAAAAGTAATTTGATTAATTCAATACCTCAGCTTATCATTTATACATCTGGATTACAGACACAGTGGATCTACAAATACACAAAACAGGGAGTAACAGGCAGAATATTGTTATAGTTTGAAACTAAAATGAGTTTGACACCCTGGTTAATAACTTTGAAATGCATTGTGAGATTGGGAATTCAATGCAGGAGCTGTCTCGAAACTCTGAGACACCGCTTTCACTTCCCACAATGCACTTCGCAACAAAATGTCTTAAAAGGCCCATGTAATGTTTGGATTTGTTATGTAAACAAGCAGACTGTATTTATGATGGAGTCATCTTCGAAGTTGTGCACTGTGAGGAAAGTGATTCATAAGCATGCATGAGCACAGAAAGACTAATGGATCAGTGATAATTAGGCTAATTAGGTTGATGAAAGTCATACGCTGCTTTAACATCTTCTTTTATGGCTTTCATCTTGGATAGTTATACTTTGTTGACCTCTTTTATAGGCCTATTAAATTTCAGGTTTGTACTGTTTTTGTCTTTCTTGGATGAATAAAAAAAAAAATTACCCTAATCTTTTCTCTTTATTGCCTCAGTGCTTGGTCCCTAAAAAGCCCTTAAGCAGAGGCCTTGTGCAACCATAATTAATTTAAAGGAAATAGTGCACCATTGGTTTCCTTCTTCTGCAAATGGAAGAATTCATATTTGTTGCAGCTTCTGTATCGTTATGCAGAAAAACAGTTGTCAACAATGCATAAATCCTAAAAGAAAAATGTGATACTGTGTGCATTGACACACTTGTGTTCCAGTGATTATCACAGCGGTCTGTTGTAAAGCATGTTGATATGATGTCTTGATGCTGGGCGCTAATCATCTCACAGCTCTGACAAGTTCTCAGGGAGACAAAGAGAGCTGCGCTTCCATTTATATGAAGATCTATAGATGAAAATATATGAATTTTCAAGTTATCACACTTTCACTTCCCCTTTTATGTATAAGCCAGAGGATGTTGCATGTTGGAGAGAAAATCTATAATAAGAAGTGTTTTTTGGTTTTAGTTCTGTTTTTTCTGTGAGAAAATATTACTTGAACATTTTTATGTCAACAGTGTGGCTTTTTGATTAAAACATGATCTTTATTTCTTGCCTGAGCTTTCCCACTAAAATATATTTAATGGTACTGCATTGAATTAAAAAACTAACAACTTATTAGTAAATATACATGACCAAAATAAAAAAAAAAAGGGATGAGAGAAGGAGGAATTTTTTTGGTCTAAGTACTAGTGCAAAGGATACATATATCCAGTGGTACCTCTACTTACGAACGACTCTACCTGCGAAATTTCCAGGTTACGAAAATCCTTTATGGTAAAATATTGACTCTAACGAAATAAATTTCTAGTTACGAAAGGCGCAATTATTACATGTTTTACTGTAAAGTACACTTCCACTTGGCGCTCAGGATATAAACGGCATAATTATTCCATACTTTACGGTACTGTTCCAGTCAGAGCTGCTCTGCCATTGGCTATGGCGCGGCCCCCTGTATGCTTGTCTCACACTAGAGTGAATAGTGAAGCGGGAAGTGCGGACACGTTTTCGTCAGCTTTCATTTGTCGCCTTCATGCAGGTTTATAATAACGAGTCAACAGCAAGAGTTTGTCTGGTTACTTTCCTTTTCTTTTCAACCACATCCTTCATGACAACATATTGTGTAACCCGGAAGTCCTCTATTGACCCGGAACATCCGTCTCGCTTCAAAATAAAAGCGAAATTTTGGGGGGCTTGGAATGGATTAGGGCATTTACATGGAAAACACGTCTCTACTAACGAAATGTTCTACTTACGAAACTACTTCTGGAACGGACTAATTTCGTAAGTAGAGGTACCACTGCATATAAAGAAATTGTTTACATAATTCACCCCCTTTTACATTTAATGGTCTAATTAAATAGAGGTCCCTCCAATTAGTGCCAATAGTCTCACAATTAGGGAAGTGAGGATCACTGAGTGCTGTGGGTGTGTCTGAAGTGACTGAGGTATAAATATTTGTGACTGGAGGGGGCACAGACTGGATCATCAGTATCCCTGGCTACCATTACACCACAAAGACAGAAGAACACTCCAAGCGACTGAGGGGAAAGGGCCGTTGTAAAGTACAAGTCAGGGGATGGATACAAAACGTTTCCAAAGCATTGAGCATCCCATGGAGTTCAGTGAAGTCACGAAATTAAAGAAAAGTGATACATGTGTGAATCTGCCTAGATCAGGCCATCCACATAAACAGAGTGTCTGTGCAAACAGGAGATTGGTGAGAGAAGCCACCAAGGCCCCCATGACTACTTTGAAGGAGGTACAAGCTTCAGCTGCTGAGATGGGTCAAAGCTTTATGGCCAATGAGAAAGCTACGATTGAAGACAATTCATATTAGAGCTCGACAAGAGTTTGTGAAAATAAATGTGGAAGAATGTTCTTTGGTGTGATTAGCCCAAAACTGAGCTTTTTGGGCATCAGACAAAGCTTTGAGCGGTGAGGAACCTGGGCAGCAGTTGCTATATGCATGGTCTATCGCATCTCAGCAACTGAAGTGTGCAACGCCCCACAGTTGCTTGGAATGTTCTTCTGTCTTCATAGTGTAATAATAGCCATGAATACTGATCAACCAGTTTGTACACCCTCCAGACACAGGTGTTTTTATACCTCAATCACTTGAGACACACCCACACCACTCAGGTGATCCTCATCTCGCTAATAGTGATACTATTGACACCAATTGGATGGACAACTATTGAATAAGACCATTAAATTTCAATGGGGTGAATAATGTAAACAATGATTTTTGTTTCTTTGACATTACTAGAAATCTGTTTTCACTTTGACAGTAAAGAGTTTTTTTCTAATACATTTTTGTGTGAAAAAGGCCAAATTCTATTGACCCTGGTCAAAGGAGACAACCGTCCTCCAGGAGTCAGGATCTGCTTGATATTTCTGCCTGTTAAAGTTGTTTTCCTCGCCACTGTCACCAGTCACAAGTGTTTGCTCCTGTTGGGATTCTGTAAATTGGCTTCATAGTCTGGTTCCAACCGGCTCTACATGTAAAGTGTCATGAGAAAGCTTTTGATATGATTTGGCGCTATATAAACACAATTTGATTTGATGGATTTTTTTTGAAAGCAGTAAAACATCTAAGGGGGTGAATACTTATGATGCGCTGTACATAAAATGCTACTCTGTGGACTTGTGCTTATTTTCTTCATTCATATACTTCTCATTCTCCTGCTCCATCTTCCATTCTCAGGCTGTTAGTGCAATGCAGCAGCAGCCTCTGCAGCCCACCCCACCCCCAGTTCCCCTGGAGACCCATCCCCTGAATTTAGCGTCTCCTGCACCGCCTACTGACCCCATGGTTCGAAAGCAGGTTGTGCAAGACTTGATGGCACAGATGCAGGGAACATATAACTTCATGCAGGTGAGCAGTTGGTGCTAAATGGAACTTGGCTTTTGTGAATCTTTATGCGTGCGTTAATGACGTGTCTCTTTTCAGGACTCTATGTTGGAGTTTGACGGACAGCCCATTGACCCTGCCATTGTATCAGCCCAGCCAATGAAACCCACACAGAACATGGACTTGCCACAGATGGTGTGTCCTCCTGGTAAGTTTTAAATGTGCTTATGTTATACAATATGTTTAAAAAAAATTGCATGTGAATGTTTGGAATTTGTTCCCTGACTCATTATGTTTCAATACTCTTAATCTGTTAAGTTCACCCAGAATCCCGGCTATCGCAACCCAACACTGTTCCTGTTCAGCCTGAGCCCACACAAGTGAGTACACAAATGTAGTGGACGTGCTGCCTCCACTAAGAAATCGAACAAGAGTTGATACAAGTCTGCCCTTTCACTTTTCAGGTCCCCATCGTCTCCCCAACGCCACCCCCCATGTATCAGACCTCACACACGCCAGACCCCCGGCCCTCAACAGAATCTATCGACCCCATCCAGGTAAAGCATTTCTGTATAACCCAGCTCCAACTCAGGACTCATGTTGCAAGGGAAATGTACGATTCTGTGCGTTTGCCCGTCTTGGCTCTGCTGATGATACTGCCTGTGAAGATGACAGTGGCTGGTTTTAGGACACAGCGTTATATAGTGTGTGTGTGTTCATGCTGAGTATTTATGGGTTGCAGCTCGTCTGTCACCAATTAACACCATTCCCCTGATGAAATGCTCTCCAGAGTTGGTGTTTTTCTCTGCTTATCGATGACACCCACCACTCTGGGAATAGAGGAGAAAACCTCAACTTTCATTTTGTTGGGTTTTATGATCTCAACAATACTTAAAATGCAACTGTAGCAAGGAACACAGTATCATTATCCTCATTCATGGTTAAAGGTTATACAGATTATTTCCCATCGCTGGCCGTTGGAGCAGATAAGGAATTGTTGCTGATGAAACCAATATGCCATCTTATGTGGTTACATTAGTGGCAGAATATTGTGCTATAGGTCATGCCTTTGGAAAGAGATGGAAGTTTCCACTCTCCTCACTGTGAATCTGATCTAAATGGAGAGCCTAAGTCCTGCCCCTTCCATTTGGTCCCCATGTGAATTTATTCAGGAAAAAACTTTTAGTCAGTGGTGAAAGATGAGTTGTTGTTGTTTTTTTTTGTTTGTTTTTTTTATCCTATTTGAATTACACCATCATTTGCACATATGTTTGTCAATTTGAAAAAAATATTTTACATATCAAGGAAGTTGTAGTTTACACTAAACTGGAACTATCACACTGTGAAAATATGCAAACAAAAAGACTGCACACCCAGAAATCACAGAGGTGATAACATTGTATTTGTCTCTCCACAATCTGTTCAGAGCCACATCTGTAATGATGCACCTCGTGCTTTAAGACTGAGGTCATATGTGCCAAAGCAGCAGCCATTTTGGTGTTAGTGACATGTGTCCTATGCAGCAACTGATGCCATCTGCTCAGCTGTTTAACACAAAACAAGATGTTTCTTTATGATCTTTGCCACAAACCACAATCTTCTTAGGTTTCAAAATTCTTTTAATTTTACAAACATGTAAATAGCAATTCAAATTAGGTCAAAAAATATTTTTTCTCACTATTTACCATTATTCATATTTTTTCTGACAATGGATTGCATGTGGCACAATGGAAGGGGTGGTGGTTTCTACAGGAATAAACAGTTAATTTTTTGTGCAAGGTGGTAATTTTAACAACTTGGAATGTGTGTTTGCAATGGTTTTGTTGTGAGCATACAGTATATACAGTGTATAATGTGATAAACACCGGTATAATATAGACGAGAGACAGATTTGGAATTAGAATTGTACTAAGCCACGTTATGGCCTCTTGAGTGACTTTCTGAATTGTACATAAAATTATTTATGTGACTGGTTTGTGCTCTTGAACAGACCTCGATGTCCTTGTCGTCAGAGCAGCCTCCGCCCTCCACAACTCTACCCCCTGCCTCTCAGACACAGGTTTTCCAGCCCGTTACCAAATCTCCTCACAGCAGCGGTATCAATGTCAACGCAGCACCATTCCAGTCAATGCAGACAGTAAGCTTGTGATGACAGTTCTTCACTTAAAGTTATGAAAAGCAGTAAAACATCTTAATGTTTTAGGTGTGATGAGAATTGGAAAATCTTTCCTGACATGTCAAAAGGAAAAGTTTTGTTGCAGCACTTGTGTGCTTGGTTGCCAGTGGAATCAACATAGAAATGGAGTAATGATGCCATTAGGAGCCATTTGTAGAGTTCTTAAGTGCTCTCTCATCATATTGCATTTGTATGGCTTTGTAGTCACGCAACTATATCCAGGAAATACCGAGTAATGGACTTTGCGCCTAATGAGCCTGGGACCTTTCCTCTGGTTTTGGCTTCACCACAATGTGGCTCTTGTTTGCCTCTCAGGTGTTCAACCTCAATGCCCCAGTCCCTCCAGCTAATGAGACAGAGGCTTTAAACCAGGCCAACCAATACCAGAACAGCTACAACCAGGCTTTCAGCAACCAGACGCAACATCCTGTGGAGCAGACAGAGATGCAGTCAGAACAACTGCAGTCTGGTGAGCATTTATTGGTTTTATTCTCCACTTATTGAACTGATTGACAGATTAGATTCCTCTCATTTTTACAATTATTTGAAAATGTTTTTGACTAAAATCTATTTTTGGGATACGCAATCTGATGCTTTTTTTAGTAGTCGGTGCCTTCCATTCCCAAGACCAGTCAGGAGGCCATCAGCAGCCTTCCCAGCAGGGTCCAGGTTTTGGCAGACAGGCTCAGTCATTCTACAACAGCAGAGGGATGTCTCGTGGTGGACCGCGCAATGCTAGAGGCATGATCAACGGCTACAGAGGCGCATCAAACGGTTTCAGAGGTAAGATCACACCTTGGGGCCAGGTCATCTGAACTAAAGCCATTTCAGACTTGGAATATGCAACATTCCTGGCATCGATGTCCATTATATTGCATTTATTCAAGGCCCTAATAGGAGAGGAACACTGCTGGTGCAGTATTTGAGAATGAGTGGTTGTACCACAGTGGCGGAAATTTAAATGATGTCAAGGAAGGAATATTTTCTTCCTCCTCAAAGGCTACATCAGGGGTTTTAAAACTTTATATTAATGACCATTAACAACCACTTCTTACAGTGAGTCAATAGAAATTCATCAGCTTTTAAAGAATAACACACAGAATGTTTGTATAGTACTGTACAGCCTACCTGAACAAACCAGTTATATTTTGGGTGCATAAATCAACCAATGAGTGATAATGAAGTGATCAAAGGATGACTGTGCTCTTAAAAGTAACATTGTGCCTTTAATCTCACTCTGCATATTTAATTCTCTGCTGCAGCCTTTGCATTTCTCTATCAGTGTTTTACTTCTGGTTAGTTTTTTTTCCCTTGGTGGATTCATTTGGGGAGTTTTGAGCATAGAAGTGTCGCTCAGATATGGACAAAAGGATTCACACTAAACCCCTTTGGAGAAGGAGGTTGCAGTTGAGTCCAGAGCAAACTCTACAGTTTGTTTTGAAAATAGGAAGAAAGCTCTGTTCCATCTTGGTCTGCAGTTGTACTCGGCAAGACATGAATTTTGTAGCCAGATTTGTTTTGCATTGTTGGATTTACAGAGCACACAAGCTGCAGCGCTTTGTTGTTGTAGTGTAGTTGTAGCATAGCAATGTCTCAAATAAGTATGCCCTCATCTGGAACACAGGACCGTCTGCCTCTGATTTTTGTGTGAAAATGAATCCTAGCATGGCAAATGCTCCAAGTTTACACGCACTGCTGCCAAGGAATAGATCAAATAAACAATGTGAAAATGCCCTAACTGGAACAACCATCCATCACATTTACATGAGGTTTGGGACTGAAACGAGCTGAAAAGTCAAGGATTTGTTTCACTGTGAATTGTAAAATCACCACTAAAAAACATCAACTCTTGTCAATTTAAGGTGGCTATGATGGTTATCGTCCTCCTTTCGCCAACACTCCAAACTCTGGTTATGGACAGACTCAGTTCAACACACCTCGGGACTACTCCAATGGGAATTATCAGAGGGTATGACCATGTTTTTATTTTTGACTTCTCACTGGCCTTGTTTAGATGACTGTGTTTGTTGGAGTGATTTCTAAAATGTGCCCTTTTCCTATTTCTAAAGGACGGTTACCAACAGAACTACAAACGAGGAGCTGGCCAGGGACCCAGAGGAGTTTCAAGAGGCAGTACTCAGGCAATGCGCTCCTGAAAAGGCCTTTTCATAATGACTGTGACTGATTTAACTTGCACCACACTGAAAATTCAAAATTCATGAATGCATTTTCCCCAGCTCACTCATCTCTTAAGTTTGTTCTTGATCAGTGGTATTTTCCTGTCTCTTTAGTCAAAGTAATACGTACTTTGATATCTCAAAAATATTGAATCATTTAGAGTCTGAACACAAGTGACGCTGTAAATCCAATCACTGATTTACACAAGCCATGTGTTAAAATGTTCCTGTAAACTTGAAAGATTTCATAAGTTATTTTTTGTATAAAAATGCACCTGCCACTGCTGGTCCAAACCAAGGGAGTTTATCCCCCTCCTCAGTTCTTTTCTGTCATTTTGGTTCTAAAAAGCGTTTTATGTTCAATGAGCTCCCCTATCCTTGTTTGTAAATTGATGTTGCTTCAAGAGTTTCAATAAAGATGTGTTGCATACCCATGCTTAAGTCTCTTTTTTTTTCAGTACTCTTTGTTTTTTTTGTCACATACAGAAGGTTTAATAATCTACAAATGATCACAGATAAATATTTAAATCTGGGGCAATATCACACTCAATATTTTCAGGCAGTACTACATTTTATCAGGGCTGCCAACTTTTCAAAAACCATTGGAGTGAGATTTGGTGGTTGGTGCCAAAGTTCTGCCACACACAGATACACAAGATGGTGGCTTGGACATAAGGGAGCGCTGGAAATAATTGGTCACATGTTTCCCTCTACATGTTTCTAGTGGTGGTCCAGCATACTGAAGATAGGCAATCCTGAAGCTGCATTTTGTAAAGTAAAAACATGGCTAAGGTTAGGATTCAGTAGATGTGAAATCCTAAATTCTGGTGGATTTTGAGGTGACCTCTTTACAATCCCTAAATTCATTTGGATTCATAGCCTACTTACTGGCTTCACAAGTAAATATGGGCTGAACATTCAGCTCAGACAGACCAACAATGCACCAAATTTGGGCTCAGCTGCACACCAGAAAACTACTGTTGAGCCTAAATGACTGCTTACACCATCACAGCATAATTTGTAGACCCATGGAGAAGATTAAAAAGTAGATCTGAGTAGTAGCTGAATATCTTTTGATTAGAATTACTGATTAAACTGAAATGCTAAGTTATGAATAATTGTTGCACTTTCTAAATCTACGGTTTGTTGTAGACACCTTGAGACACACAAACTTTAACCTTTCATGCAGATCAAAGCATTATGAAAAAAAATAAATTTGACAGCGATCTACCATGTAAACCTGGAGATAATAATAGTTATCTTTATATGTTTTCACAGTAAAACGTATTTTTCCACAAAATTTAATTATTTTTGTGTATTTGGGTACTCCAGCTTCATCCCACCATTCAAAGACATGCACTGATACGTTAATCAGTTAATCTAAATTGCCCATAGGTGTGAATGTTAGAGTGTTTGCCTTTATACAGTGCCTGACAAAAGTCTGGTCACTTATCCATTTTGTAGAAACAACAGCTTATAACCTGACTTTTAACTAATCCATTGTTTTTAGAAATGGCACATATGA
>JAQQZY010000024.1:18135682-18155199 GCA_030068375.1 Ostorhinchus rueppellii | reverse complement strand
CCGTGCGGCTTCGCCGCGCACAATGACAGGTTAAAAAAAGTTAGACACCCTAAAAAAAAATCCTGCCTAAAAGCCTGCTGTATACACAGTAGCTTACCTCAAACTTAGGTATTCACATAAGACAATATTATATTCATTTTGTACATGTGTGGCTGTGCATCTATATATGTAAATATATCCTAATCCTAACTCCCTACTTTCTCTAGCTGTAAGACTTTCACAGGTTTTTTTCATACTTACAATTCTTGGGTATGGGACTCGACCAAAAGAGTAAATTTCCCAAAGCAAAATACCATAGCTCCAAACGTCTGATTTAGTGGAAAATTTCTATTGGTTGAGAGAAAAACAAATGTTGGACTTTCATGCTAGAACACACTTCTCCAAAGGGTATCAGTGCTTCTTAACAACTTTTGTACCTTTTCTCTGAGTGCTTCCGGTGCTGTCCACTTCACCGGCAGCTTCGCAGTATCCTGAGTGGAAGACGCCTCTTTAGTCAGACCGAAGTCGCTGACCTTTGCCATGTTATCTTCTGACACAAGGACGTTACGTGCTGCTAAATCTCGATGGACAAAGTTGTTGGTCTCCAGGTATGCCATAGCTTCACAGACATCTCTGTAAAAAGAAATAATATCACATGAGGCATCTTTTCCTTTTTCACTCTCAAACTCTGGCTTCAAGTCTTTGCCCGATAATTTCATGACTCACAAAATACAATGAAGACTACGTTCACACTGTAAGTGGACCAAATCTACCTTTTTTCCATTATGGCACCCATATCTGATTTTTTTATGACAGTCTGAACACCACAAATCTGATTTCTTTCAAATCCGACCCAAGCATTTTCATACGTGGTCCCAAATTGAATACATATCAAATGTTGTGCAATTTGACTTCAGTCTGAACAGTCATGTGGTATGTCATCAAACTGTTACATAATTGAAATGTGTGAGACCTCACAATTCTGTGTTGGAGGAGGGGGAACCTGGGAACATCTATATTATTTCAATAAACACAGTGTGCTGTGTGTAACATTACTTATTCTTCTTACAATGTGAACAACCACACACACAAAAAAAAAAAACTAGAGAAGCTCTCGGACAGCGCAGACCTCTGCTAAGGTAGTGTTTATGGTGCTGAATGACCTCGTATGCAACTCAGTGTTATCATGCCCTATCTCCCAATGAAAAAGAAACCTTTAAAAAATTTCTGGATCCAGACGGTGATCCGGATCACCACCAAAATTTAATCACTTGTTCCTCGTCCCATTTCTAACAATTCCTGAAAATTTCGTCCAAATCCGTTCAGAACTTTTCAAGTTATTTTGAACACAAACAGACAAACAAATAAACAGATAAATGCCAGCAAAAACATAACCTCCTTGGCGGAGGTAATAAAAAACAGATTTTTAAGAAAAAAATCTGACTTGAGTATTCAGACTAGCAGTGTGAACATAGACATAAATGAGCAAAAGTACACTGAGGGTTTATTAAACCATGGTTTTCTATATATTCACTTTCTCTTTCATGTAAGGTCCCTTAGAGATAGGATAGGTGGCCTTTAAACTAAACGTACACCTTACAGTTGTTGTTGTTGTTGTTGTCATCCCTTTCATTTAATAAACATTCTTTTAGAGGTATTTTCACATGCTACTCCTATCAACAAGCTAATTCCACATTCAGGCCCAGGCAGATGCCACAGATAAGATATAAGGTCTATAAATTACAGGCGGAACGTAGATGACCCTCATTAGGAAATGTTTTTATGATGTTCTCTATGCACAAATATCAAACATATTTCTGTATGTTTGCTGTCATTACTGAAGTGTGTTGCAACCTTCGACACTATCAGACCACAGATCTGTTTATCAAAACACTGCACCACAGCATCAACACTCATCCATTTTTTTATGTGATGTGTCTGATGAGTTTCCATACGTACAGTGCAAAATTGAGAAGAGCTTCTCCGCCAAGTACTGTTCGGCCTCTGGAACGTAAGTAATCAACCAAACAGCCCTGAAAAAGGAAAAAAAAAAAAAAGCTAATGTGACACATATCATTCATTTTGTTGACAAATTGCTTTACAGACACAGCTATAGTTCTACAAGAAAACATTGCTCGAATTCTAAATTGATTCCACATTTTTGTTCTACTTATAAATAGGCAAATTGTGGATTGAAATGTATAGTCATGTGTTAACTTCAGTACAAAATGAAAAATATTCAGTTGATTGTCATAAACATTAGCTTTGTATTTGCACGACTGACTAATAAGCTTGCATTCTAACTTGACTTGTTTGATGATTTTTATTTTACTGCACAATTACTAAAATATTAAAATATTTCCTGCGGCACCACCTTCATGACTCGACTCTTTGATTTAACTCTCCAGACTCACCTTGGCCATATACTCAGTAACTATAAACAGACTCCCATTCTCTTCCACAATCACTCCAAGCAGCTGCACCAGGTTATCATGCCGTAGTTGCCTGAAAAGACAGATGAGAGTAGGGTCATGTTATTATCATTTGTTATTTTTCATGTTTCGAAAAAGAAAGATAAAATATCTATTTTTCTTACGTCATCACAGAGGCCTCTGCAATAAAAGCCTGTGCAGTTGCATCATTTTTTATGCATTTCACAGCTACTTTAGTCCCTCTGTAGTCTCCCACCATAACATCTGAAATGATCACAAGTATCAATAATGCGTAATGTTATTAAATAGGATCCAGAGTCAATGTTAGTCCTGTTTAAATGTCACCAAGAGAAAAAACACGATACAAGACACACATTTCTTAAGCTGCTTTTCATGTGTATTATTACTACTTGCCTCCAAACTCTCCTTTTCCAATAACTTTCTGTAGCTTGAGGTCCTTTCTGTTCATAGACCAGCCACCTTTAAGAGACAAAAATCCAAAGTGAGTCATAACAGACCCATACATGTCTCTTACAACAACAACAACAACAAAAAGTCTACTGTTCCCATCCATTGCATGAATTTTAAGAGCTAAAGAAAACCAAGACTTACCCCTGGAAAACTCATCCTGAGCAGCCACTGTCCCCTCTTCCAGCTTTGGCTTGATTAGTCTGGTGCACAGGCCATCAGCATCTTTGGTGTAGTGCTTTATATCAACAAAAAAAGGAAAAGTAAACAGGAAATCAGCATAAAGGCCCAAACATCCACTAGTGACCAAATACATTTACTGATCTAAAACTGTTTAATACCTGTTGATCCACTAATCCTATCAATAAATGTGAATAATTGGTGTAAAATGCATTTTGTAATGTTTTCATGGTCATCAGATATGACCCATTTAGATGTTCAAAAGTTCTGTGGTTACCATGGAAACGCTGTTATCTTCTACTACATTGATTCATCAGTAAAACCCTTGGAGTTGGATCAATGACAGTGGATGGACACACTTGTTTTTGCATTCAGTTATTGATATCTTTATTGAAAAAGTCACTTTTTCTTCAGTTTTCTCTCTTTAAATGTAATAACTTTTGAATTTAACATCTATATTAAATATAGGGAAATACTTTATTTACAGTGAAAAATGCACAATACAGAGGGTAATATTATAACAAATGATGAAAAATCACTTCAGTAAAGATTAAATAGAGAGAAAAACAAATGTGGGAGCTGCCAGAAAAGTAGCACTGGGTCTTTATGGGTTAAAATATGAACACCACTGTTACTGAGAGATAAAGACAAAATGCAAGTAAGTGAGCAATGCTTCACAGTCACCAACAGAGGGCCGTGTGAGTGAACTATAGACCAGACTGAAGACTTTACATACTGTAGTTCCTGCGGAACTATTAGGATCTGCACTGTACTACAGTATGTGGAATATGACATAGTGTTGTTCATAATTAGCTTTTCACAAAGGAAGAAAAGAGCCATTTTGAAAGTAAAGGACTTTGAAGTCTTTTTGAGGTTAAAAGTATGAACCTCAGCAACTGTTCACTCTTCCTCTTTGTCACTTCCTGTTCATTATATGTTCCAGGAACTGTATGTGGTGTGTGAGGTATCACACAGTCAACACTACTCTCAAACAGGAAAATACAGCGTGCATACAGCAGATCTGCATTTAGTACGACCAGTGCAAAAAAGAGAAACACCTCACTGCACTTATGAAATATGATCTAATTTTACCTCAACCAGCTGCATGAGGTTTTCAAAATAGCCCTCCTCATCAATAGTGAGCTTTCCGTTGTGGTAGATGATGCGGTAATGCTCCACCTTGCCATCGCAGCTCACACACAGGGTGTAGTCACCGGGGAAGTTGGTGCTTTCACGCACTAAGAACAGGCCTGTCTCTGGCGGGTCAAGTAACCGCTCGGCCTGATCTCGAGTTATCTTCCCATGAAACCATCTGCAAGAGGAAAACGGTGAATTATCAGTATACCCAAGAAGTAGTAGAACTATAAGCGTGATGTATAGATTTGTAACAATAATGATCCTTGTTCAAAGCATGCCCACATCAGCTGCTCCATGATGAATACCAGACAGTTTTTACGTGTCACAGTAGGATGAGCTCATTTTAACACTCTGTAAAATGCACTGTTATTAGTTTTAAATGTAACAACTAACTGAAATAAAAGTAAAATCACCCCCTCCAAAACCACCAATATACAACAGGAAGTACAAAAATAAAATAGATTTGCAGTTAAATTCAGATTCATTTTCATTTTGCCCCCAGGTTTGCAGTGTGACTGAAGATGAGACAAGAATAAAACAGTTTTAGACAACCTGAGAGCTTTAATAAACAGGCACAACTGATGCTGTGAATTCTTTTAACCAACATTTTTCAGTTTCTATCGACTTTCCTCATCATATGTATTAAGTAAAAAACAAACTGGAAGACTAAATAAACACAAATATTAATAATAAAATAAACTATAATGCAGTCTTAACCTCCATAATAAATATATAATTTCTTAAATTTTTCTGTGAAATATAAATGTGTACGTTCTCAGAGGTAGTCACAGGTGTTTCTCCTGCTGCAAAGCTTATCTTCAGGTGCCTGTAACTGATTTAAGGCTTATTAATCTGACATTTGTGACTTATGACAAACACAATATGAATTCCTGACATTTAAAAAAAGGTGATATTATAAGGTCCAAGTGAATTGTTACCTTATTATTTCCTGTTCTGCGCATGTCTGTCAAATGCATCTTCATTTGGATAATTCTATTTCCTACTGTGTAAAAGTGATTAGTTTAATTCATGTAAGAAAAATTAGAACTATAAATATTGCTTAATAGGCTCTTAACGTAAATGCTGTTTATTAATGGTGAGGGTATATGTTATGTCCGTTTACATTGGTGTTTAGGAGGAAGTTACTTTTAAACATCACACATGAAACCACTTAGGATGCTGACACAAAACATTTGTTTCACAGGCACATTCAGCTTCTTTGTATATTGTAAGAGGAGGACAACTGAAGCCGTTTTTCCGTTTTTTCTTCAGTATTGTGAAGTAGAAATGTGTTTGACGAGATGTGCCACCTCCACTGTGAGGCCTCTTTGAATCAACTCAGTGGTTGCGTCAAACAAGATTTAGTTACGCATAAAAGAGGAAATAACACAACCCTAATCTTGCAGGCAAGCTTTTGCACTAGGCTAGCATCTGGTGGCCACAGAGGTCATTTTACCGCACAATTATTTTGACGGTAAATGCTGATCTGAACCGGATGAACAGGAAGGAGGAGTAATGGTTACTGCACCATGAGCCAGACTGTCCCTAGTTTAAGTCTAGATCGTCTTTTTTTTTTTTTTTTTTTTAAGTTTTTAAGTTTAACACCAGCTTTTGCTTTCAAAGTACTGTCTTTCAAAATTTACTTTTTCAAATGAAGGGCTCTGAATATAAGCGTGCCATTTAATGCAAACACACACATGCACAGAAACCTCTTTGGTGGATAAAATGGGAGATTACTTCAAGTCTGATACAGAAAAGAAACAACAGGAAACTGTGCAGAGTTCACGCAAACCTGAGCTCGAAACAGCCACAAGTGCACTGCAATTACAACAGCCTGACCCGACTGTGGTTACCATTCACTTAACTACAGCGCCACTGCCATGACAAATAGGCCATCTGCCTTCTCAAACCACATGGCTATAGGAAGAGGGCTAGGTTGAGCTATATTTGCCATCGCTCGAGACAGCACATAAAGCTGGTGTGCTGGCAGCTATTAAGATATAGACACAAAAGTTAAGATTACATTAGACCTTACAACAGACCTAAAAAGTGCAGAGTATTGCATGTACTTACGGCATTAGACTCAGTTTGCCTCCTGACTTCACACCTTCCCTTTTCTGAACATAATTTGCTGGAATTGTCCCCTCCTGACCAGCAGCATTTTTAGCTTTGTACCAGTTTGGATCCTGAAACATACAATGTTAGTGATGAAATAAAAAGAATTAAGAGGAATATTTAAATGTGTGGGCAATAACTTTAGTGTCTGTGGATGCAGATTGTACACTGTTTATTTACAGGGTGTCCACAAAGTCTACAATTAAAAAAATGTATTACAAAAGCAATTGATGAGATATGTTCATCAGGTTTGTTCCATGTACTCAGTGATTATCAACATTTTTATTCATTATTCATATTGTATTTGTGTATTTCAGGCGCCCTATTGATGTAATAGGTTGCTCATTATCGAGGCGATGCTACAGCGAACATGGCAAGAAATCCAGTAGCGTCTTTGTGCAAATAATGATGACCATATAGAGGTGAATTAAATGAGGTAAACAAAAAAATTAATATAAAAAATGAGGCGAACAAACATCTACTTCTATCTACTTTTCATTTTGTAATAATTGTCTATTCATTTAAGAAAGTCACAAACACGTGAACATTTAAATAACAATTTAAAGCTAATTTTACAAAAACAAAGGGTCTGTGGATGCAGCTTGTATGCTTAGCTTTAGACAAATTACAGTCGTAGTAAATAGGGGCATTTTTGCAGTGAAACTAATTTGGTTGGAAAAGAAAACTAAACTGTAGGAAATAAATACATATTTTTATGTTATGAAAGTACTTTGGGTGCATAAAATTCTAATGAGCAAAAAATAAATAAATAATTGTACTGTAGTATATGTACACAATTTCCCATAAAGTTCTGGTGTTTTCAGACTCATTTCGGTTTTTATTTCTATTTATGCACATCCGTAATTACATTTGACCAGGTTCAATGATTACATACACTTTATCTATCAAGACTAAATCACATGGTCACAATTGAGATAAAAATATTTTATTCCAACTTCATGTGAAACAGCGTACGTGTAAATATCATCTTGTCTAGGACTGTCTAGTACTGAGGCCAAGGTTTCAGTATCGGTACCAACGTGTGACTCATTACCTTAGTGACCACAATGATCGTCAACAGATCTCCCTTGTTAAACGGTAGGTCCTGTTCAGATGTACCTTTGAAGTTGTACCTGGCCACACACTCTGTGCCCTGAGGCCATGCAGTCTATGGGAAAATGATGAGATCACTGATTACTAAACAAATTTTGTAGCATACAACACTGGACATGTGTTGTTATGTAGGTGAGGTGCGTTGCGTCTTTACCTGGACCTCTGTCATGGTGAGGCAGTTTGATCCTCTTACTGGAGGTGTTTGCGAGCTGCTACCATTAGAGCTGCTAAACACACACACACATACCTGAGGAGAGAATCACAACTGACTCAGTAAGATGCCCCTCGCTACAAAGTAAACCACAAACATATTCTCAGAAAGTCCATGAGTTTTTTTGCTTTTGCTGAGCTGGGCTGCATGTTAACTGATCCAGTCAGCTATTATCAGGACACATTTGAGTACCATCAGATCAGACAGCGACAGTAAAAATAACTCACTGATACAGAAAGCAGAACTAACAACTATTCTTTTTTCAATCACACTTTCAAAATGGGGGTAGAATGTTTCCATGACGTATAGTTATAGTATTTACATAAAGACCATAGCCTGTATTTATTACTCTGCTGAAAGTTACATTTTGGACTTGACCTCCTATTCACTCCTGCTGATATAACCTATATATCAAATTTATGACTTAAAATATTTTAACACATGGAAAAGTTGGTTAAGGAGAGAGTAAAAAAAACAGAGGCACAGAAACAGAGAAGAGCAAACTGAGAGATGATCAGGAGGGAATGGACGAAATACTGTGTCGAAAGTAAATTAAATGTGAGGAAAAGCCTTTAACAAATACAACATGCATTTGATGGTAAATCAATTTTTGCATTCATTTTACAGTTAACAATAATTCTGTCAACACAACCTAAAGCATATTATTATTTTATTTTTTTTAAAGCAGGAATAATAGGACAGATGTAGGTAAATCTAAAGTGTCAGAACATACATGTCCTGCCTTGGGGTTCTTATTCATGTGTTTTCATGCTCACATTCAGCGATGCAGCAGTGTTTTTTCAGATATTCACACTGTCATAGATTTTATAAACATGTCCACAGGTTTTCTTTGTGTCAGTTCAGGATGCATCAGCACTGTTTCCAGGTGTGTTAGGACTAAATGGGTTTGGTGAGTCCACTTAAAACTGCAGAGGTTTGTGTCATGTGTCTTTCTGCTACTGTTTAGTCAGGGCTTTCTGTGTCTGTGACTGAATTTACAACACCTTTGAAATGAACAAATGAAATATTGATTTACAGGATATGCATTTACTGGTTTAATAAAGTGGTTGATGAGCGTACATCCTGTGTAGTATACTGTCTGTGAGTAACAATCCGTATTACAGTCTAGTAACTACTCAAAGTGATGATGAATACAAAGGGAGTACTTAAGAATATATTCAGTTCCATAAAAACTTTATATATAGAATACAGCGTCTGATTTCACAACAGTATTTCCTTTGTGAAATCAGTTACATTAACATACAGTGTTAGTTTAAATCTATGCTCGATTTTTCAGCTTTATTATGAAGTCTAAAATATTCACTAGAAAAGTTATTAAATGTGTTTCAATACTTCAATGCAGCGATTAAAATATTTATATTATTTATTGCATTTTATCACATAAGGTAACCTCTAATCTAACATGTACTACAGTTCAGAAGCAATGCTTCCAGCACTGTATACATTGTACTTGAAAATTTGTAATCCAAATGACAGAACTGTCCAACTTGACCAAAAATGGACATACCAGTTAAGCTCCAGAATGAAGACGGCGCTCTTTAACTATGGAATGCAAAGTTGTGGTGAGATCTGACCAGACCCGGGGGACTCATTCTGCCCAGCATTTCCTTTTCATCAGTAAAACAGTCACTGAGACACTAACCTTCGGCCTGAGTCACACAGAGCACTGTTTCCATCATACATAGACCTAGTCTGAGCAGAGGCGTTATGGTGAAATGATGTCCTATGGATTAGGTCACTCTAAACACCCCCTTCTCATCCCCCAAACCTCCCACTTCCTCTCTTCCTGCATCAGTTCCCATGAAGAGGCCTCGCTGCTCAGACTTTAGGGAAATATCTGGCTCTGATTTTTGTCACTTTACACAAGGTCACATCCTCTGACATGCCCATTACAAGCTTCCTGTACAAGAGCCCTGATTTAGAATAGTTCAATATTAGGGTGTGGTTTTTCTAAAAAGCATAAAACAACACATCATAACACTTTCTTTAAACATATGTTTCTGGTATTTACAACACTACCTGGCATGTAACCAAGTAACCATCCTCTCCACAGGCTCTTAATATGTGAGTGAAATCTCTCAGAGGTCATTGCTCAGTGTGATGGCGATGTAGCGGATGTTTGCCTCTGCAAGCGCTGCAGCTGTATTTCTATCAAGGGATGAAGTATCTGGATATAATTCCCACGCCTATCAACCCAGGAATAACCAAAACATTATGATGTTGCCTCCACTCATCCATGCTTTTAATGGCATTGTGAAAACCTCATATCGGTAAACAGGTGACACAGTTACACAATTCCCTTTTGTACAGTCATTTGAGCAAACTGCAACAATCATGCATAATAATCTTTGCATAATCATAAGTGTCTCAATTCACCTCCTTAAAAAAAACAGTTTGAAAACTATTCATATTTCATCACTTTGTTCATTCCATCAGTTACCACAGTTTGACTGCACTGGAGCCCTTTCATCATCTCTGCACCTCCTTCATAGGAATGCTTCACTTCTATCAGTATCATTCCTTTATCTGTATATTTCACTATTTGATGTATAAGCTCATGTCACTTGCTTTGTAGATCTTCTGTTTATTAAGCCTAACTACCCTAACTAAAGCAAAGTGACTGAAAGTTCAACAGAAAAGCTAATCTTGTATTCCAAGCTTAACTGCCATTAAATGACTCTTCTTCATTACGTGTATATATGCATATAAATAAACTACTCTTTTACTATATCAGTGATATAAAACTTGCAGGAAAAACAAACTACTCAGCACAATTATTTGCATGATAATTATCATTAACTAAAATTTCTTTAACGTGAGAACCCCACCTGAAACCGAATTTCCTCCATGTCTGTACGTGTTGGCGCTTAAAGCAGGAAATTGCTTGTTTTGATCTGAGAATACCAAAGCTATCGAAATTTGTTTCTGATCGCAAAAGAATATGTCTGGGCAAAGTCTTTGGCAAAGGAGAAAGTGATCTCACTCCTCAAGGAATGGCTCAATGGGGCCAAGACTGACACACACATATTGGCACTTTTTTAGCATGTCTTTTGTGACAGTGAATGCGTCTTAGCGGCTGGCTACCAGCAGCGGACTGAATGGGACACAACTCCGTCTGTCATGGTGTCACATTGCCATTTCCAGAGCGCTCCACAGAGAACCACTGCTAGCTCTTTTCAGGAAGAACACAAGGCTGCTATTGTTGGTTAGTCAAGTTTCTACCGATCCTCATGGGTCTATCATCATCAGTCTGTCAAAGAAATTACTTGAAGTCAGTGAGGCCTCAGATCTGCATGTCTGGACATTAGAATCCCTTATGTGATTTTTTTCCGTGAGTTAAATGAACTTGTTTTTGTCTGTTGTCACCATTTGAACACTGGTTTTAGCATACACAAAAACATATGATGGCATTAAAAAGTGGCATAGCAACAGGGAATTTTAATATTCGTTTGTCTAATGTGGTCTGCTGAGAAGTAATGCGCGACATAAATTACTGAAAGCAACAGGATATCAAACATCACTATGTAACACTGAAGCCAACAGAGGGTACAGTTTCTTTCAGTAGAACAATTAAGTATCAAAACAAATCTTACACAATTACTATGGTCCAGTCTCGCATATTCTCAGCATCCATTATAATCCCACTTTTCACACCAAACCAGTTGATCAACATTCAACTCTTGTGCAAGTGGGCCTTAGGGTAAAGTGTACAAATCAGTGGTAGCCTGACTGCTCAAAGCAAGACAGGACAGGAATGTAGAACCATCTTCTCTGACCTTGTTCGAATCAGCCACTCCCTTGTCTACTGTATCTGCAGAGACAATCTGCAAAAGCTAACGTGATGCAGTGAACTGATACAGGCTGGAGGTCTGACAGACAAATGCGACTTTCAACTGTTGCATTAAAGAAAACAAATCATCAATTATATTAAAGGCATGAGCATCAAAATGAGTGTCATGTCTGTGGGCTGTGTGTTGCTGCAGTTGTTCTCTTGTCTTGTCTCGTCTTGTCTCTTATCCTGACCCTCCAGCCTTAGGATGCAGTGTAGCTGCTTTGATGCTGCAGCCTTGTTATCAAAACTATTATAGCAGCAGGGTGGTGTGGTCAATTGCAGAGAAAGAAACAATGATTTCTGCCTAGATCCATTGAGCTTTCAGCTGGCAGGTACACAAACAAACAGACTGCATGTGGAACAGTGAGGTGCAGCACATGCCAACTGTTCACCCAGCTGAGCTTTAAAGCCTGCAGATGTCTTTTGTGGAACCTCAGAGGAGCAGCTGAAACGCTGGACCCTGATGCAGTCACGCTGCTCACCGAAACAACTGTCCGGAGGATGTAGGAGAGGAAGTGCACGTCCAGTGGCAGCACAAGCCGTCATTGTATGGCTTCATTAACACAGTTTTATCTGTGAGGCTCTGTATTACAGCCATAAAATCAAATGTTAAGTCATAAAACTCAAATATCATCCTGCATAGCATATACTATACAAATACAAAAGTTAACATTGCATAACAGAGTCCTTTAAGTGAAGCAGGAAGGAAAAAATGTTAGTTACAGGGAAATCCCCCTAAATTAGTTATCTTTGCAGTTTACTACCTTCTAAAGTTCAAGCAACCCAATGAAGGTCTTGAACTGTGCAATAATTTGGTCAATAGATGGTTTTATCACGTAAACATATCAAAAAACACCACGCAATGCAAAACTAACAAACCTGAGAAGTAGACGGACACTTCCTGTCTGTGGTGTTATGCACACTATGCAGCTCTGCTGATGCAGCCATGCATGACACATAACAGAGCAGCAGATACACTGCTGTGGTTTCATGAGCTCTTACCTTCTTCCACCCTTGTAATCCTTTTTTGTACTTTCATCACTCACTAAATGATAAATCTCAGAGCTGCTGACCTTTGAGGGGCATCATCCTACAGACCCAAGAGCTCCCCAGTTCCTCTGACAAAAACTGCTTTCAGTGAACTTTTGTTGTCTGTTTGGCATTTGCTCCAAGTAGAGTGGGGCTTTTCCAAATTGTTGATTAACTATTTCCTGAGAGTGACAGACTAAATGAAGAGAAGAAATGTCAAACTGTGAGGCACAACTCTTTTATAATAACTCTGTAAATCATTACTCTATGTGCAGCCTGCTTAACAAATACAAATTACTTCCTGGCAAAAGGCAGTGTAGCCTTCTTCTGTCTTTGGTGAGGTTCGTTAGTGACCAAGCACAATTTCATGATCATTGTGTGGAGAGTTGAATACAGCTGCCGCACATCAGGAACCAGAGGAAATGGCAGAACATTCAAGGAGAATGTAAATCCAGTTTAGCATTGCTCTCGTTTACAATCATGCACTCATGGAAATACAGTAAATAGCTCCACTGTTTTAAATACTTGGCAAAAGCGGCAATTCGCAGAATATAAAAAATAAGCTCAGAGACATTGCATCAGCTCAGCTTTACTTTCATCACAGCAGTTTTCCTGTATCTACATGGCTCCTGCTGAAACTAGATTTCTTACCTGATTGCAGGCAAAAGCGTGGAAATTAAGCCAATAACAGGTGACTGAAGAGCTGCCAGAGATCCTTTAACATCTGAGCGACACCAGAAAAAAATCCCATTCGCCAAATAAATAACCCGTAGCTGCAGTCGGAGCGCAAAACGCAGTAAGTCCTAAAACCAAGGAAGTGAAATCTGTCTCAGGTGACACGAAATATCAGCTGTCCAAAAGTGCTTCAATAAAAGCAGCGCACAGTGATGTTGGCGATCTCCACTCAACATCATTCAGAAAGTAACCTTATGGAGTAATCATAATAAATACTTTTCTGCAGACGTGTGCGTGCAGTGCGTCAGGCCCTGTGCGTAATAACCAGAGTCTAAAAGAAATAATTACGCAAGCTTAAAAACACACACAAAAAACAAAAAACATACAGGCGATGGTATAAAACGGATCACTTTCACTACTTTGACGCTACTTCAGGCTGTCCCACTCCTCTTCCCCGTCAGAAGCATTCAAGTTTTTTGCCCCACCTTGATTTTGTATTGCACATGCGCGTTAATGATAAACCAGCCTCGCTAAAAATAGAGTAGTCTCAGCAAAGTTGTGAAGGAATTTCCCAATCAATGATAAATACTAATCAAAAGATAAACAGGACAAATAAACAGTTGCACTTTTATTGATTCAATTTGAAGACATGACAAGTAGGGACTGCACAGTGTTTGTTGTACAAGAACCTTAACAGTGAACTTCGATCCAAGGAGGAAACTGTTGTCATGTTTTGTCAAGTTGCAATTTAACTGCAAATAGATCTTGCATGGATTAAACATCCGCTGCAGGTTTTAACGCTTGAAACATGTAAACTAACCCAATCTCATCCAACCTGCTCTGAAGCAATTCTGTGAGACTCATAGGCTTCTCTCAGATGTCAGATCACTGTGGTCTGACTGTTCACATTTCGCAGAGAAGAATCAGCACGTAAAGCTGCCATTACAGCAGAACAAGGAAGAACCAGAGGTGTGGTTTCACATCCCCCTGGCGGTAAAGGACAACACTCACATTCATTAACACTGGCTGACGTTTCCAAGCCAGACTTGTCTCAACAGATGGGACTTGACACATCAGGCCAGTGGAATGTTGAAAAGGATCAAACCTTTGTTCACAGAGTCAGAACATGAACCCTGCACTCATAAAAAGAAAAAGAAAAAAAAAAAAATCAACTAAGTTTAATCCTCCTGAGATGTTACATTTAACAATATGTCGACACAAAACACCAGAGTTTAGCATACAATTGTGACCTCTGCAAATATAGATTGCTTGAATTCAGTTTTTTTTTTTTTTAATTTTAACATCAAGACTGAACTCGATGTAAAATTCAACTCTGTATTCACAACATGTAACAAGCGCAGGGTTCATGTCCAATAAAGATCAGTGCTAAACAAGTGCCTCATTTCTGGACAGATCTGAAAATGAAGTGGTCTCGTCAAAGCACCACCGAGTTTCAACACAGTGGTCCAGAGACATCTAGGAGCATAGACTCCTGTAATTCCTCTATAACAGCTTCAAAAAGCAGCAAAAAGAAAAAAGAAAAAAAAAAAGTTGGTATGTCCAGCTGTTTTAATGACCAGTCGGTCTATGATTTAGATAGACACCAATAATTGTCTGACACAAACAGGCATACTCCAGAAAAGAGTGGCCTTTATACACATTTCTTATCGTGATGACACACCAGTAGACAGTATTTTGATCATCTCTCAGTTCAGATGAAAATATATGATCTAATATAATTAAATCACACATCCACTGAGTGAGCATTTTACCATTAAAGGATACTGGCTGGGAAAAATGCCCAGATTTGACTTGCTGGCAGTTTAAAAAAAAAAAAAAAAAAAATTACAAAAATTATGTTCACCAAGCCCCCCCCCAGAAATCATCTCAACAAATCCAAGGTTGTGATAAGGTGACACAGCATGAAAAACCTGTCAGAGCCCTTATTATCACAGCCTAATTTACCTACAACTAACAAACAGAACACATATCTGGAATCTATCCAGCAGCTGCCCCATCTAACATAGGATGGTAATATTCACATCTATGACAAATTTCCCACATTTGCTGAGATGGAATACCATTTAAATATTTCTCACTTTTTAACTTTTGTGTTACAACAAATAAGATGACTGACTTCAGCAAATGGCAGGATGGTGATGGTGTCTTGTCATGATGAACAATGTTATCATATTTAGTATTTTGATAAAACTTTTAAGTCACCGATTGTCTTTAATATAGATAACACTGAATTGTATTTTGCTCACATTTCATCTACAGTAGCCCATCTCTCAACCATCAATATTTCCTGCAGCTTCTAACGCTCATGACATCTTAATGCTAACTAGTCCATATGCACTGTGCGTTTGTAGAAGTGATGTGCCAAACAACAGACCTTTAGTATGAGGGAGAAGTCCTGTTTAAATGTCAGTGAGTTTGGAATTTAAGGTTGGACTGTCCAACAGGCAAAGCTCTGGAATATAAGGCGCCAAAACCAAATGGTCAAGGCTGGTGAAGGATTCATTCATTCATACTGACCATTGGTCCCATTATGGAGAGTGCAAAGGGATGACAAATTTGCACCCAAATGGAGAATGGTACTTTATTCCCACTTCCTTGAAGACCTGGCGAGGAATACCTATGTCACACAAGTAAACCCTGCCAGCGCCTTCAGCCAGGGAAAGAGGGAGACAAAGAGAAAGGGACCACTTGGCCTCCACTGCCTGCCCCTGTCCACTAACAGGAGGATCCAAGCTGAGGACTGGAGCTCGGTTCTGGTTAGCCCAGTCTGCAGCTGCTCTGTACCATGGCTGGTCCATCAGGAATGTGTTTTCATGGCAATCCAGACAGTTAATGATGAGGTCCACTGGGGTGTCTGGAAGGTCTGTGAAGAAAGACGAACATCTACTATTGTAACATATCACTTGGTCTCCTACACTGCAAACATTTCATAAATTCATACACAGCTAAAAGCAAGATGTAAATACTGAGTAATAGTAAACTTGTGTTAACCTAGTACCCAGTGGTGCACCATTTTACCCCTTTTTCCATGTCTACTAAAATCTAACATTCTCTGTAGCTCAGGGATGTTCTTTCAGCAAAAAGAACAAAGTCAATAACTTATTTCAACTTTTTAATCACTTTGTCCCTTGAATAGTCCCTCCTCCCCCGTTTTGATCTTGATAACCTTAATAAAAAAACATTTGAAAAAAGATAGTGGTGAAATATGCCCACCTTTAATACTTGACACTTGTTTCCCCCCAGTCTTGTTGAAGAGTGTGAGCTCACTGGTGACAGAGTCAAGCATCTTTACAAAATTGGGGAGAAACAGGATGACCTCCACTTCATGATTGGCCAGGTGACGTCCACAGCTAATGCCCTGAGCCCCCTGGACATGAGGGCCACACAGCATGGCCACCGTTGGCCGCTGGTGTAGATTTTTTGGAGTAAATCTGACAGGGACACAAAAATAATGTTGAAATTTTACATTCAGTGTGTTCTGAGCACAATGGTATGGAAGAGCCCTTGATCACAGCAAACAGGTAGTAAAGTAATTCCTTGAGAAATGTACAATCCATTGGACCAGTACAGTATGAATATTAACCAAGCTGCAGGAGGTGCACATTTTTTTTTATTTTTTAAATAAAAGTAAAAATGCGTCAACATATTATAAAGACAACAGCAAACATCACATCATCCTTTTAATTTTTTTGCTGAAGATAGTGGAAAAAAAAGCATCTGCTAAAATCATGACTTGTATAATCACAGTATCTGTCAAAATAGAATATATTCAGCTCAACAGGTCAGTATAAATGGCCCATTTTAGGATTCTAGATTAGCTGGTAGGAAAACCTGCAGTGACGAGATTAAAAAGAAATATCCACACAAAACCATTACACGCTTACCTGTTTGGACCACCCAGTAATGTGAGTGCCATCTGACTTGCGCACACACCCGTCATCTCCAGTCTTCGCTCCAGAGAAAGACCATAACGCTCAGCGACTGACAACAAGCGCTTATGTAGTTCATAGGATATACTTGGTACAACAAGTCCAGAATCTGCATGCGTTCAAAAATATATACATATCATAAATAATCCTCTTTGATCATTTGTCTTCAAGAGCATTTTCTTGATTTACATCACTTACCAGTACAGTATTCTTTGGCCCCAGGCTGAGGTACAGCAATCTGTCTGTACACAATAGGTTTGGCCTCCAGGATGTTCTCATCATGACGATAACGTGAGGGTGTCTGATCTTGAGGCGTCCCACGTGACCTTGCTCCATTGCGACGCTCTGATATGTCAATCTCAGAGAAAACTGCTGCTTTGTCAAAAAGAGCCAGATTTCCCTCAAAGTCAAAGTCTGTATCAAGGCCATCATCGACGCCATCCCCAAAACACTCGTCATCTCTGTGCTTCATCTGACTGCCACCATTTTTCACACCATTCTTTTTTGGTGTTGCTTGATTGGCTCCTCGACTACTAGATGACCCTTTACAGAAAACAAATTAACAGTAAGTTTCAACTTCACACAGCACAATCTTCATTTTATATTATGTATTCTTTGTGAGTCACACTTTAAGTTATATACTTCAGTTTATCGACATCATGATGTTTTCCTGACAGATATTGGTTGAAAAGCAATAAAACCAAACTCTCCTACACTGCTGGAATCTGGAAGTCTATTGAGCCAGTTGGCAAGATGGGTAATGCGTCTGACTGTGGCTCAAAAGATTCTAGGTTCGACTCCTGGCTCAATACTTTTTTTTTTTTTTTTTAATATATAAATATATTTCACTGTGCATTGTACTTTGGATAACTGTGTATGTGACAAATAAAACCAACCTTTTTTATGGCATGCCTTTAAAACAAACTTCCAATAACATTTAACTATAAAAAAAGGCCAACTTCCAGACACAAACACACACATCCAGGGCTCTTGCATAAAAGGACCTTGCCTGTAGTAAAGAAAGTCAGTCAGTCAGTCAGTCTGTCTGTCTTCATGGAAGTGGGATCAGGAACCTATAAGTTAGTCAAAGACTACAAACAATTAAACCAAGCATCCAAGTAAAAACTATAATGGCACTACATCATAAAGTCCTTATATATCCGACCATTGGTGTACTATATTGCACTTACAGGAATTATGTCTTCGACGAAAGCCCTTTGGCTGACCAGGCACATCCAGATGACGTTCTCCATAGCTTTTGGAACAGTGCTGAGGAGAGTTCAACTTCTCCACTGACCTGGGGTCACCCTTTGGGACTGCGACTGCGACTGGAGCACTGCTCCCTTTTGTAGATGTGTTCCTAGCACTGCCTTTTCTGAAATTCAGAATCTTTAGGTCCTTTATATCAATGGCACTGCAAGCAGAAAGAAAGGGTAATTTAATGAGAAACAATCGGAAACAATATGGTTTTGAATCTGCTAAAAAAAAAAAAAAAAAAAAAAAGCCATGTGGGCAAACAAAACCTCTACCAATGAGTTTTACCTAAATGTGACCTCGGGCACAGGACATTTCACTCCATTATGGAAAGGTTGTCTGAGGGATATGGTTTGGCTGGACTGGTCCACGGACGAAACCTCTCCTTGATAAACCCCCAGTGTCGGTCCACAGTTAATTGACACCAAACTACCCAACCAATCCGCAGCCATATCTGTAAACTATTTTAGAAGTTTTTCGTAAGCATGTAACAAATACACACTAAATTTAATGCTGAGTTTTAACGACTGAATACATGTTAAACAACCGTAACAGTAACCACTACGTTTTCAACACAGAGATATTACAAATAACTAGTCGATATTAGCGAATATTTAGGCTAGGTAGCTAGCGTTAGCATCGGCCGGTTATGTAGCCATATCAAGCTATACCTTTGATTTAAAGATACAATTGTAGCATACGAACAAAGACTCAGTATTAAGTTGCTGTACCTTTCTGGAATTGGTGTGAACAGGACTCTTTTCAAGACCACAAATGAATAAAGGGTCTAGGTAAGTGCTGAAAGGAAAATTCTAGCTTCTAGCCTTTTTAGCTACTACTGCTAATGTTTGGATGACCACTTCCGGCTTCCGATTTAAAGAATTACTTCAAATTAAGAGTTTAAGAGTCTGACTCTATAATCTGCCGACGTAAGAACGACAGACATACGACTGATTTCTTTAATCCACATGGTTTTGGTCAACAGAAGTTTCAGGTTTGGTACAACCAGTAACTATACTTTTCACATTTTTCATTGTTTCTTCAATTATATAGCTACAACTTTATTATTAATCACAAGACAGACCTTTAAAGTACATTTTATCATTGCTTTTATATATATA
>JAQQZY010000024.1:18111168-18121845 GCA_030068375.1 Ostorhinchus rueppellii | reverse complement strand
AAACAAACAAACAAACAAACAAACAAACAAACAAACAAACGCACAGTAAAACATAACCTCCTTGGTGGAGGTAATAATTAAAGGAAATGAAAGGACACCTGACTCACATATATGATCTGAAACCATTTTGTCTTCTGCCAGACGTCATCAATGAGTGTGGAAATCAACAAACTGATGCCAAAAAATGAGAATCTGCTTCCAGGTGAATTTGTGCATGAGTTAATGTACTGTAGATGTCTTTGTAGTAGCTGGTATGGTGTATATAGTTTCCATCCATCAGAATGATACAGATCTCACTTTCATTTCAGAGCAACACACATTTGTCTCATTAATAAAAGCTAACTTAACTGCATTGGTTCAAGCTTTTCTGTCAGCACTGTTCATTTACACAGATTTGGACTAACCCTCTTTTTTCACCTTTGCAGAGTATGAACAAAATAAGATTGTAATTCTTTGATAATTACTACCATTCCTTCCATCTTTTCTTTTTTCCGCCCAGATTCAACCATGTTAAATATCAAACAGCCGATCCAGGATCCTCTTACTGCTGTTGAAGATACATTCTCTGATGTTGGAACATCAAGTCTTTCCAACTGTTTAGACCTGCAGACTGACCTGCAGAAGGAGCCACCTTTGTTTTATCCTGATGGAATATTTCTGGCAGAGTTTGTGCATATATGTAGCCCTGATGAAGATGAAGAACAGGATATATGATTACACTCTTAAAGCTTCTACTATATACAAGTCTATTCATGCAAAGGCAGGTCCTTACAGTCTATACTTTTAGCTTGTGTGGACAAAAACCAAGTATTAATATACATTAAACATAGCAACTAAATAACCTCCACCATTTTAAAGATGAAATGTTTATAATCACACAGAAAATAACAGTGAGATGAAAATATGCAATTTTAATATTTTTATCACACAACTGTTGATAAAAGTCTTCAAAGTACCTCAAGCAAAACTGTATTTATTTATATGACATGATATGATTATTCACATCATTTATTACATTCAGGAAATGCTACAGAGAATTTAACCTTAGCTAAGAAGGAATTGCTTCAGAAAATAATTTACATGTTACATATTAGACATCAAATAAATGTAGTCAAATGGACTGAATACTGGAATGTGTATTTCTGGACAGTGTCCATAATACTCTGTTCAATAATATTTATGTGTTTCTTCAGTTTCAGGAGTAAAACTATGTGTTTAACTGTAATCAATCCAAAAATTCACTTAAAACTTAAACATTTGATTAAAAACAAGTTGTTCCAAAAGTCTGGTGGAAAAGTGCAGTTCCACTTTAACTGTAGGAGAAAATTTACACTTCATCTCCGAAATAAGGCCATTGTAATCTTTTATTGCTGAAATGCAATGTCAGTCATTTGATATGCAAAGCTGAATAGCAGCTGTGTGCACTTGATGACCTCTAATCATTTATTTTGGATGCAGAGTAAGACTGACTGAGTTTATTACACTGCATGTGTGAGGTCTACAGACGTTCAGGTTGCACCGTGTGCCAGCGTGCCTGCTCCACCTGCAGACTGCACATGTCCCTCCAGTGGGCGCGCCCGGCATCTGCAGCATCAGCTCCGATAAAGACTCTGCCAAGAACTTTGTCTTTAGAGAGCACCTGATTCTGCAACAGAGGAATGTAGAAGGAATGCAGATTCACGCCTTAAACATCACAGTGGAGTTGTGGTGTCTGTAAGTGTTGCCGTTCATGTGTGTTTCCTTGAAAATGATCTTACCTGCATGATTGTGAACTCCAGCATGAGAGGCAGCTGGTTGATGTCTCCTGGTGGCAGCTTAAAGAGGAAAGGCGTATTCCACACAGTTGAAGACCCTCCTGTAGTTTCTCTGCTGCTGATTATAACTCCCTCATGGTGTAGATTAATTACCACCTGATAATCTACGCAGAGCAAATGTGTATAAGTGTAGAACTGTTGAGAAATCGATAGTTGAAACAATAAAATAAGATTCAATTGGACACTAAAAGCAAGTGCATCCTGTTTTCTTTTTTTCTTCTTTTTTTACATCAATACAACTATAAGTGTCATTATATGGCAGAGCAACAATATAATATGTTGTTTCTCTATCCATAATAGTTCATTTTTGTCCTCTGTGTTCTGTGTTGTCTCAATATTTGCCAACTAATATAAAAGAGCAAAGATAATCCCAGTCTGGTTTGTGTGACTTACTGTGTATGAAACAGATATCATAACATCTAAAGGCTTTTCATCATACATTTGTGTTCATCTGCAATAAAAAGAAAAATAATGCTTATGCAGGCTAATGCAAACAAAGATTAGATCTGTCAGAACTAGATCCAGAGGAGATTGAAACATTTCCCTGAGGATTGTGAATAGTGAAGGATTAAACCACAATGTCATTAAAAAGGATGATCTCCTGCTGCATTCGGGTCCTGTAAGACATTATTTAATCCCCCTAAACATTAAAAGCAAACATAGGGAATTACTTTACCTCTGCCTCGGAAAGGCAAAAGTTCTGCCCACACAGCTGTCAACCATTATTTTTCTATATGAACAATAACTGCAAGGAATTCCACTATGACTTTCCATTGCATTTGAAGTTTTGTTGTATGTTGTATCTACAGAAAACAACAAACAGAGGTTTTACCTGGTGTTGCAGATGCGCTAATGAGGCTGTCTAAGTTATCAGCTCTGAGAACCGTGGCTTTAATGCAGTGGCTGAGAGTCTGGTACTGGAGCAAAATGAAGATCTGTGGAGGACAGCTAAGCCCCTTACATGTCACCGTATCCTCTGAGATCAGACTCTGCGGTCAAAGTGTAAAAGTTCAGAGAGTAGAGACAGTAACTACAATCAGAAGGGTCCATAGATTGAAGTGTACTGAACAATGAATATGAACAAATATCATGCAAAATCAAGACAGCGAAACAAATGTCACCCAAACAATATTAATGCAGTTCTTTACTTTTTAATCAGGTAGTTTTAATACGTAACATCTGTATTAGAATGTGATTTCAGTTACCTCTTTTTGTTTCCACTTGGTTTGGTTTAGCTCCTTTGTGAAATAAAACAGATGGTCTGGTTTCCAGTCTCTTTCACCACATTCAGCCTCTAGTTCCCCCAGAAAGGTACCTCTCAAATTGGGCTGTTCCCGGGTGTAAACAGATACTCTGAGGACGCACTCTTGGAGCTCCTTCACAGAGCTCACCTTCAGAAGGAGCTCCAGGATGGGGGACTTGGGGCTGAGGCGGCTGCAGATGGAGGCTTGTGTGGGGCAGGGGTACAGAGGAGGCAGGCTGCCCAGTACTGACACCTCCTCCAGCTTATGGTTGGTCCCAGTGATGCTGAGGATTGTGACTGCCAGCGTTTTTTGCTCTGTAGAAAAGGCCATAGTGAAATGGAGGCATGGTTTTGGCGATACTGGTTGGTGGCTCGAGCTGGAGCTGTAGTTCAATGGAACCAGTGGAATCGGTTCTTCAGGCATTGAAGGACAGACAGCACTGGGGCTTGTGAGTCTGCTGTGTTCATTGTAAGATATAGTATCCCCACTCAGAGTGCACCGCCTCTTCTGGATGGCCTTACATGTTTTGGTCAAAAGTCCCAGTCTGGGGAAAATGGGCAAGGAAACGTGACTGGGATCTATGGGTTTGTAATTGGCTGATGATATTTGGGGTGTGCTGAGGCGCCGTAGGGAAAAACAGGACTTCTGTTGCTCCTTCCACTGAGAGGTGGTACAAGCTCGATTAGATGAAGACAGCGAAGTAAATTCACCCTCAGAGATAGCAGGGCTTGAGAATGTGGAGGGGTAGTCCAGCACATCTCCATCCAGCTCCTCATACTGGTGCCTGGAAGCGGTTGTAACAGCTGATGGAGGGGGGCTCTGTGCACACGTCAGAGGTTCAGCAGGAGATGGAGCTGATGCCACAGGTTCTTTGTCATTTGGTGGATAAATCTGGCTTTTCCTCCAGCATATAAAACATCCGAAGATCAAAGACAAACAGAAGGTTACCAGTCCAACCAAAAGCAGAACTTGGAGATGAACTGTAGACACATGACAGAATAATAAGACCAGTCAGATGATGGGGATCATTCAATAACTGATGTAATTCATCCTCCTGCAGCCTCTGGGTTACATAACAGAGTGCATGAACTATTTTACCCTAACTGCCCTGTGCATCACATTAAAACAACCAAACATCTTACCTTCTAATTGTTTGGTGAAAAGGACTTGTATGAGGAGCCAGAAGAAGAGTATGACCATGATGCCCTCGATCATACCCTTACAGCAGAACAAAAGCACAGACTGCCAGAGAGGCTGACCTGGGTACTCCTCGTCATGGTAAGGCATGATGCCAACAGCGTGCTGTATGTTGATCTGACACTATAAAACATCCAAAAACAGAAGTACAGATGTCCCAGTGAAAGAGTTTTTACCTGACGGATGAAAACACATTGTGGTTTTCAGTCCTGGTTACATTTCCCCATGTTTTTGTTGCTTCTGAGCATCACAGTCACAGGTAAGGAGTCAAAAAGGCACCGAAACACCTGTGTCAGATCCCATTAGGAAATCCTGGATCTAAAATAACAAATTTTAGGTTGAATCAAACCTGTTCACAGATTGCATGGAACTGATTTCTCATACAGGATGCATGTCCTTCCAAATGTTCGTCAGCTGCTGCAGGTTTCTCCTGGTGCAACAAAAATACAATAATTCTTGTCGCTGCCTCTCCAGAAAAAACAGTTTACTGTGGCTTCATCCCACGACAGCAATATCTGCAAAGTGACTTGACTGATATTGTTCCCCACCCACGGGTTGGGGCTGTGGGCGGAGATATCATCTCATAATACCACTCATTGTGCCTGTAACATCTTTCTTCTACCGTTCCAGATGCCAGTCCAGCAGTGTCACTATAGAATAACCACCAAAGTAACAGTAAATCCTGCAGCCCATCCCCCACCCACCATGCTGCGCCACAAGCTCTTATCTCCATTAGTAAAGCAACTGTCATAGGTCAAGGAATTAACTCCCAGTGCAGACTCTTTCTGTCTTTTCTGTCCCACATCTGCAAATTGTAGGTTTTAATTTGATAAACTTTATCTGATGAAAAGTATACGGTGAAAAAATGCACAAGTCAGGACTGTCATCAGCCAATTAAAAATCAGGCACAAGACCTAAAAGGAAACATTAATTGGATTAATTGATGCAAAATAAATAAATCTGCCCAATAGTTAACTACTTTAAGTACATTTGCAAAAAAAAGTATTGCAAATGTGTACTTTTACGGATGTACAGCACTTCCTAACTGCACACATGTATAACAATGACCTGTTTATAAAATGATTGCCTATTAGACAGTTAAACTGCAATTGTTTGATTAACCCACAAAGACCCAAACATCCACCAAAAGCATCTACTGATATAAACTGTTTAATACCTGTTGATCCACTAATCGTATCAATACATGTAAATAATCGGTGTAAAATAGTTATTCATCTTTTCATGGTCATCAAATATGACCCATTTGGACGTTCAGAGGCTCCGTAGTGAACGTGGAAACACCGTCATCTTCTACAACACTGATTCAGCAGGAAAATCTATGGAGTTTTATAAATGACAGTGGATGGAGACACTGGGTCCATGTTTAATTACTGATATATTTTGCTGAAAATCTTACTTTTCCTTCAGTTTTCTCCGTTTCTGTTTTAATAACTCAACTTTAATCTGAGTTGTTCTGAACATCAACATGATCAGTAAATTAAATACGGGAAAGTACCTGATTTTCACTGAAAAACTGCAAAATACAGAGAATAATGCTACAATAAATGGAGATTAATCACTTAGGAAAAGTTAAATATAGAGAAAAATATTTTGGAATTGACAAATGTAGCACTGGGTCTTTATGGGTTAATTACTGAGATCAACAACGTGAACATACAGAGATGGGTTAATTTGGTTAATTTAAAGAGTGAAGAAAGAAGAAATAAACTCACCTTGTTTTACACACATCCTAACGTTAGTGGCAAAACCTACTGGTAATAATGTGACAACTATTGATAATTGTGATAGAAAAGTTACTTATCTTTATATTTAATTTGGCGTGGCATGGTGGTGCAGTGGATAGCACTAGTGCCTCACAGCAAGAAGGTTCTGGGATGGATTTTAACACCAGTCAAATGGTCGGACCTTTCCCTGTGGAGTTTGCATGTTCTCCCCGTGTCTGCTTGGGTTCTCTCCGGGTACTCCAGCTTCCCCCACCATCCAAAGACTGATAGGTTACTTGGTTAATCTAAAATGCCCATAAGTGTGAATATGAGTGATTGTTTGTCTCCAACTTGTATTTTCCTTATGCTGTCCCAGAGCATACAAGCATTAAAAGCATACAAGCATTAAGCAATAAAAAGCAACACCGTGAGATGAGTTACATTCAAGTCAAATTCAATGCTACGCTTATAGACTTAAAAGTGGGGTCTGAGATGTTTTCCTGGAGAATTTTTTTTTTTTTTACTACATTGCTAAAAAAAAAAAACCCCATCTCCTTTACTCCCTGATTGCAAACAAATAAATACATGCTCTGACACACACACAAAAAAAGTTTTAGTCACCTGTGGGACCAACAGGACTGAAAAAACAACATCCAATCATTATGAGTACCCACTCAAAATGATTGAACGCCCATATGTCTATCAAAATCAACTGCCATTTGTCCTGCCCCCTGCACTGCGTGTGCTGGAGTCTGGAGGCGTGGCTTCAAGGGGGGTCTGAAGAAAGGGGTTGGGACTTTTGAGTTGTGTCTTTTCAAAATGTAGCCTGCTTGACCTGTTTTTCTAACATCTCAGACCCCACCTTTAAAAATATTATAGTCCAATAACTTTTGTCCGTAAATGCAATAACACAAACTGAAAAAGCGCTTTTACAGCACACATGATTGTTTTATTCCTGATGGCCACATGTCCAAGAAATACATTATCAATGACAAAAACAGACTTCTATATTAACTGAGGTTTTATACAGTTGTCTAGTTCACAGTGGCATTTTATTTGCAATGATATGTTAAGTTGATTGTCCACATAAATGTTTATTTTAGCAAATGGCTAAATCAACAAATGCTGTTTAAAGTATTGCATATTTTTCTAGAAGAGTGAGGTAGCACTGTTTCAGTGTCAACTTGTCAAAATGCTCTTCAGATTGAAGCCTGAGGTTATTAAGGACACATTCTCTGTCTTTATATAATACAACACAGCAGTACAGTACAACAGTGAAAGGTTAACATTCCTGAGTCCTGAAGAAATTCCAGAGAAACTTCCCGATATGGAAAATTAAATGAGGTAAATGCTTTTGTAAGTCTACATTCAGCTCCTGGGAAAAAAAAAAAAAAAAAACTTGTATCACGCAATTTTCCTCTGATTCATAGGTGACATGAAGGAATATTTTTTGGAATATTGAGGCCAAGCCAAATAATCATTAGTGCAATATAATAATTCAACAAAAAAAAAAAAAAAATCTTCACACCAATTTCAATCTTTCATGATTTCAGTTTTTGTTCTTTATGTACAAGGTTCTTGTGGAAACTGACAGTGTACATATTCCCAGATTCTGCTGAAAAAAAAACCAAAAACAAAAAAAAAAACAATGAACGGCTTTAACTCGCAACTTCTGACCTGCCAAGTCAAACCATAGGAGGGATATGAAATGGCCTCAACAGAGAGCTGGGCAGGAGCTAAGGCTTTTTGGTCTTCATTAGCTACACTTTGGAAACCTCATTGTTCTATTGACTAGAACTGTAACATAAACCAGCTGTGAAAGTAGTCTACACCTGGAGAGGTCGAGCATTGTTCTACAGACACATCTGAACCAAGTGTAAAGCCACTACATAAAAACGTTTCTAGCAGGCACTACGGCAAACTGTTACCTGAATCTATATTTTTATTTCTTTGCTGTCACACATTGATGCCCACTCTGAGGTTTATTTAAAGATGTCCTGAGGAGTTTTTATACTGATTTACTTTTCTGTACTTTATTTTTTAGGTCCATCCATTTACTTTTTTGCTGCAAACTAACAAAAACAGGGCTCATCAAACCTTGGCTCCATACTGGACAAAAACGCCACATGATGCCTTTAAAACACATTACACCATCAAAGTAATAGAAAAAACAATGCTAGCAATCTTCTCAAACTGTTACAGATGACATTCCAGAATGACAAAAAAAACCTGAGCACTAACAGGAGGTCAAATGTGTAGACACTAGCATAGATAAGATGTTATACAGTTGTCTGACAGAGAGGTATTTCAATTATTTTTGTGAATAACAGACTTAATTGGGTCCTTTTGAGGAGGTTGAGGATGAAGAGGAAGGACTGTGTGAGGCGGACAGGGCGCTGAACCCGCTGGTTCCTGCCACAGTGACAGCCTGCGAAGCCACGGGAGCAGCGGACTTCTGGGCAAACAGCGTTCCTATAAAGCAGACGAAAGAGACAATTAAAATGAAGGAATGAAGGAGTCCACAGTTGGAGCCGAGTTAGCCAAGACCAAGGGTGGATGAAGTACTCACCTTTTTTATTGAAGTAAAAATGCAGATACAGGGGCAAAAATGTACTTAAGGAAAAGTACTCCTTTTAAAATAGACTTAAAAAAATAAAAGTATTTGATCAAAATTCAATGATAATGCTTAATGAAAAAAAAATATTGATGAAAGTGATGGAATTGGATGTTTGGTAAATAAAACAAAGACAGAACCAGCATTATAACTGACTGCTCAAATTATTTAACACTGAACAGTGTAAACGGAAGCATTAGCTCTGGAGTCAAACTGTGAAGAGGAGCCACAATAAACAGAATCTTCTGGCACAGTAATAAACACAACAGGCCAGATATTTCTAAATCTGAATATTACCAGTATTTATGATTCAACTTCAAAAGGACTTGATTTTGATGTTTTGTTTTTGTTTGTTTTTTTTTTCAAATTAACCCTTGTGCACTACGACTTTCACCTGAGCAAATGTGTTTACATGATTTTCAATATGTTGCGGTCAGAGGTGAACAATCCCAGCTCCATACAGTAAAAGTCCTGTCATGTATTTGTTGAAACCGTTCACTGAACCAGCCCATATCGATGAACACAACTCCTCATCCAGGTAGATAAAGGGATAATTAGTGGAATCACCGGTGTTCAGTGAACAGGTAGGACCAATACATGGCAGGACTTTCACTCTATGGAGCCAGGATTGTCCACCTCTGGTTGCGTTTGAGTGTCAAGGAGTCTGTGCCTTCACCAGGGAAGTCACATGACCCAGGAATGGGTGGACCAAAGACCAAGTTTCCAGTATCATTCTTTTTAGGAATTTTTTTTGTTCTCAAATTCCTAATGTTTCAGTAATTTTGGAGCATTTTTTAGGGTCCACCCATGACATTTTTTTATTCACTTTGTTAGACATGCCACAGTTGAAAATAAAAGAAAACCACTCTAATTTATCATGTGTTGTCATGTTTTGATCTATTTTTATGACAAGTTCTTTTTGTTGGGTATATCAGGTAAAAATCACCCGGCGATAGTGATGGTGTTCTAGTGTTAAGCTGGCTGTACCTCTACAGCTTGATTATGGTGATGTGTATAGTTACAATGCAGCTACACCCACAGCAACTGGTTTATTCAAATTTACCTGAGTACATGACACCATTGACCTCCACAGACACACTGATACTGGCTGCTCCATTAGTAGAGATACTCAGAGACAAATCCTGCTTGGTTTCTGTGAGAAAAGAGCAAAAACATTCGTTTCAGTTTCCCCAAAAATCACACTAGGTAATGATAAGCTCTGCATAGTGCAGAGAAAACAACTCACCGTGTTGTCCAGCATTGAGTTTGACGTTCATGGGTTTGAGGTGAGAGGCCATGGCCAGGAGGTTCTGTTGGAGGGCATGTTGCATGAGGCGCTGCTGTTCCTCTGCCAGACGCATCATCTTCTTCTCTGGACCGTCAGCTGCAGGTCCTCCTGCACCGCGCTCCAGCTTGTCTCTGAGATGCTCCAATGTGGCAGCTTGTGCAAACTGCTGCTGCTGCCCCAGGGCCAGGGCCATGGGCAGTCTGCTAGGGATGACAGGAGTCGAAGGCTCTTCTGATAGAGGAGACCACAATCACAATCATTTAATACATGCAGCACAACAGCTGGGAAAACAAGTGAGGGATTACAGTATAAAGTTTAGAAAATAGTCCCATCTATGCAACTGTCAGTAATAAACAGCCCAGCCTTCACAGAGACTTAATCAAAAGGTAGACTGAATGTCTTCAGGTTCACACGTCTTAATTTCACATGTTTCTCCACAACAAGCCATTTCTGACTTGTTATGATGTGGTAAGCAATCCAAAGATAAGTAGTTAAAATGTTTTAACTTCCTGACGCCTAAGAAAGTACAGGTTTCTCCTTTTTTTTTTCCCCCCGCATGAAAAAATTATCTTGAGTGAAAACAGCATGATGACTATTTTTTTTTTCCCAGATACATTTTTTTCTGACTGTCCTTTCCCAGTGGACAGTTTTTTTTTTTAAATTAAATAAAGCTGTAGAAGTTATAGTGCACTGTTCATATTTTCATACATACATACATACATACACATATATATATATATATATACATACACACACATATATATATATATATATATATATATATATATATATATAT
>JAQQZY010000024.1:18085529-18100563 GCA_030068375.1 Ostorhinchus rueppellii | reverse complement strand
ATAGATAGATAGATAGATAGATAGATAGATAGATAGATAGATAGATAGATAGATAGATAGATAGATAGATATTTTCTTGGTAGTCCTTCTCTGGTTTAGCTCAACCAGTCTAAACCAGTCCAGCTGAACTGACAAGAAGTACCAAGAAGATTGATGACTTGGGCAAATGAGAAACTATACAGACATATATGCAGGGTTAAAATAATAATTTAAAAAAAACACACACAAAAAAAAAAAAACACCAGAAAATAATCAAATGCAATGAGCCAGAATCAGAAACTGTTTACTCGTTTTTCTCCATTGATCACTGGAGCCATTCCTTTTAACAAACAGAAGACCTTTCACCATCCAAAGCCACTTAACCCATTGATTTTTCATTGAAATCATGGACATCTTACTTGTTTGAATGAGTCATCGAAGCTCCATTCACTGAAGCCATTGGGGGATGTGAAGGCGTGTTGTCCTGCAGGAGACAGCAGCTCCTTCTCCTCAGGCTCTGGTTTTACGGCTGAAGGTGGAGAAGCAGACTGTTGATTCAGAGCAGACGACTGCGATGCAGGAAAAGGAGGGAAGCCGAAACCTGGAACCTGCTGGAGCTGAGGCTTCTTGGCCTGCTGATGGGACCCGTTCTCCTCCTCCTCCTCCTCCTCCTCCCTGTCTTCATCATTTTCATCATCTTCCACTTCATCGTTCTCTTCAGGCTCCACCATTTCCTGCTCATCTTCATCTGAGTCATCTTCCTCCTCCCTCTCCAGGTCTGGATGTGTTTTGCTCAGCTGGTTGTGTTGATATGTCAGTCCATCTGCTTTGCCAAATAACGTGGAGTCGAATCTGGAAGCCGAGGCCCTCGCGGCGGCGGCGGCAGCATGTTGGGCAAACAGGAGCTGGGCTTGAAGGAGGTGTTTGTCTTGGAGGTTCATTTCCAGCTTGGCCTCTTGTTGTCTTTGCAGCTGCTCCATCACAGCTTCCAGCTTCAACCCAGCAGGAGTGCCCTGCTCAGACTGGAATGAGAAAACACAGTATAAAGACCCAAAGGTTTCTTCACTGACCTCCTGTAGTAGTTCAGCTGTGGGCTTTTTACTTCATAAAAATGATTTGCAACAGGTTAAATAACCCAGAAGTACATGCATCTTTAGTCTCAGTTCGAATTATTCGTTTTTAGAAGCTTATTTAACCTAAATGAAGCTTTTCCTTGTACAGAGGTAGGTAGGCCTCAAAAAGCACATCAGTAGTGGATTAAACAGACAAAGGTTGAAACAATTATGGACCTAAAAGGGATTATATTTTATACAGGAAAAAAAAAAATATTTAGCAAGAGATAAATGTTCTTCACTAAAGTTCTTTGTTTACCTCCACAGACATAAGAAAGGTTTTTGTTTTATACATTTATAAATAATTAACTTGATTGGAAACAGCATGATGCAACAGTTTTTTCAGATACATTTTTACGGACTGTTCTTTGCAGGGGAGTTTTTTAAAAAAAAATTTAGGTAAAGCTGTGAACCTTATACTTCACAAAAAGAAAAAAACAGATTGCTTGTTTGTTTGTTTTTTTAAGTTAAAGAGCATTTACGATTGCATTGTTTTACTAATGAATTCCTCGTTGTTGTTGATGTTTTTTAACCCAAATCCAAACTTTCACAGGGTATTTATAAATAATTCTCTAACACCAGTGTGCGTAAAAAGCTCTCCACCTCAAAGCAAACGTGCAAATGTTTGTGATGAAGTCTGGATTAATCGTCATTTACTTTGTTACTGTAATAAACACGAGTGAGAGTGCTACCAAACAGCCGTCGACACTCACCATTTGCGCCTTTGAGTAATCCATCATCGCCAACAGGTCGTATCTAGTTTTTCCTGCTTTCCTCCGGCAAAAACAAATCGCATCTCATGACCAGACTTTATGAACAGGAAAGATCCGCCTGATCAGATGTGATTCGAAAAAGCCCCTGTAGTGTGTGAAGGCCGGAGTGATCGGAGCTGGAGGAGGGGTAATAATGACTGCCTTTTACCTCCCTAGTCACTGCGCATGGAAACTCAAACATGTTTGATTGTCTTTTACTGAGTGGCCTACACCCCCAACTTGGATGAATGAAAGGCCCGCCCCGTGCGTAAAGCCCGTAAAGTGGGTTTCGTCCTTGCCTCCGTCTCTCGGGATCTACCCACCCACTTCAGAAGGAAATACCATCCTTAAGCTGACATCACCACCGCCAATCCGACAAATCTGCCAGGCCGTGAAGGCAACACGGATTCTAATAGAAATAGAGCAGAATATTTTAATAATGAGCTGCATTAGGTTTTCAACATGCAATGATATAGTTTCAGGCACTAATGAATCACAGTGCATGTATTTAGTTTAATCAACAGAAGGATTAAATACATTTGTAAATATAGATATTGACTAAAATTGTAAACTAAAATAAATGCTGTAATACAATATCATGTAGATCCTTTTCTCACTAATATTTTAACAATATCAGGTTCTGTGTGAATGAATGGACTGACTAAAGTGTAATAATAACACTGCCTCAGATCAGCTGAAACACTCTTTAAATCCAGGTTAAAGACCCACCTGTTCTCAGCTGTATTTGAATAGAGTTCTTACTCTGAAGTTTAGATCTGCACAGTTTCTTTTAAGCTTAAAGTTTTTATCTTTTTTAAAAATAATTTTTATGATTTTAATGTATATTTTAAATATAATTTTTCTTCTTTGTGATTTTTATGTTTTCATATCTTATATTTTTAACTTTCTCTTCTTATGCCTCTCTTGTGATGCTTTTATGTTTTATGTAAAGCACTTTGAATTGTCCTATGTGAACTGTGCTATACTGTACAAATAAAGTTGCCTTACCTTGCCTCGCAATTTCTTTAATGTAATCTAATGGAAATGTATCATGTGTATGTGACAATGCAATGATTAGTATGATGTCAAGCTCTTACCAGTAAAAAAAAAAAAAATGAAGTCATAGCTTTTGAGACGATGGTGTCTCTAAGTTTTTAGGAAAACACAGAATTTTATGAACTGAAAAATGAATGACTTCTGCACAAGCAAAGCTATCATGGAACAGAATCAGGACCCTGACTGTATGAAAACATGTGGATATTTGTTTATTTTCTTGTGATCAAAATGGACTTTAAGAGACCAGCATTACCTGGACAAACGTTCCCTTTAAATTATTATGTTAATGACATTGTCTAGTAATTGACTGCAAGAATATGTTTAAGCTAAACTAAACTAAACTAAACTAAACTAAACTAAACTAAAATCTTAATGGTACATTTACAGATTAAGACAGGGCCATTTCAGTCATGCAAAACCTAAACTGTGAGTGATATGAATGTTTTGCATTTCCTGTTCCTGGGTGTGTTTCCCTGCAGTAACAGCTCTTCATTGTCAAGCTCAGTCGTTGATTCATTCATTAGGCATGGCCAAAAAAAAAAAAAAAAAAGCCAACACTTTCAACCAAAACTGTTTCCTATTATAATGTTTGCTATTTGTTCCTAACATACAGATATATATTAAGCCCAAAGTAAAGGAACAGATCAACAGTGTGTCATATTTTTCTGATAAACCAATATTTTTTTCTCCAGACCTCATTGATAATTGTTGAGGGCTGCCTTTCCCAAACTTAAGGTCAATACCCTCAATAGGCATTGGAGCTCTTTTTTATTAATTGAAAATTAGATGAGAAATAGAAGATGTAACAACAAAAATTAAATATAAAACATACAACAACATGAAATATGTAAAGATGAGAATCTTTATAATCTTGAGGTAGAAAAGTTTGAGAGCCACTGGTCTAAGACCATGGTTCTCAGACTATAGAACTGGAAACACTGGTGGTTCACAGACCAACTCTTGATGGTGCTTAAGATATATATTATAAACTTAAAACATACAATACAATCATTGTACTACTAAGTAAAATCTTAACATTTAAATTGCCAACTTCCTTTTATTGTTAAAAAAGGGAATTGTCAGCCAGAAAGTCGACAATTTACTCATAATTCATTTTTTAAACTACTTTTTTTTTTTTTTTTTTTTTACAGTTTAGACTTTAAGCTAATTACTACTAGTGAGAAGTAGTCCCTAAAATGCTGAATGGGCGTAAAAGCCACAATCAGGGCTCCAAATACTGATCACATTTCAAGCATAGAAACTGTCAGAGTGGAGAACAAATAAACTGTAAATAAATAATAAAGGTTGGACTGGTCTTGGTTTCTCCCTAAATGAGAGGGGAGTCTGAGCATCCCTGATCACCCCTTTAACCCAGACTCCGATAGGTGATAAAAGATGGATATACAACAGCACTGACACCAGTCATGATGGTAACACATGCTAAATAGCTTGAGAACCACTGGTCTGAAGTAAGAGAACAGGCTTTATAAAACAAAACTCATTTTAGGTGGTTTACTGGTGCAAAGTTGTCTACAGGAAATGAGAATACCTGGCTACATTACGTCTTGGTGATGCCTTGAATGAACTAACTTACATTTTGATGAACTGAAAACACTGGTCAAAAATTTCAATCAACATCTACCCAGAAATATTTACCCAGAGCAGGAACTGAAGAACAAGACAACCTGTTAAGACAATCTGTATCTAAAAAATGTATGTACATCTTGGAAGAGTTCACACAAAAATTTAATCTTCATTGTAAATTCCTGTAGATACTGATCTTTGAATACTCTAAATACTTAGATTGTGAATTACTATGGGATTGAGAGAAGTTTCCCCATTTCTTATCATTTTGTTAAAAGTTAACAAAATAACACCATTTGTCATTTGAACACATTTATTTCACCAGCATGTAATTTTCCCTGAAATGAAAACAAATGTTATAACAGACTGAGTACAGTAAAATGATTTTTACATTCATGTGAAAATGCTGCTCCCTGGTGGCAAAATGTGACCAACAAGAACTTCCAGACATGAACAACATGCACCACTTAGTGATGCTCTGCTCTGTTACATCCCCATGAAATGAATTAAAATGTTTAAAAAATGTTTAAAAAGTAAGCAGACTTTTTTTTTTTTTAAAGATATCCCAAAGTACTTGTGACACGCAGTAAAGATACATTTTCCTTTATTAGGTTCATCAATATTTTACAAGCAAAAGAACTTAATAAAGGCCAAATTAAATATCACACATACTAGGAGGCAAACATTTATTACAAGGGTTCTTTGTCCTGAAGGAATCCACGTCACACCTGAAAAATAAAAACACAACCATATTTGAATATCACAACAGATGGAAATGTGCAATCTATTTGATTATTATATTATTAATTTTTATTATGGGTGATATCATTATTAGCAGTGTTATTGGGGAACATCTTTATTTGTAAAGTGTGTGTATACATTTATATCAGCGTTCTCCCCAGACAATGGTGTGTCAGGGTACTGCTAGCTCAGCGATGTTATACTAATTTTCAAAATTTTTGTATTTTCCCCTGATAATTTTGCTAAAATCTACCGAAATCTGTCAGGTTTGCAGGGACACGCTCCATTTTCCATGTTATTTTTCCTTTGAAATCTCTGCATCTGCGTCAATCGCAAGGTTTTAGCGCGAGACCTTAGGATAGTATAAATTTCTGGGGAGAACCCTGTATATGTTTGTCTGATGTGTTGGTATAAAGGTTAAAATGTTAAAAAAAAAGGCAAACATGTATTTTTTTTAAAAAAAAGCTAAATAATTCAGAATTTCATCATATTGCATCTTTTTGTGGCATACGTCTACAGTTTGTGTTGTTTTTGTATTATTGCTCAGCAAAAATATCACCTATGAGTCTGATGAAGTGGAAAAAAAAGAAAAACAGGATGCTTGTTAGTCTGCTGTCTTATGATGAGGAGGTGAAAATTATACTAAACTGCTTAGATTATTCATATACCTTCTCATCTAGATTTTATCAATCCCAAGTTCTTCAGGTGTGGAGATGCCGAGCTCATCTAATGTTGGTCGGAGCTCTTGGATCACATATGGGTAGATGTCTTTGTGAGGACCAGCTTTATCCTGGGGAAATATCAAAACAGGAAAGTGCATTAATCATTAACTGATGAACGTCAACTACAAAATTTCTGGTTGGCATCCAGCTGAGTTATAATCCAACGCTGCCTTTGCTTCTCACCTTCACGGCTTCCAAAATGCGGATAGCGCTGGCCAAGTCGTCTAACCTCCGACAAGCTCTCAGTGCTGCATCAAGTATCTTTGGCTCAGGTACCAGATCGTAACCAATCAGTGTGTTCATCCCTGAAAGTAGGAACTATATTATTACACATGAATAACAAATACACAAACTGACACTAATTTAATTCAGGATGAATCTACACCTTTCTAAAGATTTCATAAAAACACTTTAAATTGTTTCTATTTATACATTATGTCACTGTAGTGACACCCAGATATACTTTATTGGTCCCATAGACCGCATGCTGGAGCCAAAAATAATGACTACAGCATATGAAGCTGCAAATAGCCACTCTTAACATGAACACCATTTGCTCCCAGATTAAAAATGTAGTACACCCAGCTGATGAGGCAATGATTAGTGTTTTCAACATGCAAAACTAAACTCTAGAATATCTGTAAGCTTGACACATTCTGTATAAACAAAAGAACTATAAAAGCCATGAGTATTAATAGACTAATGCATTGTTGGTTTTACTGGCCAGAAAATCCAGCCTTTTATTTTAATGTCATCCTAAATATAACCTACAATTACAATCCTCATTTGCGGTAACTAACTACTATATATAACATCCACATGTCTATAGTTCAACATGGACTGCCCACTGAGCTATTTCCTAAAGCGTCATAAAGTCTGACCTGATTACATTTTACTTCCTTCCCTATACAATTCAAACATCTGAGCAGGCTGTAAGAACTAGAACTACATTTTTATTTGTATTTTATTGCCTTTAGTGAAGCACTTTGTGGTTTCTCTTGTCTGTGAAAGGCGCTGTATAAATAAACTTTGGTTGCATGCTTGCATTTAACGTCGACATCAGTCCAGTTTAAGTGTCAATTAGGTGTATCATGAACAATCTGGGGTCATGGAGAAGGTTTGGAAAGATTAATACTGTGGTTTGACCACAAGATTCGACAAGTTCACACTACATTTTATTTAGTGTTATTGCTCAGTTTCTTGTGATTAAACCACATTGGATATTTAACATATTTGGCTTCTTCTCAATAAGATTCAGAAAATGCACAATTTACGTAAAACCAGCAGCGGTGTTTTCTAATCATATGTGTAACTACAATGCAGAGGAAAAGGTCGAAACATTCAACAGAAAGCTCTCTTACTGGTCAACACCTCCAAAGTTGAACACATAGATAAATACAGGCTAGATTTCTCTACCACTCAACAGACTAGAAAAAAATAAGCTTTTTAAATTATCTATTGGTCTTTTTATCAGTGAGCAGATTTGTTTTGGTCCAAAATTACAGAGTTTTTAGTCAAACAACAGAGACCTTGCAAAATCCCTGTATGGAAAAAACAAAAAAAAAAAAAAACCCAAAAAAACTCATACCAATAAAAATGGGAAACAAACACCCTTAATGACTACCAGATGTTAGAGCTTGAAAAATACAAATAGATAAAATAGAAGGACAAAATGAAGATATGCCACTTTGGTATTGTTCTCATACTAGAGGAACTCACAAAATAACAACAATACTGTTTAGTTCAACTGCTTACAATTCAAGTACACTTCATAATTTAGAAATCATAGTCATTAGGTTTGCAACACATTGTAGTATCACTCAGGCCCTTTCCACACGTGCTAGAGTGAAAACTAGAGGACAAAATCTGCCCGTAACATTGGAAAGATATTATTCATTTGATCTTTGATACTGGTTAGTGGTCTGGTGCTAGCATTATTCATAACTTACCTTTCCTCAGCTCCCATGCATCAATGTCTGGCTTGTTAAAATAGGTAACCCAGCGGGCGTCAAACTCCTCATCAGTCTCTTCTTTCCCATGGGAGTAACACCGCAAAGCCGAAATTGCTGCAGGATAAAAACATATATTAGCTTGGCAACATCATCAACTAAATACCACAAGTGGCTGCTATTGTCAGCTGATGCAGAAGGTCAGACAGTTCAAATTCAAGGCTATCTACAATGTGATAAGTTAAAATGTACAAATACTCTCTGCAATGTATGCAGATGGATCCCTGCCAATGTCCTGACATGACCTACCAAAATGTTGCAGCACCTACCTGGCAGCACATGCAGATAAACATGCAGAAAGTGCAAATGTGCACTTTATAACAATAAAGACACTGGGATGATGTGGAACTCTGACAACAAGCAGGTTGTTTCAAACATATTTACTCATATATCTGTATTAACATTCATGAATAGACTGAAAAGGTGAAGCTAACAGCTTTTGTTCAGACATTACGACAATGAGCAAATCAAACCAAATCTCATTGGTAGGTATTTTTAATTAACATGTCTCCATCGAAAGTGCCAACGATTAGTTGACTAAATTTAGGTGTCAATCAAGTAACCGAGTACCGGCTTAGCTAGTAGCATCAGTAGCACAAGTACAGGGCCCAAGTCCTACAACTGGGTCATGGCAAGGACAGACACCATCAAACTGAACACTGGTACAACTTCACAGCCGCAGACACTGAAGTTACACCAGGAGTGACCATATTTAGAGACAAGGTCTACATGATCAGATACAGGGATGCCGACTTAGATGCTGTAGGTGGATTTTAGCTAATAATCATCGGGTTCACTTACAGTTAGCTTAGCCTAGCGTGCGCCGCAATGTGCCGACAGCCACACTAGAGTTCCGCAACAACTTCACCCTGACAGTAACATTAGCTGTCAAATAAACACGTAATATGCGACAACTTAATCAAAGTGATCCGTTACCTTGGCACCTCGGTTGCGTACGGGTTAAACTCCGCACACCGGAGACTGAGAGTCGGACGGCGGCTCTGAACATGGTTAAGGACAGCCAGCTACAAGAACCGGTAAGATTTGGCAGATGGAGGCTAAGCTAACTCTGATAGCTCGTCACGTAGACCACCCTGTATTGCGCATGCGTAGATAGTAGGTCATTCATTTTTTTCCCCTTCAACCAGTCAACGCCTGACATGACTTTGACCTAGAAATGACACAATTGTATGGTTTATTTAGGATTTATTTGTTAACTATCAGAAGTGCATCAATATACCATTAATATATAGTAAAATGTAATTATTGTAAGTATAACGTTTGCTGTTACTATATGTTGTAAATATTTTTAATAGCCTGCTTTCTCATCTTACTGAAAAACAAACTTGCTATAATCTCTAAGTAGGGGTTGGAGAAATGATCAGATGCATCCATCTGTGAATTTCCCTTCCAATTTAACTATGAATTTTTTTTATTTTTTTTATTTTTTTTTTTTATCATGGATTGCCTGGGGTCATGGAGATTGTTTGGATAGATGTATACTATTCTTTGACCACAAAATGTAAGCTCTACACTTGTGATTAAACCACATTGGATATTTACTGTGTTTAGTTTCTTCTCAGTCAAATTCTGAAAATGCACTGTTTGCAGCTGTAACCAGCAACAGTGTTTATTAATAATACTTGGACCTATTGTGTAGAAGAAAGGGTGAAAACTCAAATCTGTAGAATGGAAAAATTAAAAATCTGTTTTGGTGAATCTTATAATACATGTCTCTAAACAGAGATTACCTTACCATTATAATACACTATGTTTGCTTAGTACCTTCAAAACTGAAGACATATGTAAATAGGTGTTAGATTTCTCTACTGCTAAAAAAAAAGCTTTATTGAAATATCTCTATTAAATGTATTGGTCAGTATTCATAAAATGAATTTGTGCATGAAAATACTCTACAACATGTGAGTAATTCATCCAAATTCTTAAATTCAAGTTGGCTTGTAAAATATTGTCAGAAAATTCATTACATTTATGTTTTGTTAGTTTGTCAGTATGAAAAGTGAAAGTGTTCATTTTGTAGTCATAGTCATAGTCATTCATTACAATGTATACATGTCTAAAATGAGCTCATAAAACCAGTCTTGTTTTCATCTCAGTGACCAGGCATTTTCCACTAAAAGTGGAGTAAAAAGTTAAATATTCACTTCTAAAGTATAAAATTAGATGAGATGGAAATAAAGTAAAATATATTAAGTATGTACTTCAGTACAGGGATATATCATTGCTTATTCAGCAGTGTCAGATTATATACTTTTATATTAAGATGAACACCATTCCTTTTGTTCTTTACGTGATAAAATATATATATGCTTTTTTCATTTTCAATTAGTTTCTGAAAAGTGACAGCTTTTGTAGGCCTGAATTCAGATCTTATTTGTAGAACTTCTATGAAACTTCCAAAAGATCTATAGGTGAAAATATGCATTACACAAATGTTGTGTGTTTTTGTAAAAATTCAGTTTTGAGGTTAAAAGTTTCATCGGAAAAACTCCCAAGCACAGAAACAAATAAAAATATCAGGTTTTTGCTTTATATGACTATATCATAAAGCCTTTATTCTTTATCCTTTACATGGCCTGAAACAAGACAATTAAAATGCACATAAACAATATAACTATTGAACATTAAAAAAATACACAGAGGAAAAGGAAAGGAAAAATAAGTGGAAGTAAACTCACCAACTCCACCAAGATTTTATTTATTGATACAGTTTTTACAGACATTTTCCACCAAAAAACTTGACTATTACTAATGTAATTTAAAAATAAATATAATAAAAATACCAAATCATAAAGTCCACACATGCAAAAGTTTTCTATGAAAAAATTCCTAGTGTTTACAAAATAGTACTTACAAGAGTGTTTTGTTTTTTTTTTCAGCCTGCGGGCGTATTACTAAAATTATTTACAGTAACCTTGTAAAGTTCATCTTCAATGCTCAGCTCTGATTTACTACAATTTTTGTCATCTTTCCTTCTGGTATCTTAAGACAAATGTGTATTTTGATAAAATAGTTTACAAATGTAGACATATTCTTCATGTAAAGCTTATTCCAGTCCTAATGTCCTCTTTAATATATCTATACTGATTTACCTTGGAGCCACAGTTTTTACTTTCAGGGAGGATTTAATCTCCAGTTGTCCAGGCGGACTCGCTTAGCTGTGTGCTGTGAGGTGGGACTGTTTTCTGGCCTAAACACAGTTTTTCGTTTCTCTGTTTCCTCGATGCGAGCACTGACAGTTTGAGGAGGTTGGTACCCTGGTTCCTGGGGGTCCAGAGGGTCTTTGGACAGCAGGATACAAATGGCTGGGACTGTCCTCTGCACGGTTACACCTGGTGCTCCTTGCTGCAGACTCTCCCAAGTCTCATTCACTTTCTTGTAGTAGAGTTTGGACACTTGATGCAGCCCGTCCACTTTACGTTTCAGAATCTCCACACAGGTGATGGTCTTGGTGATCCCTCGACCGGAGCCGGTGAAGACCACTTGTCTCACTGTCGTCTCATTGTTGTCTTTTTCCTTGTCTTGCATGCGAGATGTTACAAACCGCAGTAGATTACGAATCTTGCTTCCTTCTTTGACTCGCATGTGCAGGATGTCTGCTGCAAGGCCAGGCATCGGGTATGGACTGGTGTCCTCTGAGCGGCTCACTCTCCTGAAGTTGCTGTGGCCAAGTTTTAGTGACGAAGATGAAGATGGGACAGTAAGACTAAAGGAAGTTGACTGAGGTTCCATCAGAACGCTGCTGTCAGCATTTGAACGCCTCAGCTGACCAGTGAGTTCAGACATTTCTTAGAAAACAAGCAATAACCATGTAGAATCAAGCCTGAAGATTCTTATTTACATATCTCCCTTGAGATCTTTCATGCCGTTTTTATAAGAAAATAAAAATTGGCTTTGCAGTCCAAACTTATGCTTCATCCTCTGCCTTCTGTCGATATTGCAGCTCCTTTTTGTCTGTTAAGCACTGAGATGACAGCCAGCAGAATGAAGGGGGCATTTCTTCCTCTAATCCCACTGATGTGAAGGAAAAGATGTCCTTGCTCCATTCAGCACTGAGGACAGCTGATGCCAACAAACACATATGAGGCTCAGAGAGAGACATGTAGACTGGGACATAGTGCTCTTAAAGGCACATGCAACATTTTGCATCAATAAATGTCTGTCATATTGTAGTTTGTTGGTTTTGGAGGGAAGCTTTTGTCAAAGCCTTAAGGGCTCCGAGATTTTATTTGTGTCGTTGCTTGAATTATATGGCTGAATACACACAAGTTAATTAGATTTAATATGGCGTGCAGCTGAAGCAGTACAGTACATTTTATATGACTGAATTGGTTTTTGTTGACATTTTAAATGTGCTTTCTTGTTGATTTTGCACTAAATGAGGTAATAATACAAAATGTTAAACTACATTTTGCAGCCAAAGATAGTGCACCAACTTTCCCTCTGCCCTATCATCAGAGCCATATGGGTTTGAGAAATGTCTTCCTTTGGGCTACGACAGCCACTTTACACTTCTCCTCCCTTCAGTCCAACGCCTGCTGGGTTGACCCAAAAAAGCTAAAAATCTACATAACTCAGCCCTGTTTGAATCAGTGGCATGCAAGCACCTTGAACCAGAAGTTAATAAGAAGTGTATTAATCCAGAGAACAACATGGTTTATGTATTTCAGGATGTGGGAGGAAGGGGTCAGGAGGCAGCTGTGAGGCTCATATGGAACCAATATACTGTTATAATGGTGCATTTCTGCCTCAGAGGATGGTTTGGACCCCATGTTATTCACTGACTTGGACAATGAGCACATCGATGTTTTTCTCAGGGGTGTTGATATTGTTCACAGCAGATTACAGCTGGTTACCAAGAGTCTGTGTGAATAGACTGGCTCTGGGTCACTGGAGGCCCTACAATAACCCTCTTTTAATTCTGTTTTATTTCTGTAAACTTTTTTTTTTTTAGCACAGACCACATGATTGTTTTGTGTATTACTCCTGGATATGTGTTCTCTTGTTGTTTGTTATTTTAACTAAAATTGTGCTTCAGAATTATATCGACACCAAAATGTGTTCACAGAGTCACTCACTGTATACATGTGTAACACTTTCCATGTACAGATGCTTCGACTCAAGACTGTCACAACCTTTATTATAAGATGCTTTTTTTCACTTCAGTAGTAATAAATAGGCTCAGATTTTATGTTGGTAATAGCACCACCTTGTGGTAAAGATTTACATAAACAACAACAACACAAAAGGTCTTGAAGTTCTAAGAAAAACATTTAAAAATGAGGAAAAACATTAAAGGCTAAAGAACATGTGGTGTAAAATTGTATTAAAAATGCATATGTTTGCAAAAAAAAAAAACAAAAATAAAAAACAACTGTTTACACAGTTATGAGTCTATGTAGACTAACCAGTAACTCAAGACAAAACAGTTACAGGAGAATAAATGTGAAATTACTGCTGTTAGTGAAATTATTATCTGATATTATTCCAAAATTTTTATCAGTTCTTCTTCTTCTTACTAAATCCTTTATTTAACCAGATAAAAGCCTCATTGAGATTTGAAATCTCTTTTTCAAGAGGGACCTGGCATGGCAGCGGCATACAGAGTAACATAGTAAAAACAACAATTACATTCATACATCAGTGCATTAAAACAAAGTAGTTCCGGAGACACTATATATATTTTAACAGTAACACAGGATTTTTAAAAAAGTGTAAACGGTTATTTATCAAGATGAGAAAAACATAACTTTTCAACGAAAGACTGTCTCATCATCATCATCATCATCATCATCATCATCATCATAAATCTGCATTCTGTCTCAGAGAAATACACACTGTTTTTTATTCATTTGTTTTCTCAGCAGGTTGTTGCAGTAATTACTTGCAAAATTTCCCTGTGGATTGTTGCTTCCTGGGTGTTGACGTTGACATCTCCCACTTGGCCATTTTCATATCTGAGGAAGGTAAAAGCAGAACATTTTAAGTGTTTGGAACACAAAGTGTGAAATTATCACTGGACTGAGACAAACAAAGCGTTTTCGGTCTGTTACTGTTCTGCTCCTTCATGTCGTACTTACACAAAGAGGAAACGTGTGCATACATGGTCTGGTATTGGACAAACCCAAATGTTCCCATGCTTCTGAAGTTCTTTGGACATTATTACTGGAAAGACATGCAAAAATATGTTGTAAAATGCCACAGAATCCCACACTATATCATTAAATTGGCAGTGTTAGTTCATATTTACCTTCACATAGTGCAACACAGTTAAGGTTCTTACTTTGTAGAAATCTGGCCTGACCTGGTTGTTCCTAAGAGAAAATATGAGAATATGGAAAGCAAAAAGAGTGTGTTTGTGTGCACAGTAGATTCATGCAAAAATGAATAATTCCACTAGTTCCACTCTGTGATTTTGCATCAGAGAGAAAAAAAAACCCTGATTTTATCTAAATCAACTACCCTGATTCCAAATCTGTTATTAGAATTTCTCCAGTACGTTAGGATTCTAAGGTACACACAATTCAATATATAATCATCAGCAATAATCAGTCATATTTATTCAATTCAAAGTGTTCAAAATTCTAATGGTTTTCAATAATAATAACCTATCACCATTACCATCCGCTAAGATGATGTTCTCTCCTATTTAGGCTTATTCTTCATTTTCTTGATGTTCATATCTATAAGTAAATGGGATCAATTTAGCACAAATTATCTACAGATTATCTACAGATTGTAAATACAAAATAAAAGGCATTTGTGAAAGATTTAAAATTACTATTTTTTCATCCATTCACGTATATTAACCTCACAAACGTAATAAAAATGTGCAGCTTTCAACATAATAATCCCAGAAATGTAATAACTTTCCCATTAATTTAATAAGTCGCCTACCACAAACATAATTACCTAATTTATCCACCGTGTGCTCCTACCCTCTCCATTGTTATCATAATCATCCATCCATTATCTGAACCTGCTTTATCCTCACAAGGGTCACGGGGGTCGCATGGAGCCTATCCCAGCTACTTAAGGGCGAAGGCGGGGTACACCCT
>JAQQZY010000024.1:18062870-18078033 GCA_030068375.1 Ostorhinchus rueppellii | reverse complement strand
GATAGGCTCCATGCGACCCCCGTGACCCTAATGAGGATTAAGCGGGTATAGAAGATGAATGAATGAATGAATTATTTCATATCCAATCTTGTATCGTACCATACCATACCATACCATACCATACCATACCATACCATACTGTCCCGTGCCATACCATACCATACCATACCATACCGTACCATACCGTACCATACCGTACCATACCATACCGTACCATACCATACCATACCATACCATACCATACCATACCGTACCATACCATATTGTATCATATTATATAATAGTGTGTCATCATATATCATATCACTTTGTATCATATTATATGATATTGTCATTTTGTATCGTATTCAATCCTATTGTATCAGCCAATAGTGTATTAGATCGTACTGTAGCAGATTCTATTTAATTATATTGTATCATGAGTAATCATGTATTGTATTGTATCGTATTGTAATTGATGGTATTGTATCATATCGTAAACAATCCTATTGTATCAAACCATTGTGTTGTATTACAGTATATCATACTGTTTCATATCATATTGTCTTCCATCCCCCTGATCCACACCATATTTTACCCTATTGTATTGCAGCACAATGTATCATATCATATTGTTGGCTGTAATATCATACCATATCATATTGTATTCAGTCTTATTGTATCCCACTATATTATATTGCATTGTTTTGTTGTTTTTTTTTTGTTGTGTTTTTTTTGTTTTATTTTGTTTGTTGTTTTTATTGTATTTGAATTGTATTGTACTATATCTTATGATACTGTAGCACAGCAAAATCCTTTATCTTCTGATTTTGGAATTGCCTGATCAAAGCTACCAAACAAACAATAAGAATCACATTTGGTTCTAACGATCTTTAGATAAAACATCTGTCAGATTTAAGGTCTAACAATATAATAGTTTTCTTACTTAATGTTAATGATTTAAAATATATGTACAATTTACCTAGCATTAGAGTCAGAATAGGATATGACATTCTCTGGAGCTCCTTACACTTGGAGAAATAACAAACTAAAAACGACATTTCTATTTTTAGTAGGCTTTCTTTCAGATGAAGCTTAATAGTGCATGATTGACTTTCCTTTACCTGTACTAAAAAGCTGTGCTGCAGACTTGGGGCGTCCTTGCAGTGCCTGATGGCCTGTGTGGAGAACAGCAGCTCTATCAGCTGTTTGGTACTGAGCTGTGCTGATGATTTCACTGCTGACACCACAACCCTCTGTGGAAGAAAGACACACTTCAGTACTTTGAAGATGAGAAGGAATAGAGGAGTTTACAAAAGGACTGTGAACACAACAGACATTTCACATGTTTCAGTGAATCTCTCTTAAAAGATGTTTTGATTTTATTTATCTAAAGAGGCGTTCTTACCTTTCCACTGGGTGTGTAGGCGAAGAGCTCTCCTGAAGGGTTCTTTATGCCATAAGACGTGGTGTTATTTGTAAAACGATTCATATTCATTGCTGGTGAAATGATCTTTCTCTTTCCATGAGACTTGTGGAGCTCATCCGATCTGCAAACAATGAAATTATAAGTCATCATTTAAAGGTATGGCTCAATCAAACAGATGCGTTTTCATACTGTAAGAATATGAAGTGAGTTTTACTTCGATAATGGGAGCCAGATGCTAAGTGTAGCTCGGAACTTCTTGATGGTTCCTCCAGGTCTGAACCAGCTGTGTCTCCTCTTCTGTCGGATTGTGACGCTCTCGTTGGTCACATGCTTCCATTCCCGTGATATAAACACTGTGAGAATACTGAGGAGGGAAAAAAGACGTTTTAACCCTTTCATGCATAGTGGTCACTACAGTGGACAGCTGTTCTCTTGTATTTTCATGGATTTTATTGTTTTAGTTGCATATCAGCCAACACAGTGGACACTTATGCATCATCCCATCCCATAACTTTGCTGTTCTTGATAAACTTCAGCTATAATAGCATGTTTGAGTGTAAAAAATCAATTGCTTGTTATTGGTATTAGTAATTACCAGGGTTTTCTTACACTCTTTTTTTTTTCTTTTGCATATTATCTCCATGGAGTCAGTAATGACTAGTATTAAAGGATACATGTTTCTCTGCTTCAAAAATGAAATGCATGGTGTTCAGCTGAGTGGCCATTTTTTGAAACTCCATGAAAAATAGGTTCATAAGAAAATCAATCAATCACGTTGTTTTCTTCATGCCTAAAAAGGAATAAAAGCACTCAGGAAATAAATGTTGATTAAGGTTGTCATGATTCATGCATGAAAGGGTGATGTCGTCATGTGATTGCTTATTCTTTTCCCCATGCTTTTACCATGGCCTTTTAACTCATGCAATGTTGATATTTGAGTCTGTTTTATATTTTATCTTGTTTTTATTTGATTTTATTTGATTTTAATTTTTTAATGCTTTTGTTAAATTGAATTGGGTTTCTAGTGTTCTGTACAGCACTTTGGTCCACTGTGGTTGTTTTAAAGTGCTTTATAAATAAAATTGGATTGGATTGGATTGGATTGGATTGGATTGGACTGGACTGGATTTTTTTTTCTTCTACAGCCTACTGCAAAACTACTGCTATTTATCTCCTAAGCCCTAAATCTATTGGAAATATTGAGTCAGCACCTTGTTTTATGCATAAGAGGGCCTTAACTGTTGATCTACTCAGGTCAAATATCATGCATTTTCTTTTTTTTTTTTTTAATTGGGGCATATGGATAGGTGACTATTTGCAATCCATCAATGTACCAGTTTAACAGAGGGACAGAGGGAGTGTCCAATCACAGACAGGGTTAATGCCATATCAGGATTTTCCGACAAACTTAGAGGGAATCAAATGGGTAAAGCTTGAATTTCTAAACCAAGAAGACAGGATTAATAATCGGTGTCATCTACTTCCAAATGCAAATGCAAATATGTATCTGCAAAAACCTAGAGAGCAAAATACTTTTGCATGTAAAGACAACATTAAAAACTCATTATATACAGAGCCACAAATCAACAAACAGGCCTCTGTTTCTCCAGAAAGCCTTGTTCCGGATGCTGCTCTGTAAATATCTGAACTCCATCACATGTTCTGTCTTCATGCAAAAACCCCACCGAGTTCAGATCATTCATCTTCTCTTCCTGCGACTCATTCAACCCACGTATCATTCAACCACCTGCTGTTATTTCTCCTGCACCACCACCAGTGTTCACACTCCAGGAGATAGTATTGTATATCTCCAGTCTTCATGGGAGCCTAATGGGCAAAGACTTTTTCAGCCTTTAATCCCAGTATCTGAAGGTCAGCACTGGGTGTTTGCATGGACACCACATGTTAAATTTATAAATCTCCTGCGACTGATTGATCAAGTGCATTGGTGATGTTTTTTTCACACATTAGGGGCCAATCATGCAAAAGTGAACATCAACATGAAAAACTACATTTGAACACATCATTTATCCAGTGGGCTCATTTTTTTAGCAACACTGTAAAAAGTAAAACATTGAATCAACTTAAAGTTTTTTCTTTAATAGGTCACACATAAAATAAAAAAAAAATAGTTGAATGAACCAAATTAAATTGCATTACATTACATTTAACGTAATTTAATTTTGTTCACTCAACTAATTTTTTTTTTTATGTGTGACCTATTAAAGAAAAAACTTTAAGTTGATTCAGTGTTTTACTTTTTACAGTGTAAACACCTCTTGTAGAAAAAAAAGTTACAACCGATTTTATCAGTTGTACTTTTTACACCATAACCATGCCTCAGACATAGAAACAAAGCTCAAATTTGATGCTAAAAAATATCTTAAAAATTTGAAAATTTATTCAGTCTGTCACATTTAAAGATTATCTGGGAACTGTTATCGAAAAATTACACTTTATTTGTAATTTACCTGTATTAGTACGGACCAGCACAAGTTGTAAATAACACTGTGTTTGTAATAAATACATTAAATAAAGCATCATGATTATATCTGGCTTGTTTTAAAAAAATAAGTCAACATTTTGGGTGATGCATACAATGGTAAAGAGTCGTCCATGTGTTACTACGGCAACCTGTCCATGTGTTACCACATTCTCATGTCAATAAAACAGAGACTTTTCAATTTTTTAATCCCAAATATATTTTCAGCATAGTTGAACATAATATCTAAAAGGTTTTGTTCTACTTGATATCAATTTCTGTTGAGAAATGCAATGTTTGTGTAGAGCTTAAAAAATGTCGATTTCACATCCATGTATTTCTGAGCAGTAATTTGACAGTTTTCACCTAAAAAGTTTATCTCCCCAAATGTTGTTATACATAATGTTAAAGTGCTTATAAATACCTACTCAATACACATATATAAGTTACTCTGCATACATGACAGACTGTTGAACACCAAAAGTGTCCATGTGTTACTGCTTGATCTGACTCATTAGTTCAAACTGTATGAAAAGGTGAGTTTTTTTTCAATCTATATGTTAGGTTCCTCTGCAGAAATTACCTAAATACCTCCTCATTCTAGTTACAGTTATGCACAATATTAACAGTTTTGCATCACATGATATTTTAACATGTTTACTGAAAAACAGGTTGCAACTTATGACTGCAACTAGCAGTTATTCCCGCCGCCCTGGGTCTGAGTGTGCTGCTTTCAGATGAAACCATATTCTAACTCCCATGAGCTAACTCCAACAGGAAGTTCACAATTTGCCTTTCAACCTAAAATGTCAGAAAACATCTCCTCCCGGGGCAGTTGTTATATTGGCTTCTAAATAGCCAATAGGTTTTGGTTTGGAGACCGTAACAATAATATTATAATAAATGGTGATGAATCCCATAAGAAAGGTTAAATATAGAGAGAAATTCATTTGGAAATTGCCACAGAAATAACACTGGGTTAAACTTACTGTAGGGGCTGAACTGGAAGAAATAATATAAAATAAATACACAATCTAACCAAAATTCTGGCCATATGCATGAGCACAGCCCAAACTGTCAAAACAGTGCACAACAGTCCCTGAGGGTCTTTAAGTCATCCTTATTTCCTCACCTAAAGTCACCTCTGGAAAACTTGCACAGAGCCCAAACATGCACATTTAACAGAGAATCTTTCAAATAAACACGAACACTTACTTCTGCAGCTGTTTCCCAAGGCTGAACTGGTCCATATTCGATGGTTGAAACACTCGGACTGAAGGCACTGTGATAACAGAGCTCTTTGAGTCAGGTGTCACCTGGATATTGAGTACGGTGTGTTATTGATACTCACCAGGTCCGTCCAGATACTGAGACAGAGAAAAACGCAGACGGATGATAATGGGCTCTGACGGATTTATCTTCCAGACTTTAGCCACCTTCCACTACAGACAATAAAGAGACCAAAAACCTGACTGTACCTGATAAACTGTATTTTATTTATATTAAAGATGCGTCCAGTAAATTGTACTTACATCCAAAAAGTTGGCTTTAATGTGTAAATCAATATCCACTTCATCAATTAACTCATATTCTCTATCAGGAGAAAAGGGGAAAAAAAACATGAACTTTAAAATAAAAAAGATGCAAAAACTTCATTTATTATTGTATTAGGGCTTATTGTTGATGATTTGGGATATTTAAGGTGCTTTGGTCAATTAAATACCAAACACGATCCTATTATATGATACATTTTGTTTGATAAAACCATCATAAAATAGATACATTTTTGCTAATACAGATTTTCAGGGGAAAAAAAGGGTTATTATAGAAGCTATATGGGATCATCTGGACAGAGAAAAAGAAAAAAAGTCCACGATGGGATATTCTGAAGGTGTGTAGTGTAATACAAGATTATTTAAGAAAATATCGAGACAGTCGACTCAAGAAAGTTGAAGATTTACAGACTCCAAGTGGAGGTCACACTTAATACTGAGCTTTCTCTTTTTAATAATGAACACATATTTACTCAATTGTGTATATATAAGAAAATGATAGATGAGTGTATGCACCATGACATCTGCAAAAACAACACAAACTTAAGTTACATAAGACTTTTGCACAGTATTGTATATTATGGAAATATTTGAACTAATTGTCAATAAAGAACAAAGTAAAAAAAAAGATGTAAAAAGATTCAAATGACATGAAAACACCATAAGCCATAAATGACATTTAAAAGAAACATTCACAGGGGGTAAAAAAGGAAATCTATGGCTATTTATGACCTATTTTTGCTAAGTTGGGGATCTTAAAGAGACACTACATTTTTCATTTAGGTTTTGAGCTGGATGTGTTTGACACCTCAGCCTTTATACAATGACACAGTACATTTTTGCACACAAGAGAAACAGCTTTTAGGTGCACAGCAACTAATAGTTTCAGTCTTAAAGAGTTAAAAACGTCCAGATATTCACCTGACAGAAACTGCAGAGTGTGTGTATAAGGTCCTGACGGCCTCGATGTCGGCGTCCAGCTGTGGGTGACGGGGCAGGTCAGTGGTGCAGCTCTCCTGCCATGACAAACACTAGCACAGTCACCTTATAGTGCAAACAGCTCAGCACCACAGGGGGCCGATGGATTAAAACACTTAAATACTGATAAATAAACCCAAGGCTATGACCAGATGGTACCGCCATCAACGAAAACATGAAAATACAGAATAATAGGAGGAAAAAAGAAAATAGGAGGAAAAAGAGGAATGTGTCTGAAAACAAAATCAGATCAACAAAACATTCAATATGTTAAACAAAAACATAAAGAAAAAATGAGAAGAATTGTCCAAAATGTGCTGATGCAATGTCAGTTATATGTTAGTGTAATATATAATATAATATATATGCATATGATAATAAACTAATATCTGAATGCCTAGTATTAACAGTATTAGTATTATTAATTTACCATGTCCATTCACAAACCTAAGTGATTCATTTAAATAATATAATATTCTCAGTAAGACAAAATAATGGAATTATTATGGCATTAATAACAATAATCAATGTTTTGGGGTTTGTTTGTTTTTGGGGTTTTTTGGTTATTTTTTGTTTGTTTCATAGATCTCACAGTTTCCATTCTAATACAGTAATGGTAGTTTTAGTGTCCAAATACACCCCTGCCCATGAAGTTGAAATAAGATATTTTTTTTTATATCTTCTCAAGAAATGATTTTAACTATGTAATTTATTTTTGATAGATACAGTGTACCTGGGACTCAGTATGTAATCACTGGACCTGGTAAAAGGTGATTAATGATGTTTGAATAGAAATAAAAAGAGGAATGTGTCTAAAAACACAATTAGTTCAATTTTATAGGCAACAAAACATACATTAAGTTAAACAAAAACAAAAATAAAGGCCAAAGAAAACAGAATTGCCAAAAATGTACTAATATCAGTTATATATTTATAAACCAATATGTGAATGCCTAGTGTTAACAGTATTAGTATTATGATCATATTTTGAAAACATTTAATCAATTGTGACATATATTTTTCTTCATATATATGAAATATCATTAAATATATGATATTAACAACAGTGAATGTTTAGAACTTGTTGAAAATTGTAAATATGTAAAAATTAACATTAACATTTAGGTAAATTATTTAACCTTTAAGTCTTCGTGTCTTTTTTTTTTTTTTTTTTTTTTGCTAATTAATTTAATGAGGTGATCTGAAAAACCACAGCAACATCTAATGGATTCAGTTAATTATCATTTTCATGTATTATCTCACTGGTGGAGGTGGGACAGGCAGGAATGCCTTGCAGCATCAAACATCTATCCTGTCCGTAAACCATTACATCTAAACTAAGCAGTGCATTAAAAGGGTGAGTTTGTTTCAGTATTTCATCATTGCTGGGTTTGCAAAAGAAAAAAAACCCCAAAAACTGTCTTAGTAGGAAAATACTGAAATGTTTACATGGTTCTGAAACAGGCTGTCCTCAGTGTCGCTGTGATCCTCGTCGGTTTGGCGTTCTGTCCACTGCTGGCTCTCTGTCTCCTGTGGGTTTAATGGAGAAGGCTTTTGATCAAACAATCCTCTTCTTTACACTCCTAATTTATTCCCTTTCTTCATCCAAATCAACAAAACCAACTGTTCTGCTGAGATACATCTGCTGGAAACCAAATGTACTTCTACATATCATATATACAGTATATGCAATACTATGGTTGTTGAAGTTTAGTTGACTTTAGTGGCTAAAAACAACATGTTCTGTGTAAATATATGACAAAGACTGTGAATCAAAATTAGACAGAAGAGGACATTTTTGGACTCATTGACTCACCATGTGTTCAGTTCTTTGGCAGCACTTCAACACCAGTAAACAGTCTGTTTACTCAGAATTCTGCAGATAAACATGTCTGACAAATTAGATGACATGCACTTTCTCGTATAAACGCATTAATGAGGGAATTTGTAGGTTATTGTCATTATCAAAAGTAGGGTTAACTGTCTCCCTTTACAACAATTTCTGTCAGGAAACCATGTAAAAAGCCTAAATGTGTGGAAAAAAATAGAAGACCACCTATGATGTCATGTCTGTGTAACCTTGGACTACATTTCCGGTGTCTTTTTCCAGGTTTTGACTTGCTTTTGCACTCAAGAACATTTTCACTCAGAGAAGACTTTTCACACTGGTCCCACATTTATTTCCTAATTTATGTACTAATACAACTTATTACTAATAGTAACAATAAACCCCGCCCCTCACAAATATTGTAGCTTATTTTGGCATCGATCCAGCTGATGTCATCATGTCTATGTGTGTGCTGATGTCAGTATATCAGTTTCCTCTATATATGTGCCAAGTTTGGAGTAAATTGAAACAAAATTGTTGTTTTTATAGGCATGGGAAATTTCACCTATTATAAGTAAATGGGAGAAGAAAAAAAAAGATAAAAAATTCATTTAAAAAAAAAAAAAACAGGTTGAACTTTAACATAAGTTTCCCAAAATATAACCACATCTATTCTGGGTCACTGGTGATCTATAAAAACAATTTGGTATGAATTCAACTGATAGTTTGGCTGCTAGTGTTAACAAACGAACAAACAAACCAAAAACAACCCCCCTTGTCTCCCTTTTGGGGGCGGGGCAATAATCAGAGGAAGGCAAAAAGTAAATTCTTACCTTTTTACTTTGGAGAAATTTCCACATTTTCAGTTGAGGTAAATATAATAAAAGCCAAAAAGACAAGGAAGAAGAAGTCTGCAAGTGTGACCCTGAAACCACGGTAACACATGCATATGGCTGTGATGACCTGGCCGGCGGTCTGCGTTTGTTTGTCCTGTCCCTCTCAGGTTTGGAACTGCAGGAAGTCCCACATGTTCAGTCTCAGGCTTCAGCGTCACTTCATTGGCTGTAGATTCTGACGGCGTCATCACCAGGTGGAGAGAGAGCGGAGAGACTGGAGCTGAGACCAGCAGCTCCAGGGTCTTCACTGCACTGTTTAAGCCCCCTGTCAGCCATCCATCACAGCTTTTACACAGCACATGATGAAAATTCACACATCAGATGCTTTAAAAGTCAATTTCATGAATCAGTTTTATGACACTAACTGGGCTGATGACCCCTAGAGGCACATTTGAGAGATGGTGATACTGGTGATGTTTGGCATTTATCGCTCCTCCTGCCGTTGTGCTGCAGTCTGACCTTAATCAGCTGTTACCCTTGTTAGCAGACGCCTGCTGCTCCTCAGTCTGGCCGGATTAGACACTTCTAGGACTGCATACATATGTGCAAGTCTTCTCCCAACAAGTGCTTCTCTCAACATAATCCACTTAGAGACGAGTGGGTGTTTGTTATGCCGCAGTGGGCACAATATCACTGTTCCCTGACAATGAAATGCAATTTTCATCACAGTGACTTACAATAAAATGCAATATAAAACCAATCATCTCATTTCTGCTCAGACAGAGTCAGCGGAGCATAATGAGACTCATTACGTTCACTATATTTCACTTCTCTTTGTGTCGTTACATCTATCCCTTATCATTTCATTTGCCATCTTTCATTTCTATCAGATTTTGTCTGTCTGTGCAAACACAAAAATATCACTGAAATTCACAAATGGGGTTTCTCCAGTGACTCTGGTAAACATAAAATATCAAAAAAGCACAGAATTCAGACAAAATGTAATCACACAACAGGACAATTTTGACATTAACTAAACAATTGTTGCGGCAAATCTGGTATATCTGAACATGTGAAACAATAAAATGTTAAATGTTTGACCTAAAAACATCCACAAGAAACCTTTTGTATAGAGTTCAGTTACAGTGGATTAGATTAATTGTCTCTTTTTTTTTTTTTTTTTACTGTCCTTGTGGATAATTTTTTGGTGTAAATTATATTTCTATCTGGTTCTCTGTGTGGAACCAAAGACAGTTTTCTAGGTCCCACTTGAAAAAGTTCAGCCTAACTCTAAATTGTGAAATTTGTGTTTGCATGTGATCAGAAAGCAGAGGCAACTTACAGCTCTGGAAAAAAAAAAAAAAAAAAAGAGAGAGAGACCACTGCAAAATGATCACTTTCTCTAATTCTACCATTTATAAGTATGTGTTTGAGTAAAAAAAAAATTTTAAATTCTAATTACTAACATTTCTTGAAACTTCTAAATAAGAATGTTATTATTTAGAGCATGTATTTGCAGAATATGACACATGGTCAAAATAACCAAAAAAAAAAAAAAAAGCAGGTGTTTTCACAATCAAATAATGCAAAGAAACCCATTCATTTCCAAACAACTCAAACTAATGCTGCAGCTTAGTAAAAGTTCATACATCAGTATTTGGTGGAATAATCCTGATGTTCAGTGACAGCTTTCATCTTGGCTCTGCACTGTTGTTGTTGGATGACTTTAAGCAGCTCCTGGGACAGAAATTCAAGAAGCTCAGACATGCTCCATGGTTTGTGACCTTCCATGTTCCTCCAGACGTTTTCAAAGTGGGTTCAGGTCTGCAGATTGTTCTGGCCATGACAGGGTCTTTATCTGGTGGTCTGTCATCCACACCTTTATGGACCTAGCTGAGTCCAGGAGCATTGTCCTGATAGAAGAATCAGTCCTCAGAGCTTGTCAGAGCAGAAGTCCAGGAGCTTTCAATAGTTATTTTTTTATTCTAATTACTTTTGTGATACTAATAGAACTGTTTTTGTCTATTGTAAGAAGATAGTGATGGCCACAGTAGTAGTTTTGATTTCTCCTTCTTGAATAAGACATGGATCAGGTGTTTATTAAGTAGAATAAGGTGTATTTGTGTCGGAGTTGCACACATGCACACATGCTGATTTCACAGAAAAATGCAGTGGTCTCTGAATTTTTTCCAGAGCTGTATGTATGCGTTATATTCTAGTGCATCTTTATACAAAATAAACCTTAAAATGAATGAAACAAACCTTCTCAAGTCAGTTGTCGTGTATATAGTTGTTTATTTTCTCAAAATGTTCTACCTTAGATTTTTTTATATGCTTCCATGTGTTTCTATGAAAAACTGAAGAACCATTGGGACTACTATACAGGCCTGAAAGACTGTAACTGACAAATACATTACATAGAAGGAAAGAATGCATCAGTCACATTCCCATAACTGTTTGGGCAAAAACTTTAATGGGACTCTTTGCTGACCTACAATTAATCAATACAACTATTGGTCCACCAGGGGGTGCTGTTGGTGAGAGAGCGCGAGAGCGAGAGAGAGCGAGAGAGCAAGAGAGAGAGCGAGAGCGAGAGAGAGAGAGAGAGAGAGAGAGAGAGAGAGAGAGAGAGAGAAGTGAGAGCCCTTCAGGCTGGAGTGTGTAATTAAAAGTAAAGCGATTAATGATGTAATATAAATAATTGCATAAAGTTTTGTCTGAGCTTCAAATGTGCACAGGTTCAGATCATTCATGTGTCTTCAGACTGATGATGGCAGCACAGCAAATCTGTAAAATAAAAAATATTTAATTTTCAAAGATAAAAAAAAACAAACAAACTCAATGGCCAAAATTATTGGAACACCTGACAGATATGACAACATTGATTTTTTTTTTTTAAAACCTCTGAAACCTTATTTCATTTCATCATGTTCATGAAACATGCAGATGGTTTCTCTGAGAACAACAAATATCAGATGAAGTGAGTCCTACTGTTTTTACTTCATGACTTGTAACTTTAATAAATGTCGCACATGCAATATTTGGCTGCACCACCTTTGGTTTTGATTACAGGAGATGTTCGCTGTCACATCTTTTTTGTCACATGATTATACAGTCTAACAACAAGGTTCATGATATTTTTTCTATCCATAGTTGCATTCATTTCTGATTATTGATGATGTAGAATCAGACCACTGCATCAAGTCTTCATCACATCCTGAATTAGAGTCTGGACTTTCTGTTGGCTAATCCATGTGTGGAAATGATGTCTCATTGTCCCTGAACCAATCTGTCACATACCTGATGATCCTGATCAGTCCTGGCATTGTCCAGTCTGTTTGACATTAGACATGAGAGGACACTCACTGCAGTTAGAGTTCAATAACCTGTTCCAGCCCAAACATTATTAACCACTGCAGTATTTACCCATGGAAGGATCGGAACTATTTACTGAGTTAAATTCAATGAATGTCTCCTGAAATCAAAACCAAAGGTGGAGAAGTGAAATACTGCATGTGTGACTTTTTTTGGCTGGCAGTGTATTTATTTAACTTAATCCTTTAATGCATGAATTATGAGGACCTTAGTCAAGATTTCTTTTCCAGAGTCTTTTTTTTTTATCTTTAGGTATGAAAAAAACAATGTGATTGAAATTTTTTCATGGACCTATTTTTTATGGTGTTACAAAAATGCCCCCTCAGCTGGACACTATACATGAAATGAAGCAAAGACCCATTAAATGCAAAATATGATAAAGTGATAAACTGTGAAATAAAAACATTTTTAATGCCACTAATCTGATGTTTTCTCACATTTTATCATACTCTAATACTAGTTATTACTCACTTCATGGACATAATATGAAAAAAAAAACTTTATGAAAAAAAAACTTTTTGTGCAACATTTAGCAATTGATTTACACTCAAGCATGTTGCAGGTCAGGTTTATCTAGAACATTAAAGTTACAGTAGTGGTATGGATTACAGTGTATGAGATGATGCACAAGCATCCACTTTGTCGGCTGATGTTGAACTCCCACTGCTGTTCACTGTACTGACTAGTATGCATGAAAGGGTTAATGATATAGGATGGACCTTGGTTTCTTCTGTGAAGGAACAGGATTGTGTGACATTGACAGTGATATAGCTTGATTTTTCTAATGCCTTAAGATGCCTTTATTCTATGGTTTATGGAACATAATGATGACTTTGTACATATTTCATTTGTTTGTGGGTATTTTAATGGACAATTTTTAAAAAAAAAACCACACAGATCAAGCCTCTTTAATCCATGCCAACTGTTCTAATAATTTGGCTGTCACTGTACAAGCAGCTAAAACATGGCAAAGACACTGAGTGATATTTGGAATTTGGCGTTTCTAATGTGAGCATTTAGCACCATTTTCATTGCCATCGCAGTGTTAGTGTCGCTGCCTCAGCTACCTGATAACTGGATGTCACTCCTGCAAGAATTTCCCTGCAGCCTGTTGGTCTGAAGCCAAGGTTCACACTTTATGAGGTGTAGATTTAGCCAAATAAGGAGGGGTGGTGGGTGGGTGTTAGACAGGACTCACCATACAAGACAAATCAGGATCTGCGTTTTAGAGTTTAGTACATAAATCCTACAGCGTGTCTGGTTCGGGTTACAGCATAGTTTAATTTATGATGCGCTGTAAGCGAGCACAATCAAAGTTTTCCACCACCTAATAGGCTATTACATTATCACGTTATCATATTACATTATTAGTTTTCTCATTTCACTTAGAGAGTATAAAAGCTGGAGCTTAATATCTCTGCGTATGCTTACTTAAAAGGTATGCACATATATTTAGATACCAAAAAGTGTGTCACCTGGCAGACTTCAGGATGGGGGAGTGCACTATATGCTGAACATAGATCTATGGGACAGCATGTTCTTGGCGTGTAACACTAAACCATCGACCAAGCCCATGATATAGTGTTACCCTCTACAACATAGGACAGGATGTCAGGCAGATACATGACAGTCTGCATGTCAAGAGTACCTACTTTACACTACTTTTGGTTAAAGTGTGTCAGATGTCAATGTGTAACATATGCATTAGCGCATCTGCAGAATGACTTAGTTGCCTAATATTAACTACATCTGATCAAGACTCATCTAATCCTCTCTTTAACACCTCAGTGGAACATCTCTTGTATCCTCCACCGCATGTCATCTTCAGCTTGGCAGCATCTTTTTCTTTCTAATTTAGAAACTCTTTTGTATCAGCGTTTCAACATATGCATTAACACACAGCTCTAAGGGAAGAATCCTCCCATGCTGAGGTTGTAAAACAGCTAAATTTATGATATTAAAGTGCAAACAAGGTGATGTTTGACATGGTAAAAGGAGATACAGAAGATTCATATAAAAAGAGGAAACATACTGCTAACTGGATGGCATTTGCAGATACAGCAGGAGATAATAGGGTTGTGACAACACCACTTGCAGCCATCTGAGATCATTTATGAGCCATGTGAACATTTCAGTGTTTAACTACTTCCTAACTGGTCTCACATGGTGGAAATCAAGGCTGTAAGTGCAGATTGTATCAATAAAAAAAATTCATTCATTCATTCATTCATTCATTTTCTATACCCGCTGTATCCTCACTAGGGTCATGGGGGTCGCATGGAGCCTATCCCAGCTACTTAAAGGCGAAGGTGGCCGTTCATTGCAGGGCTTACATATAGAGACAAACAATCACTCTCACATTCACACCTATGGGCAATTTAGATAAACCAAGTGACCTATCAATGCATGTCTTTGGATTGTGGGAGGAAGCTGGAGTACCCGGAGAAAACCCACGGAGACACGGGGAGAACATGCAAACTCCACACAGAAAGGTCCCACCCAGGAATCAAACCCTGCACCTTCTTGCTGTGAGGCACGAGTGCTAACCACTGCACCACCCAATAATATATAAAATAATAATAATAATAATAATAATAATAATAATAAGAAGAAGAAGAAGAAGAAGAAGAATAAGAAGAAGAAGAAGAAGAAGAAGAAGAAGAAGAAGAAGAAGAAGAAGAAGAAGAAGAAGAAGAAGAAGAA
>JAQQZY010000024.1:18032087-18053125 GCA_030068375.1 Ostorhinchus rueppellii | reverse complement strand
TAAGTAGCTGGGATAGGCTCCATGCGACCCCCGTGACCCTAGTGAGGATAAAGCAGGTTCAGAAGATGAATGAATGAGTAACAAGGCAGTTTTTATTCTGGTTTCTGTGTTGTGACGTACCAACCTTTGATTTGTCTGTGAGATTTTATGAACATTTACATGAACGGTAAAATGAGACATAGAAAAATACCAGATTTTCACTGAAAGATATAAAATCTAGAAGATAATATAATAAATGGTGACAAATCACTTATGAACAGTTCAATGCAGAAAATTCACTTGGAAGTCACCACAAAAATCCTTTTTTAGTGTGTGTTGAACTTCTAATGTGTCCAGGTGTTCTAAATTCATCTTTTTCCTGCAGTACCACGCTGAAACCATCAAGAATGTCCGTGATGCTACCGAGAGCTTCGGCCCCGGCACTGTTGAGTACAGACCAGTGGCCATCGCTCTGGACACCAAAGGACCAGAAATCAGGACTGGACTTATCAAGGGCGTGAGTTCCTCTCAGATTGTTAAGATGAGGAGATCTTTGACGAGATGCACGACTGTATTCAGTTATTTGAGAATGAGCAAATTTTGTTTCCTGACCTTGTCAGAGTGGCACCGCTGAGGTTGAGCTGAAGAAGGGTGAAACCATCAAGCTCACACTGGACGACCAGTACAAGGAGAAGTGTGATGAGAAAATCCTGTGGCTCGACTACAAAAACATCACCAAGGTTGTGCAGACTGGAAGCCACATCTACGTTGATGACGGTCTGATTTCCCTGAAGGTTAAAGAAATTGGTAAGAATGAAACCAAACATGTCCACGCAGGGTCGTGTTTTTTCAAGCCATTTTTAAAACCGTCCTCTTTCCTTGCGTCCTCAGGTAACGACTACCTCATGTGTGAGATTGAGAACGGTGGTATGTTGGGCAGCAAGAAGGGCGTCAACCTGCCCGGAGCTGCTGTCGACCTCCCCGCTCTGTCTGAGAAGGACCTTCAGGACCTGCAGTTTGGTGTGGAGCAGGGTGTTGACATGGTCTTCGCTTCCTTCATCCGCAAGGCCGCTGATGTTGAAGCTGTCAGGAAGGCACTGGGAGAGAAGGGCAAAGAAATCAAGATCATTAGCAAGCTGGAGAACCACGAGGGTGTGCGCAGGTGGGTTTAGAACCAACGGTATCTGTAAAGAGTCATGAGGAAACACATTACAAGGCTCTGAAACCTACACTGTAAAAAGTAAAACATTGAATCAGCTTAAACATTTTTCTTCAATAGGTCACACATTAAAAAAATAGTTGAGTGAAGCAAATTCAATTGAATGTAATTTAATTTGGTTCACTCAACTTTTTTTTTTTAATGTGTGACCTATTGAAGAGAAATTTTTAAACTGATTCAATGTTTTACTTTTTACAGTGTAGTAAGCGCCACCACACCCAGACTGGACATTATCATTTTTATAGACCTCCTTTTCTATTTTCCCTGGACATAATTTATAGGTTCTAAATATATAAATAAGGATATCGATAGTCTATTATCTGCTGTAGCTGAAACAGCAAAACATAAAAATATCTGCAGAGCTTTTCTATCCTGTAGAGGAGTTTATGACTCTCATAATCACACACACAGAAAATGCTATAGAGATAGGATTTCATTAGGGAATGTTTGCAGATGTGCTACAACCTATGAATACTGAAATGAAATGAAAACCCCAGGCCTTTATGACACTAAAATAACACACTGCTGCTTTGTGATGCCCTGGATCTCTGGTCTGAAATTTGTTTTAAGGACATACTATGAAACTTTATACTGTATAAAAACATGTAGAACACTGTTGAACATAGTCTTATATAGAAAACTGATCTATTTTTTCATAATTCTACTTCCATAACTGCTGTCATTGTTTTAATGAGGGACCTTTACTTCCAGACGTCACATACTGTGTGGATTCGATGATAAACTCTTTTCTTGTGCTTGTTAGATTCGATGAGATCCTGGAGGTCAGTGATGGCATCATGGTGGCCCGTGGAGATCTGGGCATTGAAATCCCAACAGAGAAGGTCTTCCTTGCTCAGAAGATGATGACTGCCAGGTGCCAAAGAGTTGGCAAACCCATCATCTGTGCCACACAGGTCTGGGAGACACATCAACACACTATATTTAATAAAGTTATCAAACATATCCAAGTGTGTGACGATGTGGTTGTCCCCCCAGATGCTGGAGAGCATGACCAAGAAGCCCCGCCCCACTCGCGCTGAAGCTAATGACGTCGCCAACGCCGTGCTTGATGGTAACGACTGCGTCATGCTGAGCGGTGAGACCGCTAAGGGAGACTACCCCCTGGAGGCAGTCCGCACACAGCACATGGTAAGAGCACGTCTGACTGATGCCATTAACACAGTGTTTAGTGTTTCTGAGAGTCAAGCATGAAACTTGTGTGTCAAAAGAATATTTTATCAGTTAGTGATGATAATGATAATCATCATCATCATAATAAATTGCATGTATAAAGCACTTATCATTCAAAACAATCTCAAAGTGCAACAGTAACAAGTGAAACTGATGTATGTAGACAGTATTAATGTCGAATATTGATCAATAATAGCATGTTGAGTAGTGATTTTGGTGATACTTAATAGGAATTCCACTGTTCGTTTATGTTTCAGTTAAAATATTGCATTTAATATAAAAACAATAGGTGCATGTGTGTGATGCAACTGTTAAAACAAAATATTTATAAAAGTAAATAAATAAATAACAAACTGGCTCACTCTTTGAATGAACTACACAGTTGAAATTACTGACAGTTCCTCAAAATAAATGCACTTATTTGCAGAAAATGACATTTGGTCACAGTAGCAGGTCACATTCAGAACTTTAAATGCAAAACAAATGCATATTCAGTTATAAACAACACAATACTTATGATTTAGATATTTTAAGTCAATCGTCTTAGTTGTTCTTTTAGGTTCAACTGGACTAGTTTTGCTCCAGTTGAACCAACATTGGCCTCGGCAAATGACAAATTACACAGATATTTTATTTAAAGAATGGATTACATTTCTACAGCGCTTTTCAAGGCACCCAAAACATGTTACATTATTATTATTATTATTATTATTATTTTTTTTTATTATTATTATTATTATTATTATTTATTTATTTTTTAATCTATATTTTTAACACACAAATGAAACATCAGAACAACAAAACAATAAGCAGACCTCAACATTTAGAGCATTAAGTTCAGTCTCTAGATGAACAAAACACAAACAGGTTTCGGGTAGGTTACAAAAACATTATACAGATTCAGGAGTCTCCATGACCTGTACTTTACATTATTGATCCTTTATTTATTCACACTCTGGTGGTGGTAAACTATATGTGTAGCTACAGAAACATGGCTGCCAATCCGTACCAAACAACGCCACACTCACTAATGAGTGAAGTGTCTTGCCCAAGACGGTACATGATAGAACAGGATTTGAATGGAAGGGTTGGAGGACCCTTCAGTTATTGGACGACCCGCTCTAGTACCTCCTGAGCCACAACCTCCCTAAATCAGCGTCTGTTTTTTAAATCAGAGTTTCTTAGAATTGCTCTGATATTCAGTCACATGGGGTGTTTTATGCCACTGCTGGAGCCAAATGTTAAGTTTCTCAGCTCTTCTTGGTGGTTTGTGAGCTTTATGTTTTGTTTGATTGTGAAAAGCTCCTAAAACTTGATGTGCTTCGAAGAAAATATGCTATCTAAACCCCAACACGTTTTGCAGGGTTTTGACTGAGTTATGTAGAGTCCTGTCTGAAAAAGATACGCTTGATTATGTGTTGATTTATTAAAAAAAATACATAAAGCACATCTGTCATCATTATCAACCCACCATTTCTTCCATACCGGTGCCCCTCGAATGCTTTCTGTTTGATATTTTGCACATTATTGCGTTCCGTCTTGGGTTTTTACTAACAGCTTGTTTAGTATTTGTTCAACTTGCTTGTTGTTTCCCTAGTGCACCAACGTTCCCTCCGTCCATCTGCTACCAAACTCTTGCATTGTGCTTTAACTGTGTGATGGCGTTGCTCCATTAGTATGCATCATAAGGATCTGCACAGCAACAGTCTGTGGACGTCATGGCTGTTGTTTAGCTTCATGTCTGTGTGCGTCCAGGTATGAAGACCTCTGCACAAAAGCTAACAGCTCTTTGTTTTTGTGTGTTTAAGCGAACAACACATTTTTTGTTGATCTCTTGTCGTTCAGATTGCCCGTGAGGCCGAGGCCGCCATGTTCCACAGGCAGATGTTCGAGGAGCTGCGTCGCACCTCTCACCTCACCCGTGACCCCACAGAGTCTGTGGCCATCGGCGCCGTCGAGGCTTCCTTCAAGTGTTGCGCCAGCGCCATCATCGTGCTCACCAAGTCTGGCAGGTAAAAATCTGACAAAATCAGCTCTTTGAGAAACGTCTGAGTCATAAAATTCTCCACGGTGGGTGAAGAAAACCATGCATTATCATGTCTCTATCCTCTGCCTCCGCTCCAAACACACGTCCTCTGCTCATTAATCTGTCTTCCTCCTGCTGACCTTTTGAGATCTGAACCCTGACATTTTATGGGTTAATTTTAACTCCCTGTTTGTTCCTCTCTACTTGGGTGTTCGTCCTCACAGCTCATGGTACAGAAACATTTAACTGTCAGCTGGTGCATTTCCTAACAATGCTAATAACCCCCGAATAAAAGTAGTGAAACTTTACCAGAAGAAAAAAGTAAGTTAAAATGCAGGTGTGGGCTGTAGGTTCCAAGATAGTCTCTGGTCAGAATGTGAAACTGTGACAGTTCATTACAGTTTGTCTCAGCGTTTCCAGATCTACTTCAAAACACTGTCTGTACATTACAATACATTACATTTACAGACCATAATAATAATAATTACAATAACGCACATATTGTCGCACATATTTTGGCATTGATCCAAGTGACGTCATCATATCAATTTCCTCTATATATGTGCCAAGTTTTGTGTAAATCGAAACAAAATTGCTGTTTTTATAGACATTTGAAATTCTGCCCTTTAGAAGTAAATGGAAGAAGAAAAAAGATTTTAAAAATTTATTAAAAATATTAAGTTTGACCGACTTTTCCCAAAATATAATCAGATCTATTCTGGGTCACTGGCAATCTATAAACCCAGTTTGGCATGAATTCAACCAATAGTTTTGCCGCTACAGTGTTAACAAACAAACAAACCAAACCAAAAACAATACTCCTTGCCTCCATTGCCATGTGGTCCAGGGTTACCCTAAATATTGACTTGAACCTTTAGAACGCAGGTGTCAAACATGCGGCCCAGGGGCCAAATCCGGCCTGCCAAAGGGTTCAGTCCGGCCCCTGGGGTGAATTTGTGAAATATAAAAATTGCACTGAAGATATAAACGATCAAGGATGTTCAAATTATTTTAGGTCAATTCAATTTAAAGTGGGTCAGACCAGTAATATACGACCATAATAAACTATAAATAATGAAAACTGCAAAATTTTCTCTTCATTTTAGTGTAAAAATAAAAGTAAAATTACACAAATATGTTTACATTTACAGACTAAAATGTGAATAACCTGAAAACACTAAAGAGAAGTATGTGGAATTTTAATAATATACTGCCTGTTATTTCATGTTTGTGATTCACATGTATAAATGATAAAGGCAGAATATAATAAGTATAATAATTTATTTTACTTAAGGATTTTGAAGTTCATATTTGTTCATGCTATGTTCGAGTAAACTTTGTAGATGTAAACATTTTCATTACGGAATTTAACTTTTTTTTTTTTCACATATAAAACTTTTATCCTTTTATTTAAATTTTTTACTGGTCCGGCCCACTTTATACCATATTAGGCTGGATGTGGCCCCTGAACTAAAATGAGCTTGACACGCCTACTTTAGAACATATATAGTTTGGTTTTTGTGTGTATCTTTTTAAGGCTGTGCATATATTTCCTGTATTTTCTTGCTTTATCTGAAGAAAACTGAATGGGAAATAACTATGTATGCAGCTCTGTCTAATGGGAGCTTTATAAACCTATTGTGTAAATGTACATAAACCAATATATATGTGTAATAACACTTCATCATATACATTGAAAACATCAGCTAACCAGCTCTTTAGTCATTTGTTTTCCAATTGATCTTATTAAAGTATGTAAGATTTAACACTTTTAATCTCTGAGGCAGTTAATTTGTTAAAAAAAAAAAAAAAAGCAGACTGGGTATAAAAAATTGTAAACTAAGTACATTTTTCCTCACCAGGGTGGAGCAGTATGTAGGATTGTTTACTGCTATATTCTGTACACTGGTGTCCTCCTACAGTCCACAGGCATACTCAATAATATGTTAATTAGTGTAAATTGCCACTAGGTGTGAATATTAGTGTCAGATAGTTGTGTTTGGATGTGTCAGCCCGGTATCATATACCCTTCAGCGTCCCAGGCCCCTGTAGAGGACGGAGGCTTACAGAAATAGGATGTGTTTTTATACTCGTCTGTCCTCTCCTCTGCAGGTCTGCACACATGCTGTCAAGGTACAGGCCCCGCGCCCCCATCATCGCCGTGACCCGCTGTGGTCAGACTGCCCGCCAGGCTCACCTGTACCGCGGCGTCTACCCCGTTCTCTACACCAAACCTGCCAACGACGTCTGGGCCGAGGACGTCGACTTGCGCGTGAACTTCGCCCTGGAGTGTGGTGAGTGGGAAACAAAGCCTCGTCCAGTGAAAACTTTACTTTATGAACCCGACCGAGTGAAATGAAACGAAAAATACCCATTTAAATCAACTCTGAGAGTGTCAAATTTAACACTGGAAAGTGTGTATATGCGTCCACTCTTTTTAACACCAGTGTTAACCCGACTCCAGAGGGAGTTAGTACTGATCAAATCTGAGTAAAATTAAGAGTAACCCCTGTTAATTTACTTCAACACTGAAAAATTGACACTGGCACATTTGCTGTGTAGTACTACTACTACTACTAATACTAATACTAGTACTACTACGACTACTACTACTACTACTCATAATAGTACTAATACTAATACTGCTACTAACAGTGCTACTACTACTACTACTACTATTACTACTATTACTATTAATACTTATAGTACTACACACTCAATACTGACTCTACCTTTAGAACACATTTAGTTTAGTTTTTTTGTGTCTTTTTAAGGCTGTGCATATATTTCCTGTATTTTCTTGCTTTATCTGAAAAAAAAGTCAAAGAAAAATAAATATATGTGTTCATGAACAAAGCAGCTAAAGGTGGCCTAAGAGTTATGGACACTTGTGTTTCCAGATGGACTTTTTTTGTTCTTTACACTAGTTTGCTCATCTTTTAGACTTACAGGATCTTTTTTTATTAAATCATTTGCATCTTTTCTATCCACAGGCAAGTACCGCAAGTTCTTCAAGTCTGGTGACGTTGCCATCGTTGTGACTGGCTGGCGCCCAGGCTCCGGCTACACCAACACCATGAGAGTTGTGTTGGTACCTTGAATGCCATCAAAAGACTTTAGTTACCTCTCCTGCTCCCATCCCCAAAAATCCTCCTCCCTGGATGTCCTCTCTGTTGGCGTTCATAACAAACACAAAGTCTTTTGATGTCATTCAGTAACTAAATGATTCCTGTCATTTGTGTAATATATTGTCTAAATCCTGCTTCCGGGGACTGACTGCACTGTCAAATGAACTCGGTCAGCCGGTTCCCTCACTTTTGGTTCCTATATTACTGACATATCAGGGACAAACATGAGTAGATGTGTCTTGTGTTTGATGAAGGCTGGTAAACGTTCTGTTATGAATTGTCCAGCATGACTGGGTTTCCATCCATTAAAAGAAATTCCTTGTTACGTTGTGGTGTTCTTCCTGTCTTCAGCAGCAGTTCTTTAGTCACAGTTTCTATATTTTATTTTACATAATGTTCTGCTTACTTCACTACTTCGGTATAATATGCAGTACAATTAACAATACTAGAATATTAAAAGTCATGCCTCTTAAATCCTATTTCAGTAAAAGTATGAAAGTATTACCATCAAGCACCCAGTGCAGAACATCCAATCTCATATTAGTATAAATACACTGTTGCCCATTAAGTTAGAATAATTTAGTTTTCAGACACATTTGTCTTTTTATACCTATTTATACACATCAGTAATGACCTTTGACCTGGTGCAATGATTACACTACCAAGAATAAATCACATTTTCACAATAATTTCATGAGCAGAGATAAAAAAAAAATAATAATAAAAAAAATTATGGACAACAGTGCATGTGCAGTTGTGTCAGTCACTTGGTAACAATTCAGACTTATGTATTTGTTGCTTTATTTTGTGTTAATACCATGAATAGTAAATTTACTTGTAATAAATGGAGTGTATCTGGCTTCAAAATATACTGGACTATATCATAAAATGGAAATAGTCAAGTCTAGTAAAAGTACCTCCAAGTGCAGTATTGGATAAATGTACTTACTTAGAATCCACTACTGCATTTCAGACTAAGAGTATCTGCAGGGTTTATAGAAAATAAAAGAAACGCCACATGATAAAGCTAAGCAGGGATAAACAAACATAACCTCATTAGTGGAAAATCATATTAACTCACATCATCATATGCAGCATAATTTTGTTTTCACCAATGTCCCACAAAGCAACTTAGCAAAAGGCCTGACATGACCTAATGAGAACAAATTAAACTCACTGCAGAGTAAAAACAAAACATAGTGGGAATTATAGTTATTTTTAGTTATTCCATTAGGTTCTACTTCAAAATGTCCAAAAGCTTTTATTTGTCTTACATAATGGTGTTGTTTTTTTGTTTTGCTTTTTAAACACATATTAACCGCAAAGACCTTAACAGCCACCGGTGACAAAAAACATCTACTGATCTAAAATGCTGAATAACTTTTTAACCACTAATCCTACCAATACATGTAAATAATTAAGGTAAAATACAGTTTTTCATCTTTTCATGGGCATCAGAATCGACCCATTTGGACATTCAGAGGCTCTGTAGTTGCTATGGAAACACTGTCATCTTCTGCAACATTGATTCACCAGTAAAGCCTGTGGAGTTTGATAAATGACAGTGGTTGCAGATACTTACTTTATTAGAACTTAATGATATATTTTGCTGAAAAAGTCACCTTTTCTTCAGTTTTCCCATGTTCTGATATAATCATTGAATTTACTTCATATAGATAAGTCTTGGGAAAAATTACATGTAAAGAAAAATTCCTTTGCAAGCTGCTACAAAAATAGTTTGAGGTCTTTAAGTGTTAATGAAAACTGGGTAGTCTTCTGCAGTTAAACAGAATTTAATATTCATATTAAGTAGCTTAGTTTTAGAAATGCGGTGGGTAATGTCATAATTAATGTAAAATACATTTACAAATATATGCATTTTATTTTAAAATATCTTACTAATAAACATGATATATCTACATAAAACTAAATGGCAAATAGTTAAGAGTTCAAAGATGTTTCCAGACTTTTAGGTAAAAGCTGTGCCAGACTCTTATGTAACGATATAATCTGCATAACCCAGTCCCACCATGAGGGGTTATCACAGGTAATTTGGGAACATCAGGTCCATGTCCAGGATGACAGAAAAGTTTGTCTCCATCTGCAGAAGCTGAAATAAAACATTTTTAATCTCAGAATAGTGCTGAATTAAGCACCTATATTCACTCACTAATCCAGCAATCATCACTCCACAAACAAGGCAGATAATTTTCTTTGTATTAACGAGTCACATATCTGGAAGATTATAATCCTGGCTATTTTCAATGTTGGCACTGAACAACACTGTGCAGATCTCAATTTATAATCCGGCTTAAAGTCTGAAACTTTAACAGCTTTTTATTAAATTCGCCTTCATGCCACAATTTGCTCTTCAAAACAAATCAACAGCTACAAAGAGCATCATTGACCATATGTTATTTTATTGCATTGAATTCAGTAGCTAAAATAAATTATGCCTAACATACATAGGTGATAGAATCATCAAATTTGGTGGTTAAAAGGCAGCAAAATGAGAAATAAATATAGAAATGGATGTGACTGACTGAGAGCGACCTCCTGTCCCACACGAAACACACACCTTTAAGTTGAATGGGAGTAACCTCGCAGTCAACCCGAGCTGATGCCTCTGGCAGCTGGTGTGGCGGTTCGGGTTTGGAGGAGAATAGTAATGAGGGAGTGATCGCGCCCATTGGAAGTGACTGGACAGTGACTGATCGTATCTCTCCTCAGCGGCAAACATCAGCTTCAGGGTCAGTAACCAGGCAGCTAAAGCCAATGGACAGGATCCTCCAATGGTTTGACCTGTTGACCGGCCGGCTGTACTCAGTTCCTCCCCGGCCACAGGTCCAGAAAGACAAATATCATCTAAATATGTGATATTATTAACAAGTAGGATCTGTTTTTTGACTTAAAAAAGCATACACTTCTTATTAAGTCAGCATAGCATCACAAAGCAGCAGTTTTTTAACAAGAGATGTCAGTTTTTACAATCAAATAATGTACAATGAAAGAGGTAAATATGCAGCAATATGACCCATCAGGGTTTCTTGTTAACCATGTGTCCAAGTAACTGCTTGTAGCCCTTTGACTGGTGCAAGAAACATTCAGATCAATCTTAGTGCATCGCTGGTTTTCGGATGTTTGATTATCCACAATTACTTTTTTATGTCCTTGTTTTAATCGGCTCTGAACTAAAAACACAATCTCACTCAGCGACTCAAGTGCTTCGATTCACAGTACCTTTGTATTCCCATAGAAAAACACAGATTATTGCATACTATGCTAATGGCACACAGACCTTGGCTCAGGTGTATGATCTGTACCTAAGTTACTCTCAGACTGCGATGATTTGGCATCAGCTGTGCGGCTCGCCACATGCCAGAGCAATTGTGAAGAACTAACATGGAAATGCGTGCATTGTCACGATTTTAGAACCAGTTTCACTTCCTGGTGTTTTAAAGAAAACGACCAGCATCAAACAGCCTTCAGGAGCAACATGCTCAACAGGTAACCCCACTTCTCCCACATTACATTCATTTTTCATTTTTTTCCATATGGGTTCTGATTTGTGTGCAATATTGCTAAAATGCTATCTTGGAAGACATGGTGTCGTCACATTAGGTGATCTCTGGAACAAGCAAAGTGCACAGTCTGTTTCTTCTCCAATCTCTTAAGTGTAACTTTGCATTCACACCCAATAGTCGGGAAGGATATAAAAAGGACAGCAATTTTTGGTTTCAATTAATACTGGATACAGTTGTGGACATTTTTTTTAACTAAACAGGTGTAGCTAAACGGGTACACAAAATTGCCAGGACAATGAGTTTTAAACAAATAACAAATCACAGAGTGTGGTTACAATATAATACATTGAACAATTGATATTTTCATGAGGTGCTATATATATTTATCAATAGGTTTTGGATTTTATTACTATAGTCAAAGAAGCAATACCTTGTAGAAAAACACCGTCATTGTCCTTTATGATCCCCGATCCATTCACTCTGATTAAAAATGAAACCACTGATCTCCAGTCTGATTAGAATAACACACCCTCCTATTTCCAAATTGGCAAAGTTGTGGTTAAAGTGATGCCTGTGAAAAGGTGATGTCTGCTCCATTCAGGCGTTAAAGGAGGGTGTGTCTGAACCTCACAAATGGGAGGGAAGTTTGGACTGTTTGTGTTCTGTCTCTAGGATCTTAGAGGGGGATTGAACGTGAGGCGAGTGGACTCCCGTAGACTGGTTCTGAGGTTCGGGCCCTGAATGTGTTCGACTGGCGGGGGTGGCTTGACCTGGGATGGGGCTGTAGGGTTTATTGACAGACAGGGGGGAGGAGAACGGGCTTGATGTCCCTGCTAACCCCTCTGAGGAGCCTCTCATGGCCAAAGGCCTTTCCTGGTGTATAGAGCTGTGAGAGCCTGAGATAGTCTTTATTTCCTGGGTAAAGAGATCCCCCGAGGACTCAGCCCGGTCTTTGAGGCTGCAGGACACCCGGGCAGGGCATGAGGTCTGAGGGGCTACAGGGCTGTGAGAGCTCATGGTGCTGGGGAGCTCGCTGTGGTAAACTGTCCTTCCTCTCACAGGGCTCTGGATGCTGGGACTGTGGACCGGAGGTGTGTAACAGGGTGAGGCCTCCGCTGAGCCGTACTGGGCCAGCGAGGCGAGGGCGGAGTGTTCGGGGAGAACCTGGGGCAGGAAAACGGACTGGAGGCCCGCTAAGCTGTGCTGTGCTAGGGAAGCTGCAGCCCCGGCAGGTGCAACTCCAGAGACCGGCTGAATAAATCCACTGGAGGACTGGGTGCTGGTGATGAAGGGAAAATGCGGAAGGGTCATGCCGCCGGACGTCCTGGCTGCTTTGTCATGGGTGGAGACCATCTGCTGTGGTGTGGCGTGTGAGGTCTGCTGCAGCTGGCTTAGTATGGGAGTGACTGAGCTGGAGATCAGAGGGCTTATGGTGGGAGCGGAGGGGGCTGGGAATCTCCCCGGTAGCCTGCCAGTCGCCCCCTGCTGGAGTAAACCTAACGGGTGAGGTGGGGTGGTCATAGCACCGTGGAAGGGCTGAGAGTGGAGCTGGGCGGAGCAGGTGTAGGACACCGTGGCCTGGCTGATGGGGAACACTGAGGCCACACCCGAGTGGGGAGGATGGTGTGGGGGCTGGTGCTGAGAGAGAGGGGCCAGAGGCTGCAGGCTGCTGGTGAAGACGGACTGGGGCGTCAGTGTGGGAGAAACAGGCCCAGTGGAGAGGTGGTGTGTCCTGAGTGTGGGAGTCTCTACCCCAGAGCGAAATTTGGCAGAGCTGGCGGGAGAACCGGGCCCTGAACCGCAGCTGCTGGAGGCGTTCGCTCCAACGTGGACTCTTTTCATGTGGCCGCCGTGGTCCTTAATGGAGCTCAATCCCGGTGCCAGGGGGTGGTGGAAGAGGATGGGGGGCAGCTGGGAGTGGTGGGCCAAGGCCAGGGCCAGTGGCGTGGTGGCAGCAGCAGCCTGGAGTGGGGCCTGGACCAGCGGGGCCCAGATGACCGGTGTGGGTGATGGGGGGGCTGGAGCAGGGTTCAGACTCTGTGCGGTGCTGGTCTGGATCAGCTGTGTGCATTGGGCCATATCGCGATCATGTTGCACTATTCTTTGGATGATTTCGTTCTCTTGGAGGTTTAGTGTGCCAGAACTTTGGTGATGCTGGACTTTATGTTGGAGGACAGAGTTCCTCTTACCTAATAAACATCAGAACAAATAAGAAACACTCAGAGCTGTAAGGTGGTAACATGTCACTGAGACGAGCACCTGCGCTCATGCACACACAGTAAACTGGTGTAGGGGTCAGTCTTACAAAGTATTACATGTCTGCAGTAGTGTCATCCATTTTTACTCTGTATGTCAGTTTATTTTAGTTTTAGTGCACAAACAGTTTCAGTTTCATTTTGGGGAATTAACTCAGTTTAGCTTTTATTTGGTTTAACTCATTAATACCTAAAATACCTGGAAACCTATACTAACCCAGGGTCAATGTTTTCTGAAAAAATACTAAGAATTTTCAACATCTATAAAAACTTTAATATCTAAGCCTCTGAAGCACATACAAACATGAAATAAAATGCATTTAAAAGGTAAGACTCTCAGGTTTTATTAAAACATGGACCTTTAGCATTAACATACCAACTTTATAAAAAATGTATAAAAAAATCTCATAGTCAGATATGTTAGGAAAGAGACTTAAAGCTGCGCTACGCAACAACCGGCAGAAGGTGCAATGCTGCGCAGCATCCGGTATAAATGGGTTAATAGCTTTAGTTTTCTCCTTTCTTATAAGATAAGCCTTAACATTTAGAAGATTAAGAATGACCTTAAATTTAATGTACAAAACCACTGTTTATTATGCTAATATTCAAGGCAATTTATTCTTGTAGGAAAAAAACTAAAATTGCTTCAAATTGTAGTCATTTTTCTCAATTTGTGTGTGTCGGAGTTTTTAAAAGATCATTTTATTTCAGCTAACAAAATGAATATTTCACTTGTAGATTTAGTCACAATCTTTGTAACATGTAATAATGTCAGTTTAAAGCTGGAGACCATGGTGATTATTTTAACTACTTTGTCATGATGTTTAATCTTTGTAAATGTATTGTTATTAAAGACAAAAAGCATGAATATCTTAAGTCTGTTTCAATGGATACATGTAATTCTGATGTAGCATAAAATGAAAATAGAATCTATTATATTTTCACCAAATCTCTTCATGATGATGTATACACACTAAAAATGATTAAGGTTAAGTAAACAGCAGCACATACTCAGCTATTTATTCTTAACATGAAGGATTCGGTACACACAAATACACACTGCCTGAAATGGTGATGCAAGGTTCCATTTTTTGTCAAAACGCTCACCAATCCGGTCCAGACGGTCAAGAGCCACAGTCTCGAAGGCTCTTCTCATCATGGGATATTCCTCCAGCACTTCATTGAAGTTGTCCACTGACAGAGAGTACAGGCGACAGTAGTTATCTGCTCGAACGCTGGCCGTCCTTCTGCCTCGGGTCAGCAAGCAGATTTCTACAAAGAGACAAAAAAAAACAAACAATCATGTGTGATATCACTTGTTCTCTCCACAAAACACAGCAACAGGTAATATGACAATTTCTATTTTTTCATATTCTATCTTCGATATGTTTTTCCATCCATTCATAGAACCTAAGGAAAAAATAGTATTATTAGTGTCAGATGATAAAACATTAAAAGACCGATGTCTTTTAACCTCACAGATGGAGCACTTAATGCAATTTCTGCAGCTTACAGTTTGTCCTGACCTCATCTTTCGTGCCAGATCAGAAAAATAAAATAATGCGGCATTTAAAAAAAAAAAAAAAGTAGACATATTTTTTCAGGACAGACACATTGAGGATATAGACACACAAACACACACACACACTGTCCTGTGCCCTGTTTATCGATTTAATCTATTCATTACAGATGACAACATGGGATTTCTTTTTCCCATGTGTTAATTCTGAACACTTTCTGTCCTCAGTTGGCTCTCTCGTATTATGTCAGTGCATAAGCGGTGCTGAATGGAGTAGCTTTAAGGCATTTTAATTAACATTTCACATAAAACTATTAATATATATATATATATATATATATATATATATATATATATATATTTGAGCTTTGTGCACTGTAGCCCATAAAATTAGAATAGTTTTTTCACCTTTTCTCATGAAATGATTGTAACAGTGAAATTTTTTCTTGAAAAAGTGCAACCGGGACTGGGTATGTAATCATAGTACCAGGTCAAAGGTGATTAATGATGTGTATAAATAGGAATAAAAAGAGGAATGTGTCTGAAAACATAATTATTCCAACTTCACGAGCAGGCTTATCTTTATATTAATATGAGATGGCATATTCTGAACTTGATACCTGATAATAATACTTCAAAGCTTTTAAGGGCAGGACTTTTAATATTGCAGTTAATTGTTGTTAATTTTACAGTATATACTTCCTCCACTGCACAGTAATATGTAAAAATCTATGTAAAAATACGGTCATTAAAACACTCCCAAGTCTCATATTTCCTTAACTTATTATTATCTCACTTCCTGTTATGGATAATTCCCGTTTATACAATGCAGTATTTGTGTAACTTGGATTTACTCTGTACCAACAGGGGCTTAAAACAACATAACAGAGCAACAACAAATGGAAAGTTATGGATTTCAGCTTTAAATATGGTGAAACCCGCACAGATCGCAAAGCTCTTCTTTTATTCCTCTGCCCTTTTAAGGAGATGATGTGGACAGTTTTTGCCAGATGTAATAGTCAGGGACTTTAATCTGAGCAGAATAAAGCACAGCAAATCAGACTAAGTTCACATTCAGTCACATACAGTCAAACGGAGTCGCTCTGTGTGGACATTACCGCCAAAGTACGATCCGTCAGAGAGCTTGGTGTCCTTGCTGCTCTTCGTCAGAACGCTGACAACACCGTGCTGAATGAAGTACATCTTCTTGCCGATGGTCCCCTCTCTGATGATATAGTCGCCTGGCTGGAAGACCTCGAACCGCAGCTTTGTCAACATGGAGGTGACAAAGTTAGGATCTGCGTTGGCAAACAGAGGCATGGAGGCCACCAGTTTGCGACAGTTAAAGTTGATGATTTCCTGTAAAAGACACAAAAAAGGGTCTTTAGGCGTTAGCTGAGACAGGACCTTTGCGCCGCATGTCAGTGTTTCTACATGTGTACATTTCAATCATAATAAAAGCAGGGTGGTTAACAGCTTAGTGCTCTGTTAATGAGGTTCTCCGTCCTCTGCAGCCATTACTAATCAGATTACATGACTGTTAACATCGTCATGCAAAGTAAGGGAGCCATATTAGATTACATTAAAAAAATAGCAGTAAACCATTTACATGCTCACATCATTAATCCACATGTTTACAGTGGACATCCATTAGAAAAACACGGTAATAAACAAGGCCATTTTTCATCACATTTGGATCATATTTATCACTGAACGGAATATTAAGATGAAAGAGCTTAGTTTAATTACGACTAATGTAAAGCGGGTGACCTCTGACCTCTCTCAGCGGCTCATTCAGTTCTTCCAAGATGCTTTCCTCGTCAAACATCTTGCCCTGATAACGATGTTCGTAGTAGTCGTGGATTCTCTGTCGCATGTCAGCCGGGAGCTTGTGGAAGGACATGTACTGCTCAACCTGTTTATACTGCAAATGCAACACAAGTCGAGTTACTAGAAAGCAGCGGAATCCATGGAGTAAACAGTGAATGAACTCAGTGTATTTCTACTGATGTCGTTAGCGTGCGTGTAACTGTTTAGAATTTAAAATTTACTGATGTGTTGTTTTTCCTGGCAGTTCTGCTGTTATTATGCAACTTGTGGAGGATATATTTGCGTCTTTCCTTTTATTTATTTATGTCAGTTCTCATATACAATTCATTCATTTATTCTTCCAAATTAATTTCTGATAAATGTTCATTTTCATGTCCTGCAGACGCAAAAGAATAGAGATACAAGCGAGTGCAGCGTTACTGTATTTGTGTAGAACAAAATGCAAAGTCAAGTCAGAATGGATATATTAAACTGATTAATGTGTTGGCTCAGAGTTTGACTATAATGGGCCTCATTATGTTAACAGTCAACTGTCAGGCCATCTGTGAAACCTGTCCACAGTGTGATACTGCGCCTCGGCCCCATCTGACAAATACAGTTGTGCTCTGCAGGCTTCAGCTAATAACATTAACTACTGTGTCCTTCAGCGATGTTCTCTACCAACAAAGCACCATGAATGATGAGTGAGCGCCCAACCTACACTGTGTTTGTCACCCTCTCTCGTCATCGTCGTTACTTCCTCTGCCTGTCAGCTGTATTAGACCTAAATGAGTTGAACTGTGAGTAAGACCACCCACCTTTTCTTGGTACTGCCTCCTAGAGGAGTCCAAAGACTGAATGAGTGCGGTCGCATGCCCCACAAACATGGCAAAGCACGTAGCGCCCACAATCATGCTGAGAATAGTGAGCCACACGTCAGCCATGCCTATAGGAGGGTAAAGGCCATACCCAATGCAGAGCATGTGACTCATGGCCTTAAACAGAGCGTAGGAGTACTGCTGGCCCCATGTGTCGTTCTGTCGAGGATGAAGAGGGAGGAGGTTTATCAGGAGCGGCGGCATTAATGCTGCAGCACGTCACTGTGAACCTTTTTAGACTTTAAGATGAGAACAACAAGTGACGATGCTTTATTTTCCAAGTGTGTCAGTTCCGCGCTGTGGGAACTACTACATAACATCAACTTGAACAAATACTCTTACTTTAACTCTACTGCTTGATTCTGGTATAAAATGGAATAGTAATTTGCTAATAATCATTAATGCTTTGATTTGAGCTTTTTATTAGGATCACAGGGTTCTCCCCAGAAATGTATACTATCCTGGCGGCGGCGGGGGTCTCGTGCCGGAAGAAAGTCTTTTGCTAAAACCTTGTGATAGACACAATTCCATGAGATTTCAAAGGAAAAACAAAATGGCGCTGGAAAATGGAGCGCCTCCCTGCAAACCTGATAGATTTTGGTAGATTTTAGCAAAATTATCAGTGGAAAATAGAAAAGAATTGAAAATGAGTATAGCGGCGCTGAGCTCGCAGTACCCTGGCACAGCGCCGTTGTTCCATGATCTGGGGAGAACCCTGGATCAGTTTCATAGATTTTGATCACATATGGAGATCAGGTCATTTTATGTTGTCCTTATCCTGTTCCTAAATATTAAATCCCTGTAGATCCCTAATGTGACATGAATAGTTACGTGTCAATAAGTTGGACAAATATCTGATTAAAGCTACAGGACCCCTTGTTTTTTTTCTTTTTGTAACATATACAGTACATATGTGAACAGTGGCTTGCTCTACAGTTGTTGTGGGAGTAAGTTTTCTATAGGTTTGTATATATTTTGTTTAATGTATACTATGCTATGTGATTGGTGATGGTTTTTAGTCGATCCAACATCTGTTCTGTATTTGTCTGTTGACCTATTACTGAAAAACAAAAATACATTTTATAAAGCTGCAAAAGCCAAAATCTGGCAGAATAAAATACCAGAATTTACAAATATACCCCTTCACTCTGCAGATATCTCCTCTGCATCCAAATTAAAGGATGAAATACAACAGACACATTTCTTTTTATTTATGGAATATTTAAGTTGGGTTTTTTTTCCGACTTCCCTGTTGAAACACAGAGCAGTAGAATGAAGTCAGAGTGAGTCTCAATCTAATCAATGAGCAATAATTAAAGCATATGTAACGATGCTACTTGTCTGAAAACACCTGCGATGGGATAAAATCGATGTCACAGAGCAGAGTGGACGTTTACTCACAGATCACTTAAATGACAACACGATGAAAGGTAATTATGTCATTTTTGCCCAATGATGCTTAAAACTTGTCAAGCACTGTATTTTTACATGTCAGAATTAGAAAATGCATGCTGGGATGTTAATATTAAATACCCTTTTACAGACGTCTACTCATCTTGTTATTATCATTTTGTCATGAAGTTATTGCTCTCTTCCAAGTTTCATTTTAATTACACATTTCACACATTAATTATTAAAGAAAAATGATTGTTCTCTACATTGAACCTTTACTAAGTGATTCATCATAACTTATTACAATACTATATGCTATATTTTGCATTTTTCTGTGAAAATCTAATATTTTTGCTTTATTTCATTTGCTGATAATGGAATGTTCACAAAAACTCAAGAGAAAACTCAAGTTATTTTATCAAAAAAGAAAAAAAATGAAGAAAATGTGACTTTTTAAGCAAAACTTATCATTAACTGAACATAAAAACAAGCGTCTACAACTGTTATTTGTTTTTAGCCATTTAGTTTCAGCTGTTCATGGGTGTAGGTGAGTGAGGGGTCTGGCCTTAAGACTATGGAGCCTCTGATTGTCCAAAAGTATTGATAGGATTATTGGTTTATAAGTTATTAAATATTTTAGATCAGAGGGTAGCCAGAAGGGAGTCTTTGAGGGGTAAATGTAATTTGAATACCAAAATAACAGCTTATAAAGGAAATACCGGCATCTTGTATGTAATATTTTATTTAAATTAAGCAAATACAGAAATCCATCACCTCAAAACATCATAATATAATTTTTTGGCCTGATCACCCCAACTTTAATGTAACTTTTTAGAGGAACACATATAGATGAGGTGTGACGCGCATGTAATCCACTTACCACCATCTTATTTCTAGTGACCCAGCAGTCAGGAGGGAAGTCCTGCAACATGGGAACCAGGAACTGTAGACATCCATCCCAGTGACACAGCAACAGCATCATACCAATCAGATTCATGATACGCACCATGGCGCTGGCCAGGTCATAGGTCATATGGAAAACCTGTAATAGAGATTATCAGCATTAGCAGAATAGAGACAATAAAATGAAAAAAAAAACAGCTCTTTGTAAATAATTCAGTAAATACTGTCTCATGCAATTGGAAGATTTAAGACACAGAAATGTAGCACAGTGTGGGCTGATGGCTACATTGGTCCTCTACCAGACCACGCTGTTCTTAATCTTCTACAGACCACCAGAGGCTATTTCACTGTTATGTAACCATCTGCAAGCAACATTAATGGCCTATGGGGAGTGTAGCCTCAGCAGGAATTATAAAAATAAGATAAAGAAACAAAATATTGCTCTTTAGTAGGAGGATTGAGTGTTAGAGCCATAGACAAGAACTAATTAAAACATTAGTTTGATGAATTAGCTCTGAGCGAAGGTAGTCCATGCTTACAGGTTACAGGAAAATAGAAATAGAACAAAAATGTCATTATATACAGCATTTAATTTATCTGGCCTTTAAAAAGCACAGTTTTTTTTACAGCTTGATGACTAACTAATTATTTAGATAACATTCTGTTTTATACCAATTTTCAGTCAGAGAAAATGCCACCAGTGTCAGTACATGCACTATGTATATCTTTATTCAGTTTAATGATGTGGCAAATAAATATATTTTTTATGTAGTAAATAGAGCGGCAAAATTTGTCAAATCACAATTAGAACTTCAGCTTGGACAAATATATAATCAGAAAAGACTGTAATTGAAAATACAAGTCAACAAATATCAACTCTGAACATCAAAGTAACAAAAACATCTAAAGTGGAAAGATTCTTTTTTGATTTTGAACTACTGTTTTCCTTCTTTCTTTCAAAGCCTAATATTAGTGATTGCCCAATGCATCAACTTTTGGCAATACAGACAGTTTGTAAAACATCTTATTTGCAGATACATAATTCCATTTTTACTCTCCATCTCTACTGAAGAGCAGAGTGAATATTTTTTGCACTTTTTCAGTTACAGTGCACATTGTGATATTGTGTAAAACACACAAAAAATCTCTATTTGTTTAAATTATATAGAATTTATTTTATATGGATAAAACATGAGCAGCTCATGTTAAACTACA